>OY743226.1:57893333-58253333 GCA_963555765.1 Orthonevra nobilis
TACTTTTTCGAAATATTTTTCCACTCTTGAAATCGAATACGTATCTGTTCCCGAATCTTTTTTCCTACCAGAAAAGAACTGTTTTATTACATATAATGCTGTCTAGGTACTAAGTTAAGCATTTGGTCACTGTTTCCTGATATTTTGGAGTTTAATATTTGCAACAAAATTATGTAAAAAGAGATGATGTAAGAAAAAAAAATCAACGTTTGATTTTCTCCTATTAATTAAGCGAAATGTTTGTTTAAATGAGCAAGAAGCTCGATTTTGAAGCCGGAGTTTCATTAAAAGTATTATTGGAGAACGTCTGAATCGAATTACAAGCATTTTGGGGAAATCCGAAGATATCGAAAAAAATCATATTTTTTCGCCGCCGCTCCCCCCTTTGAAAATTCGAAAAAATGTTTTTTTTTCAAAGTCATATTTTAGATGAACTGTGCTTCTTATATTAATTTTTGATTCAAACTGAATACAAATTCACAAAAATTTTACAAGAAATCTGCTGAATGCAAAAAATATTCGAATTTTAAATATAGAAAGTGCTTACTTTTTCGGAATATTTTTCCTTTCTTGAAATCGAATACGTATCTGTTCCCGAATCTTTTTTCCTACCAGAAAAGAACTGTTTTATTACATATAATGCTGTCTAGGTACTAAGTTAAGCATTTGGTCACTGTTTCCTGATATTTTGGAGTTCAATATTTGCAACAAAATTATGTAAAAAGAGATGATGTAAGAAAAAAAAATCAACGTTTTATTTTCTCCTATTAATTAAGCGAAATGTTTGTTTAAATGAGCAAGAAGCACGATTTTGAAGCCGGAGTTTCATTAAAAGTATTATTGGAGAACGTCTGAATCGAATTACAACCATTTTGGGGAAATCCGAAGATATCGAAAAAAAATCATATTTTTTCGCCGCCGCTCCCCCCTTTGAGAATTTCGAAAAAATGATTTTTTTCAAAGTCGTATTTTAGATGAACTGTGCTTCTTATATTAATTTTTGATTCAAACTGAATACAAATTCACAAAAATTTTACAAGAAAACTGCTTAATGCAAAAAATATTCGAATTTTAAATATAGAAAGTGCTTACTTTTTCGAAATATTTTTCCACTCTTGAAATCGAATACGTATCTGTTCCCGAATCTTTTTTCCTACCAGAAAAGAACTGTTTTATTACATATAATGCTGTCTAGGTACTAAGTTAAGCATTTGGACACTGTTTTCTGAACTTTTGGAGTTCAATATTTGCAACAAAATTATGTAAAAAGAGATGATGTAAGAAAAAAAAAAATCAACGTTTTATTTTCTCCTATTAATTAAGCGAAATGTTTGTTTAAATGAGCAAGAAGCACGATTTTGAAGCCGGAGTTTCATTAAAAGTATTATTGGAGAACGTCTGAATCGAATTACAAGCATTTTGGGGAAATCCGAAGATATCGAAAAAAAATCATATTTTTTGTCCGCCGCTCCCCCCTTTGAGAATTTCGAAAAAATGATTTTTTTTTTCAAAGTCATATTTTAGATGAACTGTGCTTCTTATATTAATTTTTGATTCAAACTGAATACAAATTCACAAAAATTTTACAAGAAATCTGCTTAATGCAAAAAATATTCGAATTTTAAATATAGAAAGTGCTTACTTTTTCGAAATATTTTTCCACTCTTGAAATCGAATACGTATCTGCTCCCGAATCTTTTTTCCTACCAGAAAAGAACTGTTTTATTACATATAATGCTGTCTAGGTACTAAGTTAAGCATTTGGTCACTGTTTCCTGATATTTTGGAGTTCAATATTTGCAACAAAATTATGTAAAAAGAGATGATGTAAGAAAAAAAAATCAACGTTTGATTTTCTCCTATTAATAAGCGAAATGTTTGTTTAAATGAGCAAGAAGCACGATTTTGAAGCCGGAGTTTCATTAAAAGTATTATTGGAGAACGTCTGAATCGAATTACAAGCATTCTGGGGAAATCCGAAGATATCGAAAAAAAATCATATTTTTTCGCCGCCGCTCCCCCCTTTGAGAATTTTGAAAAAATGATTTTTTTTCAAAGTCGTATTCTAGATGAACTGTGCTTCTTATATTAATTTTTGATTGAAACTGAATACAAATTCACAAAAATTTTACATGAAAACTGCTTAATGCAAAAAATATTCGAATTTTAAATATAGAAAATGCTTACTTTTTCGAAATATTTTTCCACTCTTGAAATCGAATACGTATCTGTTCCCGAATCTTTTTTCCTACCAGAAAAGAACTGTTTTATTACATATAAAGCTGTCTAGGTACTAAGTTAAGCATTTGGTCACTGTTTCCTGATATTTTGGAGTTCAATATTTGCAACAAAATTATGTAAAAAGAGATGATGTCAGAAAAAAAAATCAACGTTTTATTTTCTCCTATTAATTAAGCGAAATGTTTGTTTAAATGAGTAAGAAGCACGATTTTGAAGCCGGAGTTTCATTAAAAGTATTATTGGAGAACGTCTGAATCGAATTACAAGCATTCTGGGGAAATCCGAAGATATCGAAAAAAAATCATATTTTTTCGCCGCCGCTCCCCCCTTTGAGAATTTCGAAAAAATGATTTTTTTTCAAAGTCGTATTCTAGATGAACTGTGCTTCTTATATTAATTTTTGATTCAAACTGAATACAAATTCACAAAAATTTTACAAGAAAACTGCTTAATGCAAAAATATTCGAATTTTAAATATAGAAAATGCTTACTTTTTCGAAATATTTTTCCACTCTTGAAATCGAATACGTATCTGTTCCCGAATCTTTTTTCCTACCAGAAAAGAACTGTTTTATTACATATAATGCTGTCTAGGTACTAAGTTAAGCATTTGGTCACTGTTTCCTGATATTTCGGAGTTCAATATTTGCAACAAAATTATGTCGAAAAGAGATGATGTAAGAAAAAAAAATCAACGTTTGATTTTCTCCTATTAATTAAGCGAAATGTTTGTTTAAATGAGTAAGAAGCACGATTTTGAAGCCGGAGTTTCATTAAAAGTATTATTGGAGAACGTCTGAATCGAATTACAAGCATTTTGGGGAAATCCGAAGATATCGAAAAAAAAATCATATTTTTTCGCCGCCGCTCCCCCTTTGAAAATTTCGAAAAAATGATTCTTTTCAAAGTCATATTTTAGATGAACTGTGCTTATAATATTAATTTTGATTCAAACTGAATACAAATTCACAAAAATTTTACAAGAAATCTGGTTAATGCAAAAAATATTCGAATTTTAAATATAGAAAGTGCTTACTTTTTCGAAATATTTTTCCACTCTTGAAATCGAATACGTATCTGTTCCCGAATCTTTTTTCCTACCAGAAAAGAACTGTTTTATTACATATAATGCTGTCTAGGTACTAAGTTAAGCATTTGGTCACTGTTTCCTGATATTTTGGAGTTTAATATTTGCAACAAAATTATGTAAAAAGAGATGATGTAAGAAAAAAAAATCAACGTTTGATTTTCTCCTATTAATTAAGCGAAATGTTTGTTTAAATGAGCAAGAAGCTCGATTTTGAAGCCGGAGTTTCATTAAAAGTATTATTGGAGAACGTCTGAATCGAATTACAAGCATTTTGGGGAAATCCGAAGATATCGAAAAAAAATCATATTTTTTCGCCGCCGCTCCCCCCTTTGAAAATTTCGAAAAAATGTTTTTTTTTCAAAGTCATATTTTAGATGAACTGTGCTTCTTATATTAATTTTTGATTCAAACTGAATACAAATTCACAAAAATTTTACAAGAAATCTGCTGAATGCAAAAAATATTCGAATTTTAAATATAGAAAGTGCTTACTTTTTCGGAATATTTTTCCTTTCTTGAAATCGAATACGTATCTGTTCCCGAATCTTTTTTCCTACCAGAAAAGAACTGTTTTATTACATATAATGCTGTCTAGGTACTAAGTTAAGCATTTGGTCACTGTTTCCTGATATTTTGGAGTTCAATATTTGCAACAAAATTATGTAAAAAGAGATGATGTAAGAAAAAAAAATCAACGTTTTATTTTCTCCTATTAATTAAGCGAAATGTTTGTTTAAATGAGCAAGAAGCACGATTTTGAAGCCGGAGTTTCATTAAAAGTATTATTGGAGAACGTCTGAATCGAATTACAACCATTTTGGGGAAATCCGAAGATATCGAAAAAAAATCATATTTTTTCGCCGCCGCTCCCCCTTTGAGAATTTCGAAAAAATGATTTTTTTCAAAGTCGTATTTTAGATGAACTGTGCTTCTTATATTAATTTTTGATTCAAACTGAATACAAATTCACAAAAATTTTACAAGAAAACTGCTTAATGCAAAAAATATTCGAATTTTAAATATAGAAAGTGCTTACTTTTCGAAATATTTTTCCACTCTTGAAATCGAATACGTATCTGTTCCCGAATCTTTTTTCCTACCAGAAAAGAACTGTTTTATTACATATAATGCTGTCTAGGTACTAAGTTAAGCATTTGGACACTGTTTTCTGAACTTTTGGAGTTCAATATTTGCAACAAAATTATGTAAAAAGAGATGATGTAAGAAAAAAAAAATCAACGTTTTATTTTCTCCTATTAATTAAGCGAAATGTTTGTTTAAATGAGCAAGAAGCACGATTTTGAAGCCGGAGTTTCATTAAAAGTATTATTGGAGAACGTCTGAATCGAATTACAAGCATTTTGGGGAAATCCGAAGATATCGAAAAAAATCACATTTTTTCGCCGCCGCTCCCCCCTTTGAAATTTCGAGAAAATGATTTTTTTTTCAAAGTCGTATTCTAGATGAACTGTGCTTCTTATATTAATTTTTGATTCAAACTGAATACAAATTCACAAAAATTTTACAAGAAAACTGCTAAATGCAAAAAATATTCGAATTTTAAATATAGAAAATGCTTACTTTTTCGAAATATTTTTCCACTCTTGAAATCGAATACGTATCTGTTCCCGAATCTTTTTTCCTACCAGAAAAGAACTGTCTTATTACATATAATGCTGTCTAGGTACTAAGTTAAGCATTTGGACACTGTTTTCTGATATTTTGGAGTTCAATATTTGCAACAAAATTATGTAAAAAGAGATGATGTAAGAAAAAAAAATCAAGGTTTGATTTTCTCCTATTAATTAAGCGAAATGTTTGTTTAAATAGCAAGAAGCACGATTTTGAAGCCGGAGTTTCATTAAAAGTATTATTGGAGAACGTCTGAATCGAATTACAAGCATTTTGGGGAAATCCGAAGATATCGAAAAAAAAATCATATTTTTTCGCCGCCGCTCCCCCTTTGAAAATTTCGAAAAAATTTTTTTTTTTTTTCAAAGTTATATTTTAGATGAACTGTGCTTCTTATATTAATTTTTGATTCAAACTGAATACAAATTCACAAAAATTTTACAAGAAATCTGCTTAATGCAAAAAATATTCGAATTTTAAATATAGAAAGTGCTTACTTTTTCGAAATATTTTTCCACTCTTGAAATCGAAGCATTTGGTCACTGTTTCCTGATATTTTGGAGTTCAATATTTGCAACAAAATTATGTAAAAAGAGATGATGTAAGAAAAAAAAATCAACGTTTTATTTTCTCCTATTAATTAAGCGAAATGTTTGTTTAAATGAGCAAGAAGCACGATTTTGAAGCCGGAGTTTCATTAAAAGTATTATTGGAGAACGTCTGAATCGAATAACAAGCATTTTGGGGAAATCCGAAGATATCGAAAAAAAATCATATATTTTCGCCGCCGCTCCCCCCTTTGAAAATTTCGAAAAAATGATTTTTTTTCAAAGTCGTATTCTAGATGAACTGTGCTTCTTATATTAATTTTTGATTCAAACTGAATACAAATTCACAAAAATTTTACAAGAAAACTGCTCAATGCAAAAAATATTCGAATTTTAAATATAGAAAATGCTTACTTTTTCGAAATATTTTTCCACTTTTGAAATCGAATACGTATCTGTTCCCGAATCTTTTTTCCTACCAGAAAAGAACTGTTTTATTACATATAATGCTGTCTAGGTACTAAGTTAAGCATTTGGACACTGTTTTCTGAACTTTTGGAGTTCAATATTTTCAACAAAATTATGTTAAAGAGATGATGTAAGAAAAAAAAATCAACGTTTGATTTTCTCCTATTAATTAAGCGAAATGTTTGTTTAAATGAGCAAGAAGCACGATTTTGAAGCCGGAGTTTCATTAAAAGTATTATTGGAGAACGTCTGAATCGAATTACAAGCATTTTGGGGAAATCCGAAGATATCGAAAAAAAATCATATTTTTTGTCCGCCGCTCCCCCCTTTGAGAATTTCGAAAAAATGATTTTTTTTTTCAAAGTCGTATTCTAGATGAACTGTGCTTCTTATATTAATTTTTGATTCAAACTGAATACAAATTCACAAAATTTTACAAGAAAACTGCTTAATGCAAAAAATATTCGAATTTTAAATATAGAAATGCTTACTTTTTCGAAATATTTTTCCACTCTTGAAATCGAATACGTATCTGTTCCCGAATCTTTTTTCTACCAGAAAAGAACTGTTTTATTACATATAATGCTGTCTAGGTACTAAGTTAAGCATTTGGTCACTGTTTCCTGATATTTTGGAGTTCAATATTTGCAATAAAATTATGTAAAAAGAGATGATGTAAGAAAAAAAAATCAACGTTTGATTTTCTCCTATTAGCTAAGCGAAATGTTTGTTTAAATGAGCAAGAAGCACGATTTTGAAGCCGGAGTTTCATTAAAAGTATTATTGGAGAACGTCTGAATCGAATTACAAGCATTTTGGGGAAATCCGAAGATATCGAAAAAAAATCATATTTTTCGCCGCCGCTCCCCCCTTTGAGAATTTCGAAAAATGATTTTTTTCAAAGTCGTATTCTAGATGAACTGTGCTTCTTATATTAGTTTTGATTCAAACTGAATACAAATTCACAAAAATTTTACAAGAAAACTGCTTAATGCAAAAAATATTCGAATTTTTAATATAGAAAGTGCTTACTTTTTCGAAATATTTTTCCACTCTTGAAATCGAATACGTATCTGTTCCCGAATCTTTTTTCCTACCAGAAAAGAACTGTTTTATTACATATAATGCTGTCTAGGTACTAAGTTAAGCATTTGGTCACTGTTTTCTGAACTTTTGGAGTTCAATATTTGCAACAAAATTATGTAAAAAGAGATGATGTAAGAAAAAAAAATCAACGTTTTATTTTCTCCTATTAATTAAGCGAAATGTTTGTTTAAATGAGCAAGAAGCACGATTTTGAAGCCGGAGTTTCATTAAAAGTATTATTGGAGAACGTCTGAATCGAATTACAAGCATTTTGGGGAAATCCGAAGATATCGAAAAAAATCATATTTTTTCGCCGCCGCTCCCCCCTTTGAGAATTTCGAAAAAATGATTTTTTTTCAAAGTCGTATTCTAGATGAACTGTGCTTCTTATATCGAATACGTATCTGTCCCCGAATCTTTTTTCCTACCAGAAAAGAACTGTTTTATTACATATATTGCTGTCTAGGTACTAAGTTAAGCATTTTGGTCACTGTTTTCTGAACTTTTGGAGTTCAATATTTTCAACAAATTATGTTAAAAGAGATGATGTAAGAAAAAAAAAATCAACGTTGATTTTCTCCTATTAATTAAGCGAAATGTTTGTTTAAATGAGTAAGAAGCACGATTTTGAAGCCGGAGTTTCATTAAAAGTATTATTGGAGAACGTCTGAATCGAATTACAAGCATTTTGGGGAAATCCGAAGATATCGAAAAAAAATCATATTTTTTCGCCGCCGCTCCCCCCTTTGTGAATTTCGAAAAAATGATTTTTTTTCAAAGTCGTATTCTAGATGAACTGTGCCTCTTATATTAATTTTTGATTCAAACTGAATACAAATTCACAAAAATTTTACAAGAAAACTGCTTAATGCAAAAAATATTCGAATTTTAAATATAGAAAGTGCTTACTTTTCGAAATATTTTTCCACTCTTGAAATCGAATACGTATCTGTTCCCGAATCTTTTTTCCTACCAGAAAGAACTGTTTTATTACATATAATGCTGTCTAGGTACTAAGTTAAGCATTTGGTCACTGTTTCCTGATATTTTGGAGTTCAATATTTGCAACAAAATTATGTAAAAAGAGATGATGTAAGAAAAAAAAATCAACGTTTTATTTTCTCCTATTAATTAAGCGAAATGTTTGTTTAAATGAGTAAGAAGCACGATTTTGAAGCCGGAGTTTCATTAAAAGTATTATTGGAGAACGTCTGAATCGAATTACAAGCATTTTGGGGAAATCCGAAGATATCGAAAAAAAATCATATTTTTTCGCCGCCGCTCCCCCCTTTGAAAATTTCGAAAAAATGATTTTTTTCAAAGTCATATTTTAGATGAACTGTGCTTATAATATTAATTTTTGATTCAAACTGAATACAAATTCACAAAAATTTTACAAGAAAACTGCTTAATGCAAAATATATTCGAATTTTAAATATAGAAAATGCTTACTTTTTCGAAATATTTTTCCACTCTTGAAATCGAATACGTATCTGTTCCCGAATCTTTTTTCCTACCAGAAAAGAACTGTCTTATTACATATAATGCTGTCTAGGTACTAAGTTAAGCATTTGGACACTGTTTTCTGATATTTTGGAGTTCAATATTTGCAACAAAATTATGTAAAAAGAGATGATGTAAGAAAAAAAAATCAACGTTTTATTTTCTCCTATTAATTAAACGAAATGTTTGTTTAAATGAGCAAGAAGCACGATTTTGAAGCCGGAGTTTCATTAAAAGTATTATTGGAGAACGTCTGAATCGAATTACAAGCATTTTGGGGAAATCCGAAGATATCGAAAAAAAATCATATATTTTCGCCGCCGCTCCCCCCTTTGAGAATTTCGAAAAAATGATTTTTATTCAAAGTCGTATTCTAGATGAACTGTGCTTCTTATATTAATTTTTGATTCAAACTGAATACAAATTCACAAAAATTTTACAAGAAAACTGCTTAATGCAAAAAATATTCGAATTTTAAATATAGAAAGTGCTTACTTTTTCGAAATATTTTTCCACTCTTGAAATCGAATACGTATCTGTTCCCGAATCTTTTTTCCTACCAGAAAAGAACTGTTTTATTACATATAATGCTGTCTAGGTACTAAGTTAAGCATTTGGTCACTGTTTCCTGATATTTTGGAATTCAATATTTGCAACAAAATTATGTTAAAAGAGATGATGTAAGAAAAAAAATCAACGTTTGATTTTCTCCTATTAATTAAGCGAAATGTTTGTTTAATAGGCAAGAAGCACGAGTTTGAAGCCGGAGTTTCATTAAAAGTATTATTGGAGAACGTCTGAATCGAATTACAAGCATTTTGGGGAAATCCGAAGATATCGAAAAAAAATCATATTTTTTCGCCGCCGCTCCCCCCTTTGAAAATTTCGAAAAAATGTTTTTTTTTCAAAGTCATATTTTAGATGAACTGTGCTTCTTATATTAATTTTTGATTCAAACTGAATACAAATTCACAAAAATTTTACAAGAAATCTGCTTAATGCAAAAAATATTCGAATTTTAAATATAGAAAGTGCTTACTTTTTCGAAATATTTTTCCACTCTTGAAATCGAATACGTATCTGTTCCCGAATCTTTTTTCCTACCAGAAAAGAACTGTTTTATTACATATAATGCTGTCTAGGTACTAAGTTAAGCATTTGGTCACTGTTTCCTGATATTTTGGAGTTCAATATTTGCAACAAAATTATGTAAAAAGAGATGATGTAAGAAAAAAAATCAACGTTTTATTTTCTCCTATTAATTAAGCGAAATGTTTGTTTAAATGAGCAAGAAGCACGATTTTGAAGCCGGAGTTTCATTAAAAGTATTATTGGAGAACGTCTGAATCGAATAACAAGCATTTTGGGGAAATCCGAAGATATCGAAAAAAAATCATATTTTTTCGCCGCCGCTCCCCCCTTTGAGAATTTCGAAAAAATGATTTTTTTTCAAAGTCGTTTTCTAGATGAACTGTGCTTCTTATATTAATTTTTGATTCAAACTGAATACAAATTCACAAAAATTTTACAAGAAAACTGCTTAATGCAAAAAATATTCGAATTTTAAATATAGAAAATGCTTACTTTTTCGAAATATTTTTCCACTCTTGAAATCGAATACGTATCTGTTCCCGAATCTTTTTTCCTACCAGAAAAGAACTGTTTTATTACATATAATGCTGTCTAGGTACTAAGTTAAGCATTTGGTCACTGTTTCCTGATATTTTGGAGTTCAATATTTGCAACAAAATTATGTAAAAAGAGATGATGTAAGAAAAAAAAATCAACGTTTGATTTTCTCCTATTAATTAAGCGAAATGTTTGTTTAAATGAGCAAGAAGCACGAGTTTGAAGCCGGAGTTTCATTAAAAGTATTATTGGAGAACGTCTGAATCGAATTACAAGCATTTTGGGGAAATCCGAAGATATCGAAAAAAAATCATATTTTTTCGCCGCCGCTCCCCCTTTGAGAATTTCGAAAAAATGATTTTTTTTCAAAGTCGTATTCTAGATGAACTGTGCTTCTTATATTAATTTTTGATTCAAACTGAATACGAATTCACAAAAATTTTACAAGAAAACTGCTTGCTTAATGCAAAAAATATTCGAATTTTAAATATAAAAAATGCTTACTTTTTCGAAATATTTTTCCACTCTTGAAATCGAATACGTATCTGTTCCCGAATCTTTTTTCCTACCAGAAAAGAACTGTTTTATTACATATAATGCTGTCTAGGTACTAAGTTAAGCATTTGGACACTGTTTTCTGAACTTTTGGAGTTCAATATTTTCAACAAAATTATGTTAAAAGAGATGATGTAAGAAAAAGAAATCAACGTTTGAGTTTCTCCTATTAATTAAGCGAAATGTTTGTTTAAATGAGTAAGAAGCACGATTTTGAAGCCGGAGTTTCATTAAAAGTATTATTGGAGAACGTCTGAATCGAATTACAAGCATTTTGGGGAAATCCGAAGATATCGAAAAAAAATCATATTTTTTCGCCGCCGCTCCCCCCTTTGAGAATTTCGAAAATATGATTTTTTTTTCAAAGTCGCATTCTAGATGAACTGTGCTTCTTATAATTAATTTTTGATTCAAACTGAATACAAATTCACAAAAATTTTACAAGAAAACTGCTTAATGCAAAAAATATTCGAATTTTAAATATAGAAAATGCTTACTTTTTCGAAATATTTTTCCACTCTTGAAATCGAATACGTATGTGTTCCCGAATCTTTTTTCCTACCAGAAAAGAACTGTTTTATTACATATAATATTACTAAGTTAAGCATTTGGTCACTGTTTCCTGATATTTTGGAGTTCAATATTTGCAACAAAATTATGTAAAAAGAGATGATGTAAGAAAAAAAAATCAACGTTTGATTTTCTCCTATTAATTAAGCGAAATGTTTGTTTAAATGAGCAAGAAGCACGATCTTGAAGCCGGAGTTTCATTAAAAGTATTATTGGAGAACGTCTGAATCGAATTACAAGCATTTTGGGGAAATCTGAAGATATCGAAAAAAATCATATTTTTTCGCCGCCGCTCCCCCCTTTGAGAATTTCGAAAAAATGATTTTTTTTCAAAGTCGTTTTCTAGATGAACTGTGCTTCTTATATTAATTTTTGATTCAAACTGAATACAAATTCACAAAAATTTTACAAGAAAACTGCTTAATGCAAAAAATATTCGAATTTTAAATATAAAAAATGCTTACTTTTTCGAAATATTTTTCCACTCTTGAAATCGAATACGTATCTGTTCCCGAATCTTTTTTCCTACCAGAAAAGAACTGTTTTATTACACATAATGCTGTCTAGGTACTAAGTTAAGCATTTGGTCACTGTTTCCTGATATTTTGGAGTTCAATATTTGCAACAAAATTATGTAAAAAGAGATGATGTAAGAAAAAAAAATCAACGTTTGAGTTTCTCCTATTAATTAAGCGAAATGTTTGTTTAAATGAGTAAGAAGCACGATTTTGAAGCCGGAGTTTCATTAAAAGTATTATTGGAGAACGTCTGAATCGAATTACAAGCATTTTGGGGAAATCCGAAGATATCGAAAAAAAATCATATTTTTTCGCCGCCGCTCCCCCCTTTGAGAATTTCGAAAATATGATTTTTTTTTCAAAGTCGCATTCTAGATGAACTGTGCTTCTTATATTAATTTTTGATTCAAACTGAATACAAATTCACAAAAATTTTACAAGAAAACTGCTTAATGCAAAAAATATTCGAATTTTAAATATAGAAAATGCTTACTTTTTCGAAATATTTTTCCACTCTTGAAATCGAATACGTATGTGTTCCCGAATCTTTTTTCCTACCAGAAAAGAACTGTTTTATTACATATAATATTACTAAGTTAAGCATTTGGTCACTGTTTCCTGATATTTTGGAGTTCAATATTTGCAACAAAATTATGTAAAAAGAGATGATGTAAGAAAAAAAAATCAACGTTTGATTTTCTCCTATTAATTAAGCGAAATGTTTGTTTAAATGAGCAAGAAGCACGATCTTGAAGCCGGAGTTTCATTAAAAGTATTATTGGAGAACGTCTGAATCGAATTACAAGCATTTTGGGGAAATCTGAAGATATCGAAAAAAATCATATTTTTTCGCCGCCGCTCCCCCCTTTGAGAATTTCGAAAAAATGATTTTTTTTCAAAGTCGTTTTCTAGATGAACTGTGCTTCTTATATTAATTTTTGATTCAAACTGAATACAAATTCACAAAAATTTTACAAGAAAACTGCTTAATGCAAAAAATATTCGAATTTTAAATATAAAAAATGCTTACTTTTTCGAAATATTTTTCCACTCTTGAAATCGAATACGTATCTGTTCCCGAATCTTTTTTCCTACCAGAAAAGAACTGTTTTATTACACATAATGCTGTCTAGGTACTAAGTTAAGCATTTGGTCACTGTTTCCTGATATTTTGGAGTTCAATATTTGCAACAAAATTATGTAAAAAGAGATGATGTAAGAAAAAAAAATCAACGTTTGATTTTCTCCTATTAATTAAGCGAAATGTTTGTTTAAATGAGCAAGAAGCACGAGTTTGAAGCCGGAGTTTCATTAAAAGTATTATTGGAGGACGTCTGAATCGAATTACAAGTATTTTGGGGAAATCCGAAGATATCGAAAAAAAATCATATTTTTTCGCCGCCGCTCCCCCCTTTGAGAATTTCGAAAAAATGATTTTATTTCAAAGTCGTATTCTAGATGAACTGTGCTTCTTATATTAATTTTTGATTCAAACTGAATACAAATTCACAAAAATTTTACAAGAAAACTGCTTAATGCAAAAAATATTCGAATTTTAAATATAGAAAATGCTTACTTTTTCGAAATATTTTTCCACTCTTGAAATCGAATACGTATCTGTTCCCGAATCTTTTTTCCTACCAGAAAAGAACTGTTTTATTACATATAATGCTGTCTAGGTACTAAGTTAAGCATTTGGTCACTGCTTCCTGATATTTTGGAGTTCAATATTTGCAACAAAATTATGTAAAAAGAGATGATGTAAGAAAAAAAAATCAACGTTTTATTTTCTCCTATTAGTTAAGCGAAATGTTTGTTTAAATGAGCAAGAAGCATGATTTTGAAGCCGGAGTTTCATTAAAAGTATTATTGGAGAACGTCTGAATCGAATTACAAGCATTTTGGGGAAATCCGAAGATATCGAAAAAAAATCATATTTTTTGTCCGCCGCTCCCCCCTTTGAGAATTTCGAAAAAATGATTTTTTTTTCAAAGTCGTATTCTAGATGAACTGTGCTTCTTATATTAATTTTTGATTCAAACTGAATACAAATTCACAAAAATTTTACAAGAAAACTGCTTAATGCAAAAAATATTCGAATTTTAAATATAGAAAATGCTTACTTTTTCGAAATATTTTTCCACTCTTGAAATCGAATACGTATCTGTTCCCGAATCTTTTTTCCTACCAGAAAAGAACTGCTTTATTACATATAATGCTGTTTAGGTACTAAGTTAAGCATTTGGTCACTGTTTCCTGATATTTTGGAGTTCAATATTTGCAACAAAATTATGTAAAAAGAGATGATGTAAGAAAAAAAAATCAACGTTTGATTTTCTCCTATTAATTAAGCGAAATGTTTGTTTAAATGAGCAAGAAGCACGAGTTTGAAGCCGGAGTTTCATTAAAAGTATTATTGGAGAACGTCTGAATCGAATTACAAGCATTTTGGGGAAATCCGAAGATATCCCCCCTTTGAGAATTTCGAAAGAATGATTTTTTTTCAAAGTCGTATTCTAGATGAACTGTGCTTCTTATATTAATTTTTGATTCAAACTGAATACAAATTCACAAAAATTTTACAAGAAAACTGCTTAATGCAAAAAATATTCGAATTTTAAATATAGAAAGTGCTTACTTTTTCGAAATATTTTTCCACTCTTGAAATCGAATACGTATCTGTTCCCGAATCTTTTTTCCTACCAGAAAAGAACTGTTTTATTACATATTATGCTGTCTAGGTACTAAGTTAAGCATTTGGTCACTGTTTCCTGATATTTTGGAGTTCAATATTTGCAACAAAATTATGTAAAAAGAGATGATGTAAGAAAAAAAAATCAACGTTTTATTTTCTCCTATTAATTAAGCGAAATGTTTGTTTAAATGAGCAAGAAGCACGATTTTGAAGCCGGAGTTTCATTAAAAGTATTATTGGAGAACGTCTGAATCGAATAACAAGCATTTTGGGGAAATCCGAAGATATCGAAAAAAAATCATATTTTTTGTCCGCCGCTCCCCCCTTTGAGAATTTCGAAAAAATGATTTTTTTTCAAAGTCGTATTCTAGATGAACTGTGCTTCTTATATTAATTTTTGATTCAAACTGAATACAAATTCACAAAAAATTTACAAGAAAACTGCTTAATGCAAAAAATATTCGAATTTTAAATATAGAAAATGCTTACTTTTTCGAAATATTTTTCCACTCTTGAAATCGAATACGTATATGTTCCCGAATCTTTTTTCCTACCAGAAAAAAACTGTTTTATTACATATAATGCTGTCTAGGTACTAAGTTAAGCATTTGGTCACTGTTTCCTGATATTTTGGAGTTCAATATTTGCAACAAAATTATGTAAAAAGAGATGATGTAAGAAAAAAAAATCAACGTTTTATTTTCTCCTATTAATTAAGCGAAATGTTTGTTTAAATGAGCAAGAAGCACGATTTTGAAGCCGGAGTTTCATTTAAAGTATTATTGGAGAACGTCTGAATCGAATTACAAGCATTTTGGGGAAATCCGAAGATATCGAAAAAAAATCATATTTTTTCGCCGCCGCTCCCCCCTTTGAAAATTTCGAAAAAATGATTTTTTTTCAAAGTCATATTCTAGATGAACTATGCTTCTTATATTAATTTTTGATTCAAACTGAATACAAATTCACAAAAATTTTACAAGAAATCTGCTTAATGCAAAAAATATTCGAATTTTAAATATAGAAAGTGCTTACTTTTTCGAAATATTTTTCCACTCTTGAAATCGAATACGTATCTGTTCCCGAATCTTTTTTCCTACCAGAAAAGAACTGTTTTATTACATATAATGCTGTCTAGGTACTAAGTTAAGCATTTGGTCACTGTTTCCTGATATTTTGGAGTTCAATATTTGCAACAAAATTATGTAAAAAGAGACGATGTAAGAAAAAAAAATCAACGTTTGATTTTCTCCTATTAATTAAGCGAAATGTTTGTTTAAATGAGCAAGAAGCACGATTTTGAAGCCGGAGTTTCATTAAAAGTATTATTGGAGAACGTCTGAATCGAATTACAAGCATTTTGGGGAAATCCGAAGATATCGAAAAAAAATCATATTTTTTCGCCGCCGCTCCCCCCTTTGAGAATTTCGAAAAAATGATTTTTTTTCAAAGTCATATTTTAGATGAACTGTGCTTCTTATATTAATTTTTGATTCAAACTGAATACAAATTCACAAAAATTTTACAAGAAATCTGCTTAATGTAAAAAATATTCGAATTTTAAATATAGAAAATGCTTACTTTTTCGAAATATTTTTCCACTCTTGAAATCGAATACGTATCTGTTCCCGAATCTTTTTTCCTACCAGAAAAGAACTGTTTTATTACATATAATGCTGTCTAGGTACTAAGTTAAGCATTTGGTCACTGTTTCCTGATATTTTGGAGTTCAATATTTGCAACAAAATTATGTAAAAAGAGATGATGTAAGAAAAAAAAATCAACGTTTTATTTTCTCCTATTAATTAAGCGAAATGTTTGTTTAAATGAGCAAGAAGCACGATTTTGAAGCCGAAGTTTCATTAAAAGTATTATTGGAGAACGTCTGAATCGAATTACAAGCATTTTGGGGAAATCCGAAGATATCGAAAAAAAATCATATTTTTTCGCCGCCGCTCCCCCCTTTGAGAATTTCGAAAAAATGATTTTTTTTCAAAGTCGTATTCTAGATGAACTGTGCTTCTTATATTAATTTTTGATTCAAACTGAATACAAATTCACAAAAATTTTACAAGAAAACTGCTTAATGCAAAAAATATTCGAATTTTAAATATAGAAAATGCTTACTTTTTCGAAATATTTTTCCACTCTTGAAATCGAATACGTATCTGTTCCCGAATCTTTTTTCCTACCAGAAAAGAACTGTTTTATTACATATATTGCTGTCTAGGTACTAAGTTAAGCATTTGGTCACTGTTTCCTGATATTTTGGAGTTCAATATTTGCAACAAAATTATGTAAAAAGAGATGATGTAAGAAAAAAAAATCAACGTTTGATTTTCTCCTATTAATTAAGCGAAATGTTTGTTTAAATGAGCAAGAAGCACGATTTTGGAGCCGGAGTTTCATTAAAAGTATTATTGGAGAACGTCTGAATCGAATTACAAGCATTTTGGGGAAATCCGAAGATATCGAAAAAAAATCATATTTTTTCGCCACCGCTCCCCCCTTTGAGAATTTCGAAAAAATGATTTTTTTTCAATGTCGTATTCTAGATGAACTGTGCTTCTTATATTAATTTTTGATTCAAACTGAACACAAATTCTCAAAAATTTTACAAGAAAACTGCTTAATGCAAAAAATATTCGAATTTTAAATATAGAAAATGCTTACTTTTTCGAAATATTTTTCCACTCTTGAAATCGAATACGTATCTGTTCCCGAATCTTTTTTCCTACCAGAAAAGAACTGTTTTATTACATATAATGCTGTCTAGGTACTAAGTTAAGCATTTGGTCACTGTTTCCTGATATTTTGGAGTTCAATATTTGCAACAAAATTATGTAAAAAGAGATGATGTAAGAAAAAAAAATCAACGTTTTATTTTCTCCTATTAATTAAGCGAAATGTTTGTTTAAATGAGCAAGAAGCACGATTTTGAAGCCGGAGTTTCATTAAAAGTATTATTGGAGAACGTCTGAATCGAATAACAAGCATTTTGGGGAAATCCGAAGATATCGAAAAAAAATCATATTTTTTCGCCGCCGCTCCCCTCTTTGAGAATT
The DNA here is from genome assembly GCA_963555765.1 of Orthonevra nobilis. Taxonomy (NCBI): domain Eukaryota; kingdom Metazoa; phylum Arthropoda; class Insecta; order Diptera; family Syrphidae; genus Orthonevra; species Orthonevra nobilis. Next base: position 57,910,934 of record OY743226.1, read on the forward strand.
TCGAAAAAATGATTTTTTTTCAGTCATATTTTAGATGAACTGTGCTTCTTATATTAATTTTTGATTCAAACTGAATACAAATTCACAAAAATTTTACAAGAAATCTGCTTAATGCAAAAAATATTCGAATTTTAAATACAGAAAATGCTTACTTTTTCGAAATATTTTTCCACTCTTGAAATCGAATACGTATCTGTTCCCGAATCTTTTTTCCTACCAGAAAAGAACTGTTTTATTACATATAATGCTGTCTAGGTACTAAGTTAAGCATTTGGTCACTGTTTCCTGATATTTTGGAGTTCAATATTTGCAACAAAATTATGTAAAAAGAGATGATGTAAGAAAAAAAATCAACGTTTTATTTTCTCCTATTAATTAAGCGAAATGTTTGTTTAAATGAGCAAGAAGCACGATTTTGAAGCCGGAGTTTCATTAAAAGTATTATTGGAGAACGTCTGAATCGAATTACAAGCATTTTGGGGAAATCCGAAGATATCGAAAAAAAATCATATTTTTTCGCCGCCGCTCCCCCCTTTGAGAATTTCGAAAAAATGATTTTTTTTCAAAGTCGTATTCTAGCTGAACTTTGCTTCTTATATTAATTTTTGATTCAAACTGAATACAAATTCACAAAAATTTTACAAGAAAACTGCTTAATGCAAAAAATATTCGAATTTTAAAAATAGAAAATGCTTACTTTTTCGAAATATTTTTCCACTCTTGAAATCGAATACGTATCTGTTCCCGAATCTTTTTTCCTACCAGGAAAAGAACTGTTTTATTACATATAATGCTGTCTAGGTACTAAGTTAAGCATTTGGTCACTGTTTCCTGATATTTTGGAGTTCAATATTTGCAACAAAATTATGTAAAAAGAGATGATGTAAGAAAAAAAATCAACGTTGATTTTCTCCTATTAATTAAGCGAATTGTTTGTTTAAATGAGCAAGAAGCACGATTTTGAAGCCGGAGTTTCATGTAAAAGTATTATTGGAGAACGTCTGAATCGAATTACAAGCATTTTGGGGAAATCCGAAGATATCGAAAAAAATCATATTTTTTGTCCGCCGCTCCCCCCTTTGAGGATTTCGAAAAAATGATTTTTTTTCAAAGTCGTATTCTAGATGAACTGTGCTTCTTATATTAATTTTGATTCAAACTGAATACAAATTCACAAAAATTTTACAAGAAAACTGCTTAATGCAAAAAATATCGAATTTTAAATATAGAAAATGCTTACTTTTTCGAAATATTTTTCCACTCTTGAAATCGAATACGTATCTGTTCCCGAATCTTTTTTCCTACCAGAAAAGAACTGTTTTATTACATATAAATGCTGTCTAGGTACTAAGTTAAGCATTTGGTCACTGTTTCCTGATATTTTGGAGTTCAATATTTGCAACAAAATTATGTAAAAAGAGATGATGTAAGAAAAAAAAATCAAGGTTTGATTTTCTCCTATTAATTAAGCGAAATGTTTGTTTAAATGAGCAAGAAGCACGATTTTGAAGCCGGAGTTTCATTAAAAGTATTATTGGAGAACGTCTGAATCGAATTACAAGCATTTTGGGGAAATCCGAAGATATCGAAAAAAAATCATATTTTTCGCCGCCGCTCCCCCCTTTGAAAATTTCGAAAAAATGATTTTTTTTCAAAGTCATATTCTAGATGAACTGTGCTTCTTATATTAATTTTTGATTCAAACTGAATACAAATTCACAAAAATTTTACAAGAAAACTGCTTAATGCAAAAAATATTCGAATTTTAATATAAAAAATGCTTACTTTTTCGAAATATTTTTCCACTCTTGAAATCGAATACGTATCTGTTCCCGAATCTTTTTTCCTACCAGAAAAGAACTGTTTTTATACATATAATGCTGTCTAGGTACTAAGTTAAGCATTTGGTCACTGTTTCCTGATATTTTGGAGTTCAATAATTTGCAACAAAATTATGTAAAAAGAGATGATGTAAGAAAAAAAAATCAACGTTTGATTTTCTCCTATTAATTAAGCGAAATGTTTGTTAAATGAGCAAGAAGCACGATTTTGAAGCCGGAGTTTCCATTAAAGTATTATTGGAGAACGTCTGAATCGAATTACAAGCATTTTGGGGAAATCCGAAGATATCGAAAAAAATCATATTTTTTCGCCGCCGCTCCCCCCTTTGAGAATTTCGAAAAAATGATTTTTTTTTCAAAGGTCGTATTCTAGATGAACTGTGCTTCTTATATTAATTTTTGATTCAAACTGAATACAAATTCACAAAAATTTTACAAGAAAACTGCTTAATGCAAAAAATATTCGAATTTAAATATAGAAAATGCTTACTTTTTCGAAATATTTTTCCACTCTTGAAATCGAATACGTATCTGTTCCCGAATCTTTTTTCCTACCAGAAAAGAACTGTTTTATTACATATAATGCTGTCTAGGTACTAAGTTAAGCATTTGGTCACTGTTTCCTGATATTTGGAGTTCAATATTTGCAACAAAATTATGTAAAAAGAGATGATGTAAGAAAAAAAAATCAACGTTTTATTTTCTCCTATTAATAAGCGAAATGTTTGTTTAAATGAGCAAGAAACACGATTTTGAAGCCGGAGTTTCATTAAAAGTATTAAGTATTATTGGAGAACGTCTGAATCGAATTACAAGCATTTTGGGGAAATCCGAAGATATCGAAAAAAAATCATATTTTTTCGCCGCCGCTCCCCCCTTTGAGAATTTCGAAAAAATGATTTTTTTTCAAAGTCGTATTCTAGATGAACTGTGCTTCTTATATTAATTTTTGATTCAAACTGAATACAAATTCACAAAAATTTTACAAGAAAACTGCTTAATGCAAAAAATATTCGAATTTTAAATATAGAAAGTGCTTACTTTTTCGAAATATTTTTCCACTCTTGAAATCGAATACGTATCTGTTCCCGAATCTTTTTTCCTACCAGAAAAGAACTGTTTTATTACATAAAATGCTGTCTAGGTACTAAGTTAAGCATTTGGTCACTGTTTCCTGATATTTTGGAAACAAAGAAAGAAAAAAAAATCAACGTTTTATTTTCTCCTATTAATTAAGCGAAATGTTTGTTTAAATGAGCAAGAAGCACGATTTTGAAGCCGGAGTTTCATTAAAAGTATTATTGGAGAACGTCTGAATCGAATTACAAGCATTTTGGGGAAATCCGAAGATATCGAAAAAAAATCATATTTTTTCGCCGCCGCTCCCCCCTTTGAGAATTTCGAAAAAATGATTTTTTTTCAAAGTCGTATTCTAGATGAACTGTGCTTCTTATATCAATTTTTGATTCAAACTGAATACAAATTCACAAAAATTTTACAAGAAAACTGCTTAATGCAAAAAATATTCGAATTTTAAATATAGAAAATGCTTACTTTTTCGAAATATTTTTCCACTCTTGAAATCGAATACGTATCTGTTCCCGAATCTTTTTTCCTACCAGAAAGAACTGTTTTATTACATATAATGCTGTCTAGGTACTAAGTTAAGCATTTGGACACTGTTTTCTGAACTTTTGGAGTTCAATATTTGCAACAAAATTATGTAAAAAGAGATGATGTAAGAAAAAAAAATCAACGTTTTATTTTCTCCTATTAATTAAGCGAAATGTTTGTTTAAATGAGCAAGAAGCACGATTTTGAAGCCGGAGTTTCATTAAAAGTATTATTGGAGAACGTCTGAATCGAATTACAAGCATTTTGGGGAAATCCGAAGATATCGAAAAAAAATCATATTTTTTCGCCGCCGCTCCCCCCTTTGAGAATTTCGAAAAAATGATTTTTTTTCAAAGTCGTATTCTAGATGAACTGTGCTTCTTATATTAATTTTTGATTCAAACTGAATACAAATTCACAAAAATTTTACAAGAAAACTGCTTAATGCAAAAAATATTCGAATTTTAAATATAGAAAGTGCTTACTTTTTCGAAATATTTTTCCACTCTTGAAATCGAATACGTATCTGTTCCCGAATCTTTTTTCCTACCAGAAAAGAACTGTTTTATTACATATAATGCTGTCTAGGTACTAAGTTAAGCATTTGGTCACTGTTTCCTGATATTTTGGAGTTCAATATTTGCAACAAAATTATGTAAAAAGAGATGATGTAAGAAAAAAAACTCAACGTTTTATTTTCTCCTATTAATTAAGCGAAATGTTTGTTTAAATGAGCAAGAAGCACGATTTTGAAGCCGGAGTTTCATTAAAAGTATTATTGGAGAACGTCTGAATCGAATTACAAGCATTTTGGGGAAATCCGAAGATATGAAATGAATCCGAAAAAATGTTTTTTTTTCAAAGTCGTATTCTAGATGAACTGTGCTTTTAATATTAATTTTTGATTCAAACTGAATACAAAGTCACACAAATTTTACAAGAAATCTGCTTAATGCAAAAAATATTCGAATTTTAAATATAGAAAGTGCTTACTTTTTCGAAATATTTTTCCACTCTTGAAATCGAATACGTATCTGTCCCAGAATCTTTTTTCCTACCAGAAAAGAACTGTTTTATTACATATAATGCTGTCTAGGTACTAAATTAAGCATTTGGACACTGTTTCCTGATATTTTGGAGTTCAATATTTGCAACAAAATTATGTTAAAGGAGATGATGTAAGAAAAAAAATCAAGGTTTGATTTTCTCCTATTAATAAAGCGAAATGTTTGTTTAAATGAGCAAGAAGCACGATTTTGAAGCCGGAGTTTCATTAAAAGTATTATTGGAGAACGTCTGAATCGAATTACAAGCATTTTGGGGAAATCCGAAGATATCGGAAAAAATCATATTTTTTCGCCGCCGCCCCCCCCTTTGAAAATTTCGAAAAAATGATTTTTTTTCAAAGTCATATTCTAGATGAACTGTGCTTCTTATATTTATTTTTGATTCAAACTGAATACAAATTCACAAAAATTTTACAAGAAAACTGCTTAATGCAAAAAATATTCGAATTTTAAATATAGAAAATGCTTACTTTTTCGAAATATTTTTCCACTCTTGAAATCGAATACGTATCTGTTCCCGAATCTTTTTTCCTACCAGAAAAGAACTTTTTTATTACATATAATGCTGTCTAGGTACTAAGTTAAGCATTTGGACACTGTGTCCTGAACTTTTGGAGTTCAATATTTGCAACAAAATTATGTTAAAAAATCAAGGTTTGATTTTCTCCTATTAATTAAGCGAAATGTTTTTTTAAATGAGCAACAAGCACGATTTTGAAGCCGGAGTTTCATTAAAAGTATTATTGGAGAACGTCTGAATCGAATTACAAGCATTTTGGAGAAATCCGAAAATATCAAAAAAAATCATATTTTTTCGCCGCCGCTCCCCCCTTTGAAAATTTCGAAAAAATGATTTTTTTTCAAAGTCGTATTCTAGATGAACTGTGCTTCTAATATTAATTTTTGATTCAAACTGACAGGGGAGCGCACGGGTTTGGGGAAACGGATTTAGCTGAATTTTTGCACAGCGCTAGAATACCATGTACGTATACTAACTGTTAAATATTAAAATGCAATACTCAAAAATAGCCGAGAAAAACGGGCTCAAAGTTTTTCCTAATACCTTATATAAAAGTTAGGCATCTGTGAATTTCAACAATTCGGTGGCCTGGTGGTACTGTTCATAGCTACTAGTCTCATGCACGTGGGTTCAAGTCTTACCGTATGCACTTTTGCATTTTCTCATTTGCTTTTTTTTTTTTTGCTTTTTTTTTTTTAGCAATTATTTTATCCATTGAAAAATAACTTATATAAAGTATAAGGCTTACATTTTCGTGAAAATATATCCATTATATGATGATGATGATAACATTTTAATAATTGTACTTTTTCCTAATTGTAAACCGAAGTTCACTGCACAAATAAAGAAGGTCTATTCGCGTTGGAGGTTTTACTACAAAAAAAGCAGACCTGGAACAGTTATACGGTTCACCTTGTAACGGTACAGGGAGAAAATATTTTGTATCCCTTTTCCACCACTTTTTTCTGTATGATTAACATTTGAATTACCTAGATAGTCTCCATAGTTATCATATACTAATATAATGAGCGAGTAAATAAACAAATAAATAAATATTTATTAATTTTTTTTCAATAGATAAAATAATTGCTAAAAAAAACAAAAAAAAAAAGCAAATGAGAAAATGCAAAAGTGCGTACGGTAAGACTCGAACCCACGTGCATGAGACTAGTAGCTATGAACAGTACCACCAGGCCACCGAATTGTTGGAATTCACAGATGCCTAACTTTTATATAAGGTATTAGGAAAAACTTTGAGCCCGTTTTTCTCGGCTATTTTTGAGTATTGCATTTTAATATTTAACAGTTAGTATACGTACATGGTATTCTAGCGCTGTGCAAAAATTCAGCTAAATCCGTTTCCCCAAACCCGTGCGCTCCCCTTGTGAGTACAAATTCACAAAAATTTTACAGGAAAACTGCTTAATGCAAAAAATATTCGAATTTTAAATATAGAAAATGCTTACTTTTTCGAAATATTTTTCCACTCTTGAAATCGAATACGTATCTGTCCCCGAATCTTTTTTCCTACCAGAAAAGAACTGTTTTATTACATATAATGCTGTCTAGGTACAAAGTTAAGCATTTGGACACTGTTTCCTAATATTTTGGAGTTCAATATTTGCAACAAAAATATGTTAAAGGAGATGATGTAAGAAAAAAAAAATCAAGGTTTGATTTTCTCCTATTAATTAAGCGAAATGTTTGTTTAAATGAGCAAGAAGCACGATTTTTAAGCCGGAGTTTCATTAAAAGTATTATTGGAGAACGTCTGAATCGAATTACAAGCATTTTGGGGAAATCCGAAGATATCGAAAAAAAACATATTTTTCGCCGCCGCTCCCCCCTTTGAAAATTTCGAAAAAATGATTTGTTTTTCAAAGCCATATTTTAGATGAACTGTTCTTTTAATATTAATTTTTGATTCAAACTGAATACAAATTCACAAAAATTTTACAAGAAATCTGCTTAATGCAAAAAATATTCGAATTTTAAATATAGAAAATGCTTACTTTTTCGAAATATTTTTCCACTCTTGAAATCGAATACGTATCTGTTCCCGAATCTTTTTTCCTACCAGAAAAGAACTGTTTTATTACATATAATGCTGTCTAGGTACTAAGTTAAGCATTTGGACACTGTTTCCTGATATTTTGGAGTTCAATATTTGCAACAAAATTATGTTAAAAGAGATGATGTAAGAAAAAAAAAATCAAGGTTTGATTTTCTCCTATTAATTAAGCGAAATGTTTGTTTCAATGAGCAAGAAGCACGATTTTGAAGCCGGAGTTTCATTAAAAGTATTATTGGAGAACGTCTGAATCGAATTACAAGCATTTTGGGGAAATCCGAAGATATCGAAAAAAAATCATATTTTTTCGCCGCCGCTCCCCCCTTTGAAAATTTCGAAAAAATGATTTTTTTTCAAAGTCGTATTCTAGATGAACTGTGCTTCTAATATTAATTTTTGATTCAAACTGAATACAAATTCACAAAAATTTTACAAGAAAACTGCTTAATGCAAAAAATATTCGAATTTTAAATATAGAAAATGCTTACTTTTTCGAAATATTTTTCCACTCTTGAAATCGAATACGTATCTGTCCCTTAATCTTTTTTCCTACCAGAAAAGAACTGTTTTATTACATATAATGCTGTCTAGGTACTAAATTAAGCATTTGGACACTGTTTCCTGATATTTTGGAGTTCAATATTTGCAACAAAATTATGTTAAAGGAGATGATGTAAGAAAAAAAATCAAGGTTTGATTTTCTCCTATTAATAAAGCGAAATGTTTGTTTAAATGAGCAAGAAGCACGATTTTGAAGCCGGAGTTTCATTAAAAGTATTATTGGAGAACGTCTGAATCGAATTACAAGCATTTTGGGGAAATCCGAAGATATCGGAAAAAATCATATTTTTTCGGCGCCGCCCCCCCCTTTGAAAATTTCGAAAAAATGATTTTTTTTCAAAGTCATATTCTAGATGAACTGTGCTTCTAATATTAATTTTTGATCCAAACTGAGTACAAATTCACAAAAAGTTTACAAGAAATCTGCTTAATGCAAAAAATATTCGAATTTTAAATATAGAAAATGCTTACTTTTTCGAAATATTTTTCCACTCTTGAAATCGAATACGTATATGTTCCCGAATCTTTTTTCCTACCAGAAAAGAACTGTTTTATTACATATAATGCTGTCTAGGTACTAAGTTAAGCATTTGGACACTGTGTCCTGAACTTTTGGAGTTCAATATTTGCAACAAAATTATGTTAAAAAATCAAGGTTTGATTTTCTCCTATTAATTAAGCGAAATGTTTTTTTAAATGAGCAACAAGCACGATTTTGAAGCCGGAGTTTCATTAAAAGTATTATTGGAGAACGTCTGAATCGAATTACAAGCATTTTGGAGAAATCCGAAAATATAAAAAAAAATCATATTTTTTCGCCGCCGCTCCCCCCTTTGAAAATTTCGAAAAAATGATTTTTTTTTAAAGTCGTATTCTAGATGAACTGTGCTTCTAATATTAATTTTTGATTCAAACTGAGTACAAATTCACAAAAATTTTACAGGAAAACTGCTTAATGCAAAAAATATTCGAATTTTAAATATAGAAAATGCTTACTTTTTCGAAATATTTTTCCACTCTTGAAATCGAATACGTATCTGTCCCCGAATCTTTTTTCCTACCAGAAAAGAACTGTTTTATTACATATAATGCTGTCTAGGTACAAAGTTAAGCATTTGGACACTGTTTCCTAATATTTTGGAGTTCAATATTTGCAACAAAAATATGTTAAAGGAGATGATGTAAGAAAAAAAAAAATCAAGATTTGATTTTCTCCTATTAATTAAGCGAAATGTTTGTTTAAATGAGCAAGAAGCACGATTTTTAAGCCGGAGTTTCATTAAAAGTATTATTGGAGAACGTCTGAATCGAATTACAAGCATTTTGGGGAAATCCGTAGATATCGAAAAAAAACATATTTTTTCGCCGCCGCTCCCCCCTTTGAAAATTTCGAAAAAATGATTTGTTTTTCAAAGCCATATTTTAGATGAACTCTTCTTTTAATATTAATTTTTGATTCAAACTGAATACAAATTATCAAAAATTTTACAAGAAATCTGCTTAATGCAAAAAATATTCGAATTTTAAATATAGAAAATGCTTACTTTTTCGAAATATTTTTCCACTCTTGAAATCGAATACGTATCTGTTCCCGAATCTTTTTTCCTACCAGAAAAGAACTGTTTTATTACATATAATGCTGTCTAGGTACTAAGTTAAGCATTTGGACACTGTTTCCTGATATTTTGGAGTTCAATATTTGCAACAAAATTATGTTAAAAGAGATGATGTAAGAAAAAAAAAATCAAGGTTTGATTTTCTCCTATTAATTAAGCGAAATGTTTGTTTCAATGAGCAAGAAGCACGATTTTGAAGCCGGAGTTTCATTAAAAGTATTATTGGAGAACGTCTGAATCGAATTACAAGCATTTTGGGGAAATCCGAAGATATCGAAAAAAAATCATATTTTTTCGCCGCCGCTCCCCCCTTTGAAAATTTCGAAAAAATGATTTTTTTTCAAAGTCGTATTCTAGATGAACTGTGCTTCTAATATTAATTTTTGATTCAAACTGAATACAAATTCACAAAAATTTTACAAGAAAACTGCTTAATGCAAAAAATATTCGAATTTTAAATATAGAAAATGCTTACTTTTTCGAAATATTTTTCCACTCTTGAAATCGAATACGTATCTGTCCCTTAATCTTTTTTCCTACCAGAAAAGAACTGTTTTATTACATATAATGCTGTCTAGGTACTAAGTTAAGCATTTGGACACTGTTTCCTGATATTTTGGAGTTCAATATTTGCAACAAAATTATGTTAAAAGAGATGATGTAAGAAAAAAAAATCAAGGTTTGATTTTCTCCTATTAATTAAGCGAAATGTTTGTTTAAATGAGCAAGAAGCACGATTTTGAAGCCGGAGTTTCATTAAAAGTATTATTTGAGAACGTCTGAATCGAATTACAAGCATTTTGGGGAAATCCGAAGATATCGGAAAAAAATCATATTTTTTCGCCGCCGCTCCCCCCTTTGAAAATTTCGAAAAATGATTTTTTTTCAAAGTCATATTCTAGATGAACTGTGCTTCTAATATTAATTTTTGATTCAAACTGAGTACAAATTCACAAAAATTTTACAAGAAATCTGCTTAATGCAAAAAATATTCGAATTTTAAATATTGAAAATGCTTACTTTTTCGAAATATTTTTCCACTCTTGAAATCGAATAGGTATCTGTTCCCGAATCTTTTTTCCTACCAGAAAAGAACTGTTTTATTACATATAATGCTGTCTAGGTACTAAGTTAAGCATCTGGACACTGTTTCCTGAACTTTTGGAGTTCAATATCTGCAACAAAATTATGTTAAAAGAGATGATGTAAGAAAAAAAAATCAAGGTTTGATTTTCTCCTATTAATTAAGCGAAATGTTTTTTTAAATGAGCAACAAGCACGATTTTGAAGCCGGAGTTTCATTAAAAGTATTATTGGAGAACGTCTGAATCTAATTACAAGCATTTTGGAGAAATCCGAAAATATCAAAAAAAATCATATTTTTTCGCCGCCGCTCCCCCCTTTGAAAATTTCGAAAAAATGATTTTTTTTCAAAGTCGTATTCTAGATGAACTGTGATTTTAATATTAATTTTTGATTCAAACTGAGTACAAATTCACAAAAATTTTACAAGAAAACTGCGTAATGCAAAAAATATTCGAATTTTAAATATAGAAAATGCTTACTTTTTCGAAATATTTTTCCACTCATGAAATCGAATACGTATCTGTCCCCGAATCTTTTTTCCTACCAGAAAAGAACTGTTTTATTACATATAATGCTGTCTAGGTACTAAGTTAAGCATTTGGACACTGTTTCCTGATATTTTGGAGTTCAATATTTGCAACAAAATTATGTTAAAAGAGATGATGTAAGAAAAAAAATCAAGGTTTGATTTTCTCCTATTAATTAAGCGAAATATTTGTTTAAGTGAGCAAGAAGCACGATTTTGAAGCCGGAGTTTCATTAAAAGTATTATTGGAGAACGTCTGAATCGAATTACAAGCATTTTGGGGAAATCCGAAGATATCGAAAAAAAATCATATTTTTTCGCCGCCGCTCCCCCCTTTGAAAATTTCGAAAAAATGATTTTTTTTCAAAGTCGTATTCTAGATGAACTGTGCTTCTAATATTAATTTTTGATTCAAACTGAGTACAAATTCACAAAAATTTTACAAGAAAACTGCTTAATGCAAAAAATATTCGAATTTTAAATATAGAAAATGCTTACTTTTTCGAAATATTTTTCCACTCTTGAAATCGAATACGTATCTGTTCCCGAATCTTTTTTCCTACCAGAAAAGAACTGTTTTATTACATATAATGCTGTCTAGGTATTAAGTTAAGCATTTGGACACTGTTTCCTGATATTTTGGAGTTCAATATTTGCAACAAAATTATGTTAAAAGAGATCATGTAAGAAAAAAAAATCAAGGTTTGATTTTCTCCTATTAATTAAGCGAAATGTTTGTTTAAATGAGCAAGAAGCACGATTTTTAAGCCGGAGTTTCATTAAAAGTATTATTGGAGAACGTCTGAATCGAATTACAAGCATTTTGGGGAAATCCGAAGATATCGAAAAAAAATCATATTTTTTCGCCGCCGCTCCCCCATTTTGAAAATTTCGAAAAAATGATTTTTTTTCAAAGTCGTATTCTAGATGAACTGTGCTTCTAATATTAATTTTTGATTCAAACTGAATACAAATTCACAAAAATTTTACAAGAAATCTGCTTAATGCAAAAAATATTCGAATTTTAAATATAGAAAATGCTTACTTTTTCGAAATATTTTTCCACTCTTGAAATCGAATACGTATCTGTTCCCGAATCTTTTTTCCTACCAGAAAAGAACTGTTTTATTACATATAACGCTGTCTAGGAACTAAGTTAAGCATTTGGACACTGTTTCCTGAACTTTTGGAGTTCAATATTTGCAACAAAATTATGTAAAAAGAGATGATGTCAGAAAAAAAAATCAAGGTTTGATTTTCACCTATACGAGCAAGAAGCACGATTTTGAAGCCGGAGTTTCATTAAAAGTATTATTGGAGAACGTCTGAATCGAATTACAAGCATTTTGGGGAAATCCGAAGATATCGAAAAAAATCATATTTTTTCGCCGCCGCTCCCCCCTTTGAAAATTTCGAAAAAATGATTTTTTTTTCAAAGTCGTATTCTAGATGAACTGTGCTTCTAATATTAATTTTTGATTCAAACTGAATACAAATTCACAAAAATTTTACAAGAAATCTGCTTAATGCAAAAAATATTCGAATTTTAAATATAGAAAATGCTTACTTTTTCGAAATATTTTTCCACTCTTGAAATCGAATACGTATCTGTTCCCGAATCTTTTTTCCTACCAGAAAAGAACTGTTTTATTACATATAATGCTGTGTAGGTACTAAGTTAAGCATTTGGACACTGTTTCCTGAACTTTTGGAGTTCAATATTTGCAACAAAATTATGTAAAAAGAGATGATGTAAGAAAAAAAAATCAAGGTTTGATTTTCTCCTATACGAGCAAGAAGCACGATTTTGAAGCCGGAGTTTCATTAAATGTATTATTGGAGAACGTCTGAATCGAATTACAAGCATTTTGGGGAAATCCGAAGATATCGAAAAAAAATCATATTTTTTCGCCGCTGCTCCCCCCTTTGAAAATTTCGAAAAAATGATTTTTTTTCAAAGTCATATTTTAGTTGAACTGTGCTTTTAATATTAATTTTTGATTCAAACTGAATACAAATTCACAAAAATTTTACAAGAAAACTGCTTAATGCAAAAAATATTCGAATTTTAAATATAGAAAATGCTTACATTTTCGAAATATTTTTCCACTCTTGAAATCGAATACGTATCTATTCCCAAATCTTTTTTCCTACCAGAAAAGAACTGTTTTATTACATATAATGCTGTCTAGGTACTAAGTTAAGCATTTGGACACTGTTTCCTGAACTTTTGGAGTTCAATATTTGCAACAAAATTATGTAAAAAGAGATGATGTAAGAAAAAAAAATCAAGGTTCGATTTTCTCCTATACGAACAAGAAGCACGATTTTGAAGCCGGAGTTTCATTAAAAGTATTATTGGAGAACGTCTGAATCGAATTACAAGCATTTTGGGGAAATCCGAAGATATCGAAAAAAAATCATATTTTTTCGCCGCTGCTCCCCCCTTTGAAAATTTCGAAAAAATGATTTTTTTTCAAAGTCATATTTTAGTTGAACTGTGCTTTTAATATTAATTTTTGATTCAAACTGAATACAAATTCACAAAAATTTTACAAGAAAACTGCTTAATGCAAAAAATATTCGAATTTTAAATATAGAAAATGCTTACATTTTCGAAATATTTTTCCACTCTTGAAATCGAATACGTATCTATTCCCAAATCTTTTTTCCTACCAGAAAAGAACTGTTTTATTACATATAATGCTGTCTAGGTACTAAGTTAAGCATTTGGACACTGTTTCCTGATATTTTGGAGTTCAATATTTGCAACAAAATTATGTTAAAAGAGACGATGTAAGAAAAAAAAATCAAGCTTTGATTTTCTCCTATTAATTAAGCGAAATGTTTGTTTAAATGAGCAAGAAGCACGATTTTGAAGCCGGAGTTTCATTAAAAGTATTATTGGAGAACGTCTGAATCGAATTACAAGCATTTTGGGGAAATCCGAAGATATCGAAAAAAAATCATATTTTTTCGCCGCCGCTCCCCCTTTGAAAATTTCGAAAAAATGATTTTTTTTCAAAGTAGTATTCAAGATGAACTGTGCTTCTAATATTAATTTTTGATTCAAACTGAGTACAAATTCACAAAAATTTTACAAGAAAACTGCTTAATGCAAAAAATATTCGAATTTTAAAAACAGAAAATGCTTACTTTTTCGAAATATTTTTCCACTCTTGAAATCGAATACGTATCTGTTCCCGAATCTTTTTTCCTACCAGAAAAGAACTGTTTTATTACATATAATGCTGTCTAGGTACTAAGTTAAGCATTTGGACACTGTTTCCTGATATTTTGGAGTTCAATATTTGCAACAAAATTATGTTAAAAGAGATGATGTAAGAAAAAAAAATCAAGGTTTGATTATCTCCTATTATTTAATCGAAATGTTTGTTTAAATGAGCAAGAAGCACGATTTTGAAGCCGGAGTTTCATTAAAAGTATTATTGGAGAACGTCTGAATCGAATTACAAGCATTTTGGGGAAATCCGAAGATATCGAAAAAAAATCATATTTTTTCGCCGCCGCTCCTCCCCTTGAAAATTTCGAAAAAATGATTTTTTTTCAAAGTCATATTCTAGATGAACTGTGCTTATAAATTAATTTTTGATTCAAACTGAGTACAAATTCACAAAAATTTTACAAGAAAACTGCTTAATGCAAAAAATATTCGAATTTTAAATTTAGAAAATGCTTACTTTTTCGATATATTTTTCCACTCTTGAAATCGAATACGTATCTGTTCCCGAATCTTTTTTCCTACCAGAAAATAACTGTTTTATTACATATAATGCTGTCTAGGTACTAAGTTAAGCATTTGGACACTGTTTCCTGATATTTTGGAGTTCAATATTTGCGACAAAATTATGTTAAAAGAGATGATGTAAGAAAAATAAATCAAGCTTTGATTTTCTCCTATTAATTAAGCGAAATGTTTGTTTAAATGAGCAAGAAGCACGATTTTGAAGCCGGAGTTTCATTAAAAGTATTATTGGAGAACGTCTGAATCGAATTACAAGCATTTTGGGGAAATCCGAAGATATCGAAAAAAAATCATATTTTTTCGCCGCCGCTCCCCCCTTTGAAAATTTCGAAAAAATGATTTTTTTTCAAAGTCGTATTCTAGATGAACTGTGCTTCTAATATTAATTTTTGATTCAAACTGAGTACAAATTCACAAAAATTTTACAAGAAATCTGCTTAATGCAAAAAATATTCGAATTTTAAATATAGAAAATGCTTACTTTTTCTAAATATTTTTCCACTCTTGAAATCGAATACGTATCTGTTCCCGAATCTTTTTTTTCTACCAGAAAAGAACTGTTTTATTACATATAATGCTGTCTAGGTACTAAGTTAAGCATTTGGACACTGTTGCCTGATATTTTGGAGTTCAATATTTGCAACAAAATTATGTTAAAAGAGATGATGTAAGAAAAAAAATCAAGGTTTGATTTTCTCCTATTAATTAAGCGAAATGTTTGTTTAAATGAGCAAGAAGCACGATTTTGAAGCCGGAGTTTCATTAAAGGTATTATTGGAGAACGTCTGAATCGAATTACAAGCATTTTGGGGAAATCCGAAGATATCGAAAAAAATCATATTTTTTCGCCGCCGCTCCCCCCTTTGAAAATTTCGAAAAAATGATTTTTTTTCAAAGTCGTATTCTAGATGAACTGTGTTTCTAATATTAATTTTTGATTCAAACTGAGTACAAATTCACAAAAATTTTACAAGAAATCTGCTTAATGCAAAAAATATTCGAATTTTAAATATAGAAAATGCTTACTTTTTCGAAATATTTTTCCACTCTTGAAATCGAATACGTATCTGTTCCCGAATCTTTTTTCCTTCCAGAAAAGAACTGTTTTATTACATATAATGCTGTCTAGGTACTAAGTTAAACATTTGGACACTGTTTCCTGATATTTTGGAGTTCAATATTTGCAACAAAATTATGTAAAAAGAGATGATGTAAGAAAAAAAAATCAAGGTTTGATTTTCTCCTATTAATTAAGCGAAATGTTTGTTTAAATGAGCAAGAAGCACGATTTTGAAGGCGGAGTTTCATTAAAAGTATTATTGGAGAACGTCTGAATCGAATTACAAGCATTTTGGGGAAATCCGAAGATATCGAAAAAAAAATCATATTTTTTCGCCGCTGCTCCCCACTTTGAAAATTTCGAAAAAATGATTTTTTTTCAAAGTCATATTTTAGTTGAACTGTGCTTTTAATATTAATTTTTGATTCAAACTGAATACAAATTCACAAAAATTTTACAAGAAAACTGCTTAATGCAAAAAATATTCGAATTTTAAATATAGAAAATGCTTACATTTTCGAAATATTTTTCCACTCTTGAAATCGAATACGTATCTATTCCCAAATCTTTTTTCCTACCAGAAAAGAACTGTTTTATTACATATAATGCTGTCTAGGTACTAAGTTAAGCATTTGGACACTGTTTCCTGATATTTTGGAGTTCAATATTTGCAACAAAATTATGTTAAAAGAGACGATGTAAGAAAAAAAAATCAAGCTTTGATTTTCTCCTATTAATTAAGCGAAATGTTTGTTTAAATGAGCAAGAAGCACGATTTTGAAGCCGGAGTTTCATTAAAAGTATTATTGGAGAACGTCTGAATCGAATTGCAAGCATTTTGGGGAAATCCGAAGATATCGAAAAAAAATCATATTTTTTCGCCGCCGCTCCCCGCTTTGAAAATTTCGAAAAAATGATTTTTTTTTTTCAAAGCCATATTTTAGATGAAGTGTTCTTTTAATATTAATTTTTGATTCAAACTGAATACAAATTCACAAAAATTTTACAAGAAATCTGCTTAATGCAAAAAGTATTCGAATTTTAAATATAGAAAATGCTTACTTTTTCGAAATATTTTTCCACTCTTGAAATCGAATACGTATCTGTCCCCGAATCTTTTTTCCTATCAGAAAAGAACTGTTTTATTACATATAATGCTGTCTAGGTACTAAGTTAAGCATTTGGACACTGTTTCCTGATATTTTGGAGTTCAATATTTGCAACAAAATTATGTTAAAGGAGATGATGTAAGAAAAAAAAATCAAGGTTTGATTTTCTCCTATTAATTATGCGAAATGTTTGTTTAAATGAGCAAGAAGCACGATTTTGAAGCCGGAGTTTCATTAAAAGTATTATCGGAGAACGTCTGAATCGAATTACAAGCATTTTGGGGAAATCATATTTTTTCGCCGCCGCTCCCCCCTTTGAAAATTTCGAAAAAATGATTTTTTTTTTCAAAGTCGTATTCTAGATGAACTGTGCTTCTTATATAAATTTTTGATTCAAACTGAGTACAAATTCACAAAAATTTTACAAGAAAACTGCTTAATGCAAAAATTATTCGCATTTTAAATATAAAAAATGCTTACTTTTTCGAAATATTCTTCCACTCTTGAAATCGAATACGTATCTGTTCCCGAATCTTTTTTCCTACCAGAAAAGAACTGTTTTATTACATGTTATGCTGTCTAGGTACTAAGTTTAGCATTTGGACACTGTTTCCTGATATTTTGGAGTTCAATATTTGCAACAAAATTATGAGAGAGATGATGTAAGAAAAAAAAATCAAGGTTTGATTTTCTCCTATTAATTAAGCGAAATGTTTGTTTAAATGAGCAAGAAGCACGATTTTGAAGCCGGAGTTTCATTAAAGGTATTATTGGAGAACGTCTGAATCGAATTACAAGCATTTTGGGGAAATCCGAAGATATCGAAAAAAATCATATTTTTTCGCCGCCGCTCCCCCCTTTGAAAATTTCGAAAAAATGATTTTTTTTCAAAGTCGTATTCTAGATGAACTGTGCTTCTAATATTAATTTTTGATTCAAACTGAGTACAAATTCACAAAAATTTTACAAGAAATCTGCTTAATGCAAAAAATATTCGAATTTTAAATATAGAAAATGCTTACTTTTTCGAAATATTTTTCCACTCTTGAAATCGAATACGTATCTGTTCCCGAATCTTTTTTCCTACCAGAAAAGAACTGTTTTATTACATGTTATGCTGTCTAGGTACTAAGTTTAGCATTTGGACACTGTTTCCTGAACTTTTGGAGTTCAATATTTGCAACAAAATTATGTTAAAAGAGATGATGTAAGAAAAAAAAATCAAGGTTTGATTTTCTCCTATTAATTAAGCGAAATGTTTGTTTAAATGAGCAAGAAGCACGATTTTGAAGCCGGAGTTTCATTAAAAGTATTATTGGAGAACGTCTGAATCGAATTACAAGCATTTTGGGGAAATCCGAAGATATCGAAAAAAAATCATATTTTTTCGCCGCCGCTCCCCCCTTGGAAAATTTCGAAAAAATGATTTTTTTTTCAAAGTCGTATTCTAGATGAACTGTGCTTTTAATATTAATTTTTGATTCAAACTGAGTACAAATTCACAAAAATTTTACAAGAAAACTGCTTAATGCAAAAAATATTCGAATTTTAAATATAGAAAATGCTTACTTTTTCGAAATATCTTTTTCTCTTGAAATCGAATACGTATCTGTCCCCGAATCTTTTTTCCTACCAGAAAAGAACTGTTTTATTACATATAATGCTGTCTAGGTACTAAGTTAAGCATTTGGACACTGTTTCCTGATATTTTGGAGTTCAATATTTGCAACAAAATTATGTTAAAAGAGATGATGTAAGAAAAAAAAATCAAGGTTTGATTTTCTCCTATTAATTAAGCGAAATGTTTGTTTAAATGAGCAAGAAGAACGATTTTGAAGCCGGAGTTTCATTAAAAGTATTATTGGAGAACGTCTGAATCGAATTACAAGCATTTTGTGGAAATCATATTTTTTCGCCGCCGCTCCCCCCTTTGAAAATTTCGAATAAATGATTTTTTTTTCAAAGTCGTATTCTAGATGAACTGTGCTTCTTATACTAATTTTTGATTCAAACTGAGTACAAATTCACAAAAATTTTACAAGAAAACTGCTTAATGCAAAAATTATTCGCATTTTAAATAACGAAAATGCTTACTTTTTCGAAATATTTTTCCACTCTTGAAATCGAATACGTATCTGTTCCCGAATCTTTTTTCCTACCAGAAAAGAACTGTTTTATTACATGTTATGCTGTCTAGGTACTAAGTTTAGCATTTGGACACTGTTTCCTGAACTTTTGGAGTTCAATATTTGCAACAAAATTATGTTAAAAGAGATGATGTAAGAAAAAAAAATCAAGGTTTGATTTTCTCCTATTAATTAAGCGAAATGTTTGTTTAAATGAGCAAGAAGCACGATTTTGAAGCCGGAGTTTCATTAAAAGTATTATTGGAGAACGTCTGAATCGAATTACAAGCATTTTGGGGAAATCCGAAGATATCGAAAAAAAATCATATTTTTTCGCCGCCGCTCCCCGCTTTGAAAATTTCGAAAAAATGATTTTTTTTTCAAAGCCATATTTTAGATGAACTGTTCTTTTAATATTAATTTTTGATTCAAACTGAATACAAATTCACAAAAATTTTACAAGAAATCTGCTTAATGCAAAAAATATTCGAATTTTAAATATAGAAAATGCTAACTTTTTCGAAATATTTTTCAACTCTTGAAATCGAATACGTATCTGTCCCCGAATCTTTTTTCCTACCAGAAAAGAACTGTTTTATTACATATAATGCTGTCTAGGTACTAAGTTAAGCATTTGGACACTGTTTCCTGATATTTTGGAGTTCAATATTTGCAACAAAATTATGTTAAAGGAGATGATGTAAGAAAAAACATCAAGGTTTGATTTTCTCCTATTAATTAAGCGAAATGTTTGTTTAAATGAGCAAGAAGCACGATTTTGAAGCCGGAGTTTCATTAAAAGTATTATTGGAGAACGTCTGAATCGAATTACAAGCATTTTGGGGAAATCCGAAGATATCGGAAAAAAATCATATTTTTTCGCCGCCGCTCCCCCCTTTGAAAATTTCGAAAAAATGATTTTTTTTCAAAGTCATATTCTAGATAAACTGTGCTTCTAATATTAATTTTTGATTCAAACTAAGTACAAATTCACAAAAATTTTACAAGAAATCTGTTTAATGCAAAAAATATTCGAATTTTAAATATAGAAAATGCTTACTTTTTCGAAATATTTTTACACTCTTGAAGTCGAATACGTATCTGTCCCCGAATCTTTTTTCCTACCAGAAAAGAACTATTTTATTATATATAATGCTGTCTAGGTACTAAGTTAAGCATTTGGACACTGTTTCCTGATATTTTGGAGTTCAATATTTGCAACAAAATTATGTTAAAAGAGATGATGTAAGAAAAAAAAATCAAGGTTGGATTTTCTCCTATTAATTAAGCGAAATGTTTGTTTAAATGAGCAAGAAGCACGATTTTAAAGCCGGAGTTTCATTAAAAGTATTATTGGAGAACGTCTGAATCGAATTACAAGCATTTTGGGGAAATCCGAAGATATCGACAAAAAATCATATTTTTTCGCCGCCGCTCCCCCCTTTGAAAATTTCGAAAAAATTATTTTTTTTTTTCAAAGTCGTATTTTAGATGAACTGTGCTTCTAATATTAATTTTTGATTCAAACTGAGTACAAATTCCCAAAAATTTACAAGAAATCTGCTTAATGCAAAAAATATTCGAATTTTAAATATAGAAAATGCTTACTTTTTCGAAATGTTTTTCCACTCTTGAATTCGAATACGTATCTGTTCCCGAATCTTTTTTCCTATCAGAAAAGAACTGTTTTATTACATATAATGCTGTCTAGGTACTAAGTTAAGCATTTGGACACTGTTTCCTGATATTTTGGAGTTCAATATTTGCAACAAAATTATGTTAAAAGAGATGATGTAAGAAAAAAAAATCAAGGTTGGATATTCTCCTATTAATTAAGCGAAATGTTTGTTTAAATGAGCAAGAAGCACGATTTTGAAGCCGGAGTTTCATTAAAAGTATTATTGGAGAACGTCTGAATCGAATTACAAGCATTTTGGGGAAATCCGAAGATATCGAAAAAAAATCATATTTTTTCGCCGCCGCTCCCCCCTTTGAAAATTGCGAAAAAATGATTTTTTTTCAAAGTCATATTCTAGATGAACTGTGCTTTTAATATTAATTTTTGATTCAAACTGAATACAAATTCACAAAAATTTTACAAGAAAACTGCTTAATGCAAAAAATATTCGAATTTTAAATATAGAAAATGCTTACTTTTTCGAAATATTTTTCCACTCTTGAAATCGAATACGTATCTGTCCCGAATCTTTTTTCCTACCAGAAAAGAACTGATTTATTACATATAATGATGTCTAGGTACTAAGTTAAGCATTTGGACACTGTTTCCTGATATTTTGGAGTTCAATATTTGCAACAAAATTATGTAAAAAGAGAAGATGTAAGAAAAAAAAATCAAGGTTTGATTTTCTCCTATTAATTAAGCGAAATGTTTGTTTAAATGAGCAAGAAGCACGATTTTGAAGCCGGAGTTTCATTAAAAGTATTATTGGAAAACGTCTGAATCGAATTACAAGCATTTTGGGGAAATCCGAAGATATCGAAAAAAAATCATATTTTTTCGCCGCCGCTCCCCCTTTTGAAAATTTCGAAAAAATGATATCATTTCAAAGTGATATTCTAGACGAACTGTGCTTTTAATATTAATTTTTGATTCAAACTGAATACAAATTCACAAAAATTTTACAAGAAAAATGCTTAATGCAAAAAATATTCGAATTTTAAATATAGAAAATGCTTACTTTTTCGAAATATTTTTCCACTCTTGAAATCGAATACGTATCTGTCCCGAATCTTTTTTCCTACCAGAAAATAACTGTTTTATTACATATAATGCTGTCTAGGTACTAAGTTAAGCATTTGGACACTGTTTCCTGATATTTTGGAGTTCAATATTTGCAACAAAATTATGTTAAAAGAGATGATGTAAGAAAAAAAAATCAAGGTTTGATTTTCTCCTATTAATTAAGCGAAATGTTTGTTTAAATGAGCAAGAAGCACGATTTTGAAGCCGGAGTTTCATTAAAAGTATTATTGGAGAACGTCTGAATCGAATTACAAGCATTTTGGGGAAATCCGAAGATATCGATAAAAAATCATATTTTATTGCCGCCGCTCCCCGATTTGAAAATTTCGAAAAAATTATTTTTTTTTTCAAAGACATATTTTAGATGAACTGTGCTTCTAATATTAATTTTTGATTCATTCTGAGTACAAATTCACAAAAATTTTACAAGAAAACTGCTTAATGCAAAAAATATTCGAATTTTAAATATAGAAAATGCTTACTTTTTCGAAATATTTTTCCACTCTTGAAATAGAATACGTATCTGTCCCCGAATCTTTTTTCCTACCAGAAAAGAACTGTTTTATTACATATAATGCTGTCTAGGTACTAAGTTAAGCATTTGGACACTGTTTCCTGATATTTTGGAGTTCAATATTTGCAACAAAATTATGTTAAAAGAGATGATGTAAAAAAAAAAATCAATGTTGGATTTTCTCCTATTAATTAAGCGAAATGTTTGTTTAAACGAGCAAGAAGCACGAATTTTGAAGCCGGCGTTTCATTAAAAGTATTATTGGAGAAAGTCTGAATCGAATTACAAGCATTTTGGGGAAATCCGAAGATATCGAAAAAAAATCATACTTTTTCGCCGCCGCTCCCCCCATTGAAAATTTCGAAAAAATGATTTTTTTTTCAAAGTCATACTTAAGATTAACTGTGCTTTTAATATTAATTTTTGATTCAAACTGAATACAAATTCACAAACATTTTACAAGAAATCTGTTTAATGCAAAAAATATTCGAATTTTAAATATAGAAAAGGCTTACTTTTTCGAAATATTTTTCCACTCTTGAAATCGAATACGTATCTGTTCCCGAATCTTTTTTTATACCAGAAAAGAACTGTTTTATTACATATAATGCTGTCTAGGTACTAAGTTAAGCATTTGGACACTGTTTCCTGATATTTTGGAGTTCAATATTTGCAACAAAATTATGTTAAAAGAGATGATGTAAGAAAAAAAAACAAGGTTTGATTTTCTTCTATTAATTAAGCGAAATGTTTGTTTAAACGAGCAAGAAGCACGATTTTGAAGCCGGAGTTTCATTAAAAGTATTATTGGAGAACGCCTGGATCGAATTACAAGCATTTTGGGGAAATCCGAAGATATCGAAAAAAAATCATATTTTTTCGCCGCCGCTCCCCCCTTTGAAAATTTCGAAAAAATGATTTTTTTTTCAAAGTCATATTCTAGATGAACTGTGCTTTTAATATTAATATTTGATTCAAACTGAATACAAATTCACAAAAATTTTACAAGAAAACTGCTTAATGCAAAAAATATTTGAATTTTAAATATAGAAAATGCTTACTTTTTCGAAATATTTTTCCACTCTTGAAATCGAATACGTATCTGTTCCCAAATCTTTCTCCTATTAATTAAGCGAAATGTTTGTTTACAAGAAAACTGCTTAATGCAAAAAATAATTGAAATTTTAAATATAGAAAATGCTTACTTTTTCGAAATATTTTTCCACTCTTGAAATCGAATACGTATCTGTTCCCGAATCTTTCTTCCTACCAGAAAAGAACTGTTTTATTACATATAATGCTGTCTAGGTACTAAGTTAAGCATTTGGACACTGTTTCCTGATATTTTAGAGTTCAATATTTGCAACAAAATTATGTTAAAAGAGATGATGTAAGAAAAAAAAACAAGGTTGGATTTTCTCCCATTAATTAAGCGAAATGTTTGTTTAAACGAGCCAGAAGCACGATTTTGAAGCCGGAGTTTCATTAAAAGTATTATAGGAGAACGTCTGAATCGGATTACAAGCATTTTGGGGAAATCCGAAGATATCGAAAAAAAATCATATTTTTCGCCGCCGCTCCCCCTTTGAAAATTTCGAAAAAATGATTTTTTTTCAAAGTAGTATTCTAGATGAACTGTGCTTCTAATATTAATTTTTGATTCAAACTGAGTACAAATTCACAAAAATTTTACAAGAAAACTGCTTAATGCAAAAAATATTCGAATTTTAAAAATAGAAAATGCTTACTTTTTCGAAATATTTTTCCACTCTTGAAATTGAATACATATCTGTTCCCGAATCTTTTTTCCTACCAGAAAAGAACTGTTTTATTACGTATAACGCTGTCTAGGTACTAAGTTAAGCATTTGGACACTGTTTCCTGATATTTTGGAGTTCAATATTTGCAACAAAATTATGTTAAAAGAGATGATGTAAGAAAAAAAAACAAGGTTGGATTTTCTCCCATTAATTAAGCGAAATGTTTGTTTAAACGAGCCAGAAGCACGATTTTGAAGCCGGAGTTTCATTAAAAGTATTATAGGAGAACGTCTGAATCGAATTACAAGCATTTTGGGGAAATCCGAAGATATCGAAAAAAAATCATACTTTTTCGCCGCCGCTCCCCCCATTGAAAATTTCGAAAAAATGATTTTTTTTTCAAAGTCACATTTAAGATGAACTGTGCTTTTAATATTAATTTTTGATTCAAACTGAATACAAATTCACAAACATTTTACAAGAAATCTGTTTAATGCAAAAAATATTCGAATTTTAAATATAGAAAATGCTTACTTTTTCGAAATATTTTTCCACTCTTGAAATTGAATACATATCTGTTCCCGAATCTTTTTTCCTACCAGAAAAGAACTGTTTTATTACGTGTAACGCTGTCTAGGTACTAAGTTAAGCATTTGGACACTGTTTCCTGATATTTTGGAGTTCAATATTTGCAACAAAATTATGTTAAAAGAGATGATGTAAGAAAAAAAAATCAAGGTTTGATTTTCTCCTATTAATTAAGCGAAATGTTTGTTTAAATGAGCAAGAAGCACGATTTTGAAGCCGGAGTTTCATTAAAAGTATTATTGGAGAACTTCTGAATCGAATTACAAGCATTTTGGGGAAATCCGAAGATATCGAAAAAAAATCATATTTTTTCGCCGCCGCTCCCCCCTTTGAAAATTTCGAAAAAATGATTTTTTTTTTTTTTTCAAAGTCATATTTTAGATGAACTGTGCTTTTAATATTAATTTTTGATTCAAACTGAATACAAATTCACAAAAATTTTACAAGAAAACTGCTTAATTCAAAAAATATTCGAATTTTAAATATAGAAAATGCTTACTTTTTCGAAATATATTTCCACTCTTGAAATCGAATACGTATCTGTTCCCGAATCTTTTTTCCTACCAGAAAAGAACTGTTTTATAACATATAATGCTGTCTAGGTACTAAGTTAAGCATTTGGTCACTGTTTCTTGATACTTTGGAGTTCAATATTTGCAACAAAATTATGTAAAAAGAGATGATGTACGAAAAAAAAATCAAGGTTGGATTTTCTCCTATTAATTAAGCGAAATGTTTGTTTTAACGAGCAAGAAGCACAATTTTGAAGCCGGAGTTTCATTAAAAGTATTATTGGAGAACGTCTGAATCGAATTACAAGCATTTTGGGGAAATCCGAAGATATCGAAAAAAAATCATATTTTTTCGCCGCCGCTCCCCCCTTTGAAAATTTCGAAAAAATGATTTTTTTTTCAAAGTCATATTTTAGATGAACTGTGCTTCTAATATTAATTTATGATTCAAACTGAATACAAACTCACAAAAATTTTACAAGAAAACTGCTTAATGCAAAAAATATTCGAATTTTAAATATAGAAAATGCTTACTTTTTCGAAATATTTTTCCACTCTTGAAATCGAATACGTATCTGTCCCGAATCTTTTTTCCTACCAGAAAAGAACTGTTTTATTACATATAATGATGTCTAGGTACTAAGTTAAGCATTTGGACACTGTTTCCTGATATTTTGGAGTTCAATATTTGCAACAAAATTATGTTTAAAGAGATGATGTAAGAAAAAAAAATCAAGGTTTGATTTTCTCCTATTAATTAAGCGAAATGTTTGTTTAAATGAGCAAGAAGCACGATTTTGAAGCCGGAGTTTCATTAAAAGTATTATTGGAGAACGTCTGAATCGAATTACAAGCATTTTGGGGAAATCCGAAGATATCGAAAAAAAATCATATTTTTTCGCCGCCGCTCCCCCCTTTGAAAATTTCGAAAAAATGATATCATTTCAAAGTCATATTCTAGACGAACTGTGCTTTTAATATTAATTTTTGATTCAAACTGAATACAAATTCACAAAAATTTTACAAGAAAACTGCTTAATGCAAAAAATATTCGAATTTTAAATATAGAAAATGCTTACTTTTTCGAAATATTTTTCCACTCTTGAAATCGAATACGTATCTGTCCCCGAATCTTTTTTCCTACCAGAAAAGAACTGTTTTATTACATATAATGCTGTCTAGGTACTAAGTTAAGCATTTGGACACTGTTTCCTGATATTTTGGAGTTCAATATTTGCAACAAAATTATGTTAAAAGAGATGATGTAAGAAAAAAAATCAAGGTTTGATTTTTTCCTATTAATTAAGCGAAATGTTTGTTTAAATGAGCAAGAAGCACGATTTTGAAGCCGGAGTTTCATTAAAAGTATTATTGGAGAACGTCTGAATCGAATTACAAGCATTTTGGGGAAATCCGAAGATATCGATAAAAAATCATATTTTTTTGCCGCCGCTCCCCAATTTGAAAATTTCGAAAAAATGATTTTTTTTCAAAGTCATATTTTAGATGAACTGTGCTTCTAATATTAATTTTTGATTCAAACTGAGTACAAATTCACAAAAATTTTACAAGAAAACTGCTTAATGCAAAAAATATTCGAATTTTAAATATAGAAAATGCTTACTTTTTCGAAATATTTTTCCACTCTTGAAATCGAATACGTATCTGTCCCCGAATCTTTTTTTTCTACCAGAAAAGAACTGTTTTATTACATATAATGCTGTCTAGGTACTAAGTTAAGCATTTGGACACTGTTTCCTGATATTTTGGAGTTCAATATTTGCAACAAAATTATGTTAAAAGAGATGATGTAAGAAAAAAAATCAAGGTTGGATTTTCTCCTATTAATTAAGCGAAATGTTTGTTTAAATGAGCAAGAAGCACGATTTTGAAACCGGAGTTTCATGAAAAGTATTATTGGAGAGCGTCTGAATCGAATTACAAGCATTTTGGGGAAATCCGAAGATATCGAAAAAAAAACATATTTTTTCGCCGCCGCTCCCCCCTTTGAAAATTGCGAAAAAATGATTTTTTTTCAAAGTCATATTCTAGATGAACTGTGCTTTTAATATTAATTTTTGATTCAAACTGAATACAAATTCACAAAAATTTTACAAGAAAACTGCTTAATGCAAAAAATATTCGAATTTTAAATATAGAAAATGCTTACTTTTTCGAAATATTTTTCCACTCTTGAAATCGAATACGTATCTGTCCCGAATCTTTTTTCCTACCAGAAAAGAACTGTTTTATTACATATAATGATGTCTAGGTACTAAGTTAAGCATTTGGACACTGTTTCCTGATATTTTGGAGTTCAATATTTGCAACAAAATTATGTTAAAAGAGATGATGTAAGAAAAAAAAAATCAAGGTTTGATTTTCTCCTATTAATTAAGCAAAATGTTTGTTTAAATGAGCAAGAAGCACGATTTTGAAGCCGGAGTTTCATTAAAAGTATTATTGGAAAACGTCTGAATCGAATTACAAGCATTTTGGGGAAATCCGAAGATATCGAAAAAAAATCATATTTTTTCGCCGCCGCTCCCCCCTTTGAAAATTTCGAAAAAATGATATCATTTCAAAGTCATATTCTAGACGAACTGTGCTTTTAATATTAATTTTTGATTCAAACTGAATACAAATTCACAAAAATTTTACAAGAAAAATGCTTAATGCAAAAAATATTCGAATTTTAAATATAGAAAATGCTTACTTTTTCGAAATATTTTTCCACTCTTGAAATCGAATACGTATCTGTCCCCGAATCTTTTTTCCTACCAGAAAATAACTGTTTTATTACATATAATGCTGTCTAGGTACTAAGTTAAGCATTTGGACACTGTTTCCTGATATTTTGGAGTTCAATATTTGCAACAAAATTATGTTAAAAGAGATGATGTAAGAAAAAAAAATCAAGGTTTGATTTTCTCCTATTAATTAAGCGAAATGTTTGTTTAAATGAGCAAGAAGCACGATTTTGAAGCCGGAGTTTCATTAAAAGTATTATTGGAGAACGTCTGAATCGAATCACAAGCATTTTGGGGAAATCCGAAGATATCGATAAAAAATCATATTTTTTTGCCGCCGCTCCCCGATTTGAAAATTTCGATAAAATGATTTTTTTTTCAAAGTCATATTTTAGATGAACTGTGCTTCTAATATTAATTTTTGATTCAAACTGAGTACAAATTCACAAAAATTTTACAAGAAAACTGCTTAATGCAAAAAATATTCGAATTTTAAATATAGAAAATGCTTACTTTTTCGAAATATTTTTCCACTCTTGAAATCGAATACGTATCTGTTTCGGCTAAGGTCTTGCCGAAATAAAATATATACGTTTGATATTGAACTTCTATTAAATTGATTTGAATAAAAATACACTTCCCTTTCTTTTTACGTTATAATTTAAATTTTGAATTTATTCAGTTGGGCGCTCTTAAGTGAGTGTTTGGTCATCATCGAAAAGCTTAACTTGAAGCTTCGGTACACAATGCAGTTTCTGTTTCTGCATTATGTATTGACGATCGTTGACCCACAGCTGTGCATTACATAGTTTTTCTTTTTACATTTCATTCTTCTTTTCTTTAAATTTCTTTCTTTTACATTTCTTTCTTCTTTCCTTTACATTTCTTTCTTCTTTCTTTCGCATTTCTTTCTTACAATTATTAGAATGGGATAACTATAGAGTCTGTCTCCCTTTTCGTTAAGTTTCTTATGAGGGAGATAGGCTCTATTTGACATGTCTTCAGATTAATATATTTTATCCCAAAGCTCGGGCGGTTTTGTTTACTTGTTTGTTTTAATTCGTGAATGTTCTTAATTAATATAAGTTAATATATAAATTTGTTTGTCATAGTAAGTTAAGTTATTAATACGTTGTTTTAATATATTTGTTTGATAAACATTTGTTTTGACTCTGTGATACGTAACGTGCATTTTGTGTTTTATGTTGGAAGCCAACATGCTCCCGGCCCACATGGTGAAAAGTGATGTTGTTGTTGCTTGTTGTGAAGTGGCCAAGTGCATTGCCGTCGGGATTTGTGCAGTGAATTCTTCATCTCAATTTTCCTCGACATGAAATTAAAAAGGGCATTAGTAATATTTTCAATGAAGAATGTAATATATTGAAATTAAATATATTTATCTGTTTTTTTTTTTTTTTTTTTTTCGAAATGGATATTGTGTTGTTGATCCTGGGGTAAGTTCATCTTCTTATTGATTTATTTATTTGTTTATTGTTTTATCCCATTTGAGGTAATTTCTTATTTACGATTTTATTTTGATCAGCTTTTATTCGGTTAATGATTAATGTTTTTTATAAGAGTTCGGTATTTCGTTAATTTGACGGATTCGAAATCGGAAGGGGGGAGAGTTTAGCGATCGGACGTTTGAATATCGAATTCTCTGTTCTTATGGTCACCACGCGCGTAAGACCATCATTCCCGGGGTGCAGTTCGAGCACACGAGCGAGTACCCAGAGTGAGGGTGGAATATTATCCTCTTTCACAAGGACGATGTCTCCCACGTTGATATTTGGTTGTCGTTGCAACCATTTGGGCCGATGTTGCAGTAAGTGTAGGTAGCTGGTGCTCCACTGCCTCCAGAATTCCTGTGTGATGCGCTGAATAAATTTCCATCTGTCGAGGTTGTTCGTTTTCCTTTCCTTTAAATTTCTGTCGGGTAGTGTTGTAAGTGCATCTCCTATGAGAAAGTGGGCCGGTGTTAAAACTGAAAGATCATTTGGATCAGATGACATTGGACATAAAGGGCGGGAGTTTAAACATGCCTCTATCTGTGTGAGAAGCGTTGCGTATTCTTCGAATGTTAATTTTGATACCCCTATGGTTCTTTTTAAGTGGTGTTTAAGAGCTTTAACACCAGCTTCCCATAGTCCTCCAAAGTGTGGAGCTGAGGGAGGATTGAAATGCCATGTTGTATTGAGGGATGCAAGTGTTTTGTGAACTGAAGCCGACCATTCTGCGGAGATAAATTTGCTGTCCTTCCGAAGTTCATTGTTTGCACCTTTGAAATTTGTGCCACAGTCACTGTACATATTCGTGCATATCCCTCTTCTTGACACAAACCGTCTATACGCTGCAATGAAAGCTGCTGAGCTAAGGTCACTAACCAGCTCTAAATGTATAGCCTTTGTCGAGAGGCATATAAACAGCGCTATGTATCCCTTTGTCACTCGGTTGCATCTACCCTTCCACATTTTAATATCTACAGGTCCAGCGTAGTCGACTCCTGTATTCGTGAACGGTCTGGTGATAAGAACTCGTTCACTAGGCAGACTTCCCATTAACTGTGTTTGCATTTTTGCATTTTGTCTATGACATCGAACACATTGGTAAATTGTTGATTTAACCAATCGCCTTAAATTGGTGATCCAATATACGTTTCGCATCTCGGCCATCATCAGTTGCTGCCCTCCGTGTAGAGTTTGTTGATGCGTGTCGTGAGCTATAAGTTTTGAGAAATGGTGTTGATCTTTTAATATGATAGGATGCCGTATGTGATACGGTAGATGTGCATTGGCTAGTCGACCACCTACACGAAGTATTTCATTGCGGTCGAGAAAAGGATTTAAGTTCGCAATTCCGCTTTTCTTCGGCAATGCGCCCCCTTCTCTGAGGGCCTTAATTTCATCATAAAAGAGTTCTCTTTGTACCATTTTTGTAATGTGATCCCTTGATGAAACTAATTCATCACAAGTGAGGGGATATTGATGCAATGGCAATCTTTGTTTTGACTTTAATATTCTGAAATATCTTCTCCATATAGCTATGTTGTATATGAGACGTTTTAGTGTAGAGAAATTTTTAAAAAAGTTGTTATCAATCGTGGTGCAGTATACAGCGATTTGAACAAAGTTCGTGCGTATTCCCATTAGGTTGTCCTTGTAGAATAATGATTTTGTTCTACTTACTTTATTTTCCCTTTTTGTTTCTTGTTCTGTTTCCAGCGAAATATTTGCTGAATACCTCTGAGCTTCAAAGTTCTTTAAGAATGGTGGTCCATGCCACCACATTTCGCATTTGATTATGTTTTCTGCGGTCGCACCTCGTGATGCAATGTCTGCGGGGTTTTCTTTCGTGTTCACGTACCTCCATATCTCCGTACTAGTCAACCTTTGTATTTCCGTGACTCGATTTGCTACAAAGGTGGTACGTATTGCTGGATTTCCCTTTATCCAGGCCAAAGTGATCATCGAGTCTGTCCATGCAAATATCTCTTCTGTATCGAACTGCATTGTATTAACTATTCTATGAAGCAGTTTTGCTAATAATAATGCTGCTGAGAGCTCTAATCGTGGCAGAGAAATGCGTTTGACTGGAGCTACTCTTGTTTTTGAGATAAGTATGTGCATGCTCTCATTTCCATTTTTTACGATTCGGGCGTATATGACTGCTGCATATGCCCTTTCTGAGGCATCGCTAAACCCGTGCAGCTGTATTCTGGTCGATTCTTCATATTCTATCCAACGAGGAACCTTAATTTTTTGCAACATGCTCAATCCGTTGCAAAGTTCCTTCCAATTTTTTTCTATTTCTTCGGGAATAGGCGAATCCCAAGAAACTTCCTTAAGCCAGAGTTCCTGCAGGATCATTTTTGCCTTCACTATGAATGGAGCAATCCATCCCATTGGATCAAAAAGGCGTGCTATATCTGCGAGCACTGATCGTTTGGTAAACTTGCTTTGTTCAGGTAAAGATATTTTAACCGAGAAGTAGTCTCCTGCTGGATGCCATTGAATACCCAACGTTTTGATTGCATCAGTCGTATCAAAGTTCAGCGGAAGGTTTATTTCGCGATCATTTTCAGGAATTTCTTCGAGAATTTGTTGAGAGTTGCTCGCCCATTTTCTAAGCGGAAAACCTGCTGATTTGAGCGTCGAGCGTATATCTTTTTGCAAAGCCCTTGCTTTTTTCTCATTATCTGCACCATAAATCCAATCGTCAACAAAAAACCCTTCCATTATGGCGGTTGTCACGTGGGGCTTACTGGTTCTCACTTCTTCAGCCAGCTTCTGCAATGTGCGTACTGCTGAGAATGGGGCTGACGCAGTTCCGAATGTGACTGTCCTTAAGGCGTACGTTTTTATCGGCTCCGCTTGTGATGCCCTCCACAATATGAGTTGATAAGGAGTGTCTTCAGGCGCAATCCAAATTTGTCGATACATCATGCTGATGTCGGCGACTAAGGCTATTTTAAATTTTCTCCATCTTGCTATCAGATCTATGATGTCTTGTTGCAGACGGGGACCCACCAGCAAACAATCATTAAGTGATAGCCCATTCGACGTCTTACATGACCCATCAAATACAACACGTAGTTTGGTTGTAGTACTAGCCTCCTTGAATACTGCGTGATGTGGAAGGTAATATAATTCCCCTGGAGCAAGATCATCATCCATGTTAACTTCCTTCATGTGTCCTAAATTGATGTATTCCTTAATGCAATTTGTATACATTTCCTTTAATTGGAGATTTGATGCAAATCGTCTTTCAATTTGTAGAAATCGCGCCAAGGCAGCCCGCTTCGAATTTCCGAGTGTAGGGCGTACATTATTTTTGAACGGTAAACGAACCTCGTATCTTCCGTCAGGTCTTCGTTTGCTGGTTTGTTCAAAATGCTGTTGACACGCTTCTTCTTCCTGGGTGAGTATCCTTGTTTCATTGTTTTCTTCTATTTCCCAGAATTTGGTCAATTGGAACTCTAAATTTACCTGGTTGTGGTGATTTTGCACTGTAACTGGAGTTGGTTGAGAATTGATACTTCCCGTTAAAATCCATCCTAATTCAGTTAACTGCGCTACAGGGGTTCCTTTTTTTCCTTTAATGACACCTTCTAATATTATTGATGAATAAATATCAGCCCCTATCAATAGATCTATTTTCCCAGGGATGTGAAAGGATGGGTCTGCTAATGGGAGATTCAAAATATGGCTCCATGTCTTTTCTTGTAGGGTTTGGGATGGCAACCGAGAGGTTAATTTGTTGAATACAAATGCCCTTACCTCTACGCTAAACCTTGAGTTTGTGTTCGAAAATAGTGTGAATTCGACCTGATGATGTGAAGTACCAGTTGTTGTTTTCCCTAACCCTGTAACATTAGCCTGTACCTTCTGTCTTTTTAATTGCAGCAGTTGAGCCGCATTTTCTGTAATAAAAGTGGCTTCCGATCCTGGATCTATAAGTGCCCTTAGAATGTGTTGCTTTCCATTGGAAGCGTTGGAAGTGCGTAGCTTTACTAGCGCTGTAGCTAACAGTGCTCTCGATTTCGTTTGATTGAAGTGTGCGTTGATATTTGTGTTGATTGTGTTTGATGAACACGGTTGTTCATTATAAGAACTACTTGGCATATGTTGATGCTGATTTGGAGGATTTGGAATGGGTTGATTTGAATGTTGGATAAAATGGTTTTGGGTTGTGTAGTGTGGACTGTTTTTTGTGTAAGCGGTTTGTTGGACAAAGGAGTGGTTGTTGTTAGAGGCGGGTGTGTTTGGATAATTTTGTGACACCTTGTGCAACAAAGTGTGATGCTTGAGCCCGCAGTTATTTACTTGGCATCGGTTACTACTTCCGCAAGTCGACGCATGATGTTCATACCCCAAACAGTTTGCGCAGATTCCATTTTTTTTAACTGCTTCTATGCGTGCCCTAACATCCATATTCAGAAATCTTTTACAATGTCTAATTCCGTGCGATGAGTTGCATAACCGACATTGAAATTTTTTATTAACATTTTGTGACTGTGCATAGTAAGAAGAATTACTTTTCCGATAGGAAGTTGCCGGCGCCTGTTGCTTCGAAGTCTCACTAATGCTTACTATGTTTTCCAATGAACTAAATCTTCCTTCGATAAATGATAGAAATGTCTTCCAGTCCGGAAGAGATTTCGACGCGCCTAACTTATTTTCCCAATCTCTTTGAGTTTGGAACGGGAGCTTTTGAAAAACTATATATATTAATATGCAATCCCACATATCTACTGCTATATCTAGATTGGCAAGTGCATGAACACATTCTACACTGACGTCATGTAGTGCCTTCAATGCTGATGCAGACTCATGGATTATTTTGTTCTGCTCTAAAAGATTTCGCAATTGAGTATTGACCAACTTACGTTTATTTTGAAATCTGCTAGTAATGATTTCCCAAGCAGACTCATAATTTTTTGTTTCGATCGGCAGATGCTGAATAAGCCGAGCAGCATCACCAGTGAGAGAAGTTTTCAGATATTGAAGTTTTTGTATATCCGATAAATCTTCATTTTGATGAATTAAATTTTCGAACAAATTGTGAAATTCAATCCAGTCTTCAAATTCACCAGAAAATGGTTTTATTTGTAGTCGAGTAAGACGAACGTCTGCAGAGGCAGATTTGGTTGTGTTTAACCGCGAAGTAATATTTAAAGCATTGGTTGCTTCGAAAGATTGAGTCTCTGACAATATTTTATCTTTATCGTCGTTAAGAAGACCGATAAATTTATAATAAACACGTTTGATCTTCAAAAATGTTTCACCCGTACAATATTGTTCTTTAACCGGATCAGAAACGTTTGCGATTATCATCGCGTGGTCTTTCTTAGAACGCGCAAAACAATCTTCTAAATCTTTTATACACGCGTTCACGTACCCCTTCGATTTTCGCGACGCGGTTTCTTTTTGGTAGTTTTCAAAGTTACTACACATTTCACTCAAGACTATGTCTTGTCCTTCAATTAATTTTACTATCTTAGACGACGACATTGTTTCAATTATCGAGTTTTTATATTCAGCACTTTTATTTTGTGTTTTATTCAATGTTTAATTTATTTGTCAAATTTCTTTTGTAATATATATTCATTAAAATTCAAATGGATATTTTTCAGCTTTCAAATTTTATTTAATATTTAATAAAAGGTGGAAAAAAATTTTTGAATTCCTACCTTATTTGCTTCTTGTGTTTGTGGGGATCCAACTCTTGGCTAGTGCTTCTTTGTCCGTTGTACAGAATATCTCCGTTGGCCTTTTGACTGAAGACCGTAAGGATTCCGTTGCTACTGTCTCCTTGTACCGTGCTGCTGATGGAACCGTCTCGTATACCGGTTGATGACCGTAAGGATTCCGCTGCTACTGTATCCTGGTACTGTACTGTAGATGGAACGGTCTCGTGTCCCGGTTGATGACCGTAAGGATTCCGCTGGGCTGATTTAAATAATCTCCACTTGGATCGAAATCGCACTTTCCTTGTTGGGCTAGTTTGTCCAATATCTTTCCAGTTGGATCAAACTGCACTTTTATTGGTTTGATTTGTCTACTATATTTTGTTCGATCAAATCGCACTTATAAAAAAAAATAACTCAATTCTGAGTAAATTGTCTAATCTTCCCGGTGGGATAATTTCACTATTTGCAAAAGTTTAATTGCACAAATTTAACTATACTGGCACTTTTGTTGAAGGCTCAGAAGGACCATGTTTCGGCTAAGGTCTTGCCGAAATAAAATATATACGTTTGATATTGAACTTCTATTAAATTGATTTGAATAAAAATACACTTCCCTTTCTTTTTACGTTATAATTTAAATTTTGAATTTATTCAGTTGGGCGCTCTTAAGTGAGTGTTTGGTCATCATCGAAAAGCTTAACTTGAAGCTTCGGTACACAATGCAGTTTCTGTTTCTGCATTATGTATTGACGATCGTTGACCCACAGCTGTGCATTACATAGTTTTTCTTTTTACATTTCATTCTTCTTTTCTTTAAATTTCTTTCTTTTACATTTCTTTCTTCTTTCCTTTACATTTCTTTCTTCTTTCTTTCGCATTTCTTTCTTACAATTATTAGAATGGGATAACTATAGAGTCTGTCTCCCTTTTCGTTAAGTTTCTTATGAGGGAGATAGGCTCTATTTGACATGTCTTCAGATTAATATATTTTATCCCAAAGCTCGGGCGGTTTTGTTTACTTGTTTGTTTTAATTCGTGAATGTTCTTAATTAATATAAGTTAATATATAAATTTGTTTGTCATAGTAAGTTAAGTTATTAATACGTTGTTTTAATATATTTGTTTGATAAACATTTGTTTTGACTCTGTGATACGTAACGTGCATTTTGTGTTTTATGTTGGAAGCCAACATATCTGTTCCCGAATCTTTCTTCCTACCAGAAAAGAACTGTTTTATTACATATAATGCTGTCTAGGTACTAAGTTAAGCATTTGGACACTGTTTCCTGATATTTTAGAGTTCAATATTTGCAACAAAATTATGTTAAAAGAGATGATGTAAGAAAAAAAAACAAGGTTGGATTTTCTCCCATTAATTAAGCGAAATGTTTGTTTAAACGAGCCAGAAGCACGATTTTGAAGCCGGAGTTTCATTAAAAGTATTATAGGAGAACGTCTGAATCGGATTACAAGCATTTTGGGGAAATCCGAAGATATCGAAAAAAAATCATATTTTTCGCCGCCGCTCCCCCCTTTGAGAATTTCGAAAAAATGATTTTTTTTTTAAAGTCATATTTTAGATGAACTGTGCCTCTTATATTAATTTTTGATTCAAACTGAATACAAATTCACAAAAATTTTACAAGAAATCTGCTTAATGCAAAAACTATTCGAATTTTAAATATAGAAAGTGCTTACTTTTTCGAAATATTTTTCCACTCTTGAAATCGAATACGTATCTGTTCCCGAATCTTTTTTCCTACCAGAAAAGAACTGTTTTATTACATATAATGCTGTCTAGGTACTAAGTAAAGCATTTGGTCACTGTTTCCTGATATTTTGGAGTTCAATATTTGCAACAAAATTATGTAAAAAGAGATGATGTAAGAAAAAAAAATCAACGTTTTATTTTCTCCTATTAATTAAGCGAAATGTTTGTTTAAATGAGCAAGAAGCACGATTTTGAAGCCGGAGTTTCATTAAAAGTATTATTGGAGAACGTCTGAATCGAATTACAAGCATTTTGGGGAAATCCGAAGATATCGAAAAAAAATCATATTTTTTCGCCGCCGCTCCCCCCTTTGAAAATTTCGAAAAAATGATTTTTTTTCAAAGTCATATTTTAGATGAACTGTGCTTCTTATATTAATTTTTGATTCAAACTGAATACAAATTCACAAACATTTTACAAGAAATCTGCTTAATGCAAAAAATATTCGAATTTTAAATATAGAAAGTGCTTACTTTTTCGAAATATTTTTCCACTCTTGAAATCGAATACGTATCTGTTCCCGAATCTTTTTTCCTAACAGAAAAGAACTGTTTTATTACATATAATGCTGTCTAGGTACTAAGTTAAGCATTTGGTCACTGTTTCCTGATATTTTGGAGTTCAATATTTGCAACAAAATTATGTAAAAAGAGATGATGTAAGAAAAAAAAAATCAACGTTTGATTTTCTCCTATTAATTAAGCGAAATGTTTGTTTAAGGGAGCAAGAAGCACGATTTTGAAGCCGGAGTTTCATTAAAAGTATTATTGGAGAACGTCTGAATCGAATTACAAGCATTTTGGGGAAATCCGAAGATATCGAAAAAAAATCATATGTTTTCGCCGCCGCTCCCCCCTTTGAAAATTTCGAAAAAATGATTTTTTTTCAAAGTCATATTTTAGATGAACTGTGCTTATAATATTAATTTTTGATTCAAACTGAATACAAATTCACAAAAATTTTACAAGAAAACTGCTTAATGCAAAAAATATTCGAATTTTAAATATAGAAAATGCTTACTTTTTCGAAATATTTTTCCACTCTTGAAATTGAATACATATCTGTTCCCGAATCTTTTTTCCTACCAGAAAAGAACTGTTTTATTACGTATAACGCTGTCTAGGTACTAAGTTAAGCATTTGGACACTGTTTCCTGATATTTTGGAGTTCAATATTTGCAACAAAATTATGTTAAAAGAGATGATGTAAGAAAAAAAAATCAAGGTTTGATTTTCTCCTATTAATTAAGCGAAATGTTTGTTTAAATGAGCAAGAAGCACGATTTTGAAGCCGGAGTTTCATTAAAAGTATTATTGGAGAACTTCTGAATCGAATTACAAGCATTTTGGGGAAATCCGAAGATATCGAAAAAAAATCATATTTTTTCGCCGCCGCTCCCCCCTTTGAAAATTTCGAAAAAATGATTTTTTTTTTTTCAAAGTCATATTTTAGATGAACTGTGCTTTTAATATTAATTTTTGATTCAAACTGAATACAAACTCACAAAAATTTTACAAGAAAACTGCTTAATGCAAAAAATATTCGAATTTTAAATATAGAAAATGCTTACTTTTTCGAAATATTTTTCCACTCTTGAAATCGAATACGTATCTGTCCCGAATCTTTTTTCCTACCAGAAAAGAACTGTTTTATTACATATAATGATGTCTAGGTACTAAGTTAAGCATTTGGACACTGTTTCCTGATATTTTGGAGTTCAATATTTGCAACAAAATTATGTTAAAAGAGATGATGTAAGAAAAAAAAATCAAGGTTTGATTTTCTCCTATTAATTAAGCGAAATGTTTGTTTAAATGAGCAAGAAGCACGATTTTGAAGCCGGAGTTTCATTAAAAGTATTATTGGAGAACGTCTGAATCGAATTACAAGCATTTTGGGGAAATCCGAAGATATCGAAAAAAAATCATATTTTTTCGCCGCCGCTCCCCCCTATGAAAATTTCGAAAAAATGATATCATTTCAAAGTCATATTCTAGATGAACTGTGCTTTTAATATTAATTTTTGATTCAAACTGAATACAAATTCACAAAAATTTTACAAGAAAACTGCTTAATGCAAAAAATATTCGAATTTTAAATATAGAAAATGCTTACTTTTTCGAAATATTTTTCCACTCTTGAAATCGAATACGTATCTGTCCCCGAATCTTTTTTCCTACCAGAAAAGAACTGTTTTATTACATATAATGCTGTCTAGGTACTAAGTTAAGCATTTGGACACTGTTTCCTGATATTTTGGAGTTCAATATTTGCAACAAAATTATGTTAAAAGAGATGATGTAAGAAAAAAAATCAAGGTTTGATTTTCTCCTATTAATTAAGCGAAATGTTTGTTTAAATGAGCAAGAAGCACGATTTTGAAGCCGGAGTTTCATTAAAAGTATTATTGGAGAACGTCTGAATCGAATTACAAGCATTTTGGGGAAATCCGAAGATATCGATAAAAAATCATATTTTTTTGCCGCCGCTCCCCAATTTGAAAATTTCGAAAAAATGATTTTTTTTCAAAGTCATATTTTAGATGAACTGTGCTTCTAATATTAATTTTTGATTCAAACTGAGTACAAATTCACAAAAATTTTACAAGAAAACTGCTTAATGCAAAAAATATTCGAATTTTAAATATAGAAAATGCTAACTTTTTCGAAATATTTTTCCACTCTTGAAATCGAATACGTATCTGTCCCCGAATCTTTTTTTTCTACCAGAAAAGAACTGTTTTATTACATATAATGCTGTCTAGGTACTAAGTTAAGCATTTGGACACTGTTTCCTGATATTTTGGAGTTCAATATTTGCAACAAAATTATGTTAAAAGAGATGATGTAAGAAAAAAAATCAAGGTTGGATTTTCTCCTATTAATTAAGCGAAATGTTTGTTTAAATGAGCAAGAAGCACGATTTTGAAGCCGGAGTTTCATGAAAAGTATTATTGGAGAACGTCTGAATCGAATTACAAGCATTTTGGGGAAATCCGAAGATATCGAAAAAAAAACATATTTTTTCGCCGCCGCTCCCCCCTTTGAAAATTGCGAAAAAATGATTTTTTTTCAAAGTCATATTCTAGATGAACTGTGCTTTTAATATTAATTTTTGATTCAAACTGAATACAAATTCACAAAAATTTTACAAGAAAACTGCTTAATGCAAAAAATATTCGAATTTTAAATATAGAAAATGCTTACTTTTTCGAAATATTTTTCCACTCTTGAAATCGAATACGTATCTGTCCCGAATCTTTTTTCCTACCAGAAAAGAACTGTTTTATTACATATAATGATGTCTAGGTACTAAGTTAAGCATTTGGACACTGTTTCCTGATATTTTGGAGTTCAATATTTGCAACAAAATTATGTTAAAAGAGATGATGTAAGAAAAAAAAAATCAAGGTTTGATTTTCTCCTATTAATTAAGCAAAATGTTTGTTTAAATGAGCAAGAAGCACGATTTTGAAGCCGGAGTTTCATTAAAAGTATTATTGGAAAACGTCTGAATCGAATTACAAGCATTTTGGGGAAATCCGAAGATATCGAAAAAAAATCATATTTTTTCGCCGCCGCTCCCCCCTTTGAAAATTTCGAAAAAATGATATCATTTCAAAGTCATATTCTAGACGAACTGTGCTTTTAATATTAATTTTTGATTCAAACTGAATACAAATTCACAAAAATTTTACAAGAAAAATGCTTAATGCAAAAAATATTCGAATTTTAAATATAGAAAATGCTTACTTTTTCGAAATATTTTTCCACTCTTGAAATCGAATACGTATCTGTCCCCGAATCTTTTTTCCTACCAGAAAATAACTGTTTTATTACATATAATGCTGTCTAGGTACTAAGTTAAGCATTTGGACACTGTTTCCTGATATTTTGGAGTTCAATATTTGCAACAAAATTATGTTAAAAGAGATGATGTAAGAAAAAAAAATCAAGGTTTGATTTTCTCCTATTAATTAAGCGAAATGTTTGTTTAAATGAGCAAGAAGCACGATTTTGAAGCCGGAGTTTCATTAAAAGTATTATTGGAGAACGTCTGAATCGAATCACAAGCATTTTGGGGAAATCCGAAGATATCGATAAAAAATCATATTTTTTTGCCGCCGCTCCCCGATTTGAAAATTTCGATAAAATGATTTTTTTTTCAAAGTCATATTTTAGATGAACTGTGCTTCTAATATTAATTTTTGATTCAAACTGAGTACAAATTCACAAAAATTTTACAAGAAAACTGCTTAATGCAAAAAATATTCGAATTTTAAATATAGAAAATGCTTACTTTTTCGAAATATTTTTCCACTCTTGAAATCGAATACGTATCTGTCCCCGAATCTTTTTTCCTACCAGAAAAGAACTGTTTTATTACATATAATGCTGTCTAGGTACTAAGTTAAGCATTTGGACACTGTTTCCTGATATTTTGGAGTTCAATATTTGCAACAAAATTATATTAAAAGAGATGATGTAAGAAAAAAAATCAAGGTTGGATTTTCTCCTATTAATTAAGCGAAATGTTTGTTTAAACGAGCAAGAAGCACGAATTTTGAAGCCGGCGTTTCATTAAAAGTATTATTGGAGAAAGTCTGAATCGAATTACAAGCATTTTGGGGAAATCCGAAGATATCGAAAAAAAATCATATTTTTTCGCCGCCGCTCCCCCCATTGAAAATTTCGAAAAAATGATTTTTTTTCAAAGTCATATTTAAGATGAACTGTGCTTTTAATATTAATTTTTGATTCAAACTGAATACAAATTCACAAAGATTTTACAAGAAATCTGCTTAATGCAAAAAATATTCGAATTTTAAATATAGAAAATGCTTACTTTTTCGAAATATTTTTCCACTCTTGAAATCGAATACGTATCTGTTCCCGAATCTTTTTTCCTACCAGAAAAGAACTGTTTTATTACATATAATGCTGTCTAGGTACTAAGTTAAGCATTTGGACACTGTTTCCTGATATTTTGGAGTTCAATATTTGCAACAAAATTATGTTAAAAGAGATGATGTAAGAAAAAAAAACAAGGTTTGATTTTCTCCTATTAATTAAGCGAAATGTTTGTTTAAACGAGCAAGATGCACGATTTTGAAGCCGGAGTTTCATTAAAAGTATTATTGGAGAACGTCTGGATCGAATTATAAGCATTTTGAGGAAATCCGAAGATATCGAAAAAAAATCATATTTTTTCGCCGCCGCTCCCCCTTTGAAAATTTCGAAAAAATGATTTTTTTTCAAAGTCATATTCTAGATGAACTCTGCTTTTAATATTAATATTTGATTCAAACTGAATACAAATTCACAAAAATTTTACAAGAAAACTGCTTAATGCAAAAAATATTCGAATTTTAAATATAGAAAATGCTTACTTTTTCGAAATATTTTTCCACTCTTGAAATCGAATACGTATCTGTTCCCGAATCTTTCTCCTATTAATTAAGCGAAATGTTTGTTTACAAGAAAACTGCTTAATGCAAAAAATAATTGAAATTTTAATTATAGAAAATGCTTACTTTTTCGAAATATTTTTCCACTCTTGAAATCGAATACGTATCTGTCCCCGAATCTTTTTTCCTACCAGAAAAGAACTGTTTTATTACATATAATGCTGTCTAGGTACTAAGTTAAGCATTTGGACGCTGTTTCCTGATATTTTGGAGTTCAATATTTGCAACAAAATTATGTTAAAAGAGATGATGTAAGAAAAAAAATCAAGGTTTGATTTTCTCCTATTAATTAAGCGAAATGTTTGTTTAAATGAGCAAGAAGCACGATTTTGAAGCCGGAGTTTCACTAAAAGTATTATTGGAGAACGTCTGAATCGAATAACAAGCATTTTGGGGAAATCCGAAGATATCGAAAAAAATCATATTTTTCGCCGCCGCTCCCCCCTTTGAAAATTTCGAAAAAAACGATTTTTTTTCAAAGTAGTATTCTAGATGAACTGTGCTTCTAATATTAATTTTTGATTCAAACTGAGTACAAATTCACAAAAATTTTACAAGAAAACTGCTTAATGCAAAAAATATTCCAATATTAAATATAGAAAATGCTTACTTTTTCGAAATATTTTTCCACTCTTGAAATCGAATACGTATCTGTTCCCGAATCTTTTTTCCTACCAGAAAAGAACTTTTTTATTACATATAATGCTGTCTAGGTACTAAGTTAAGCATTTGGACACTGTTTCCTGATATTTTGGAGTTCAATATTTGCAACAAAATTATGTTAAAAGAGATGATGTAAGAAAAAAAAACAAGGTTTGATTTTCTCCTATTAATTAAGCGAAATGTTTGTTTAAACGAGCAAGAAGCACGATTTTGAAGCCGGAGTTTCATTAAAAGTATTATTGGAGAACGTCTGGATCGAATTACAAGCATTTTGGGGAAATCCGAAGATATCGAAAAAAAATCATATTTTTTCGCCGCCGCTCCCCCCATTGAAAATTTCGAAAAAATGATTTTTTTTTAAAGTCATATTCTAGATGAACTGTGCTTTTAATATTAATATTTGATTCAAACTGAATACAAATTCACAAAAATTTTACAAGAAAACTGCTTAATGCAAAAAATATTCGAATTTTAAATATAGAAAATGCTTACTTTTTCGAAATATTTTTCCACTCTTGAAATCGAATACGTATCTGTTCCCGAATCTTTCTCCTATAAATTAAGCGAAATGTTTGTTTACAAGAAAACTGCTTAATGCAAAAAATAATTGAAATTTTAAATATAGAAAATGCTTACTTTTTCGAAATATTTTTCCACTCTTGAAATCGAATACGTATCTGTTCCCGAATCTTTTTTCCTACCAGAAAAGAACTGTTTTATTACATATAATGCTGTCTAGGTACTAAGTTAAGCATTTGGACACTGTTTCCTGATATTTTAGAGTTCAATATTTGCAACAAAATTATGTTAAAAGAGATGATGTAAGAAAAAAAATCAAGGTTGGATTTTCTCCCATTAATTAAGCGAAATGTTTGTTTAAACGAGCCAGAAGCACGATTTTGAAGCCGGAGTTTCATTAAAAGTATTATTGGAGAACGTCTGAATCGAATTACAAGCATTTTGGGGAAATCCGAAGATATCGAAAAAAAATCATATTTTTCGCCGCCGCTCCCCCCTTTGAAAATTTCGAAAAAATGATTTTTTTTCAAAGTAGTATTCTAGATGAACTGTGCTTCTAATATTAATTTTTGATTCAAACTGAGTACAAATTCACAAAAATTTTACAAGAAAACTGCTTAATGCAAAAAATATTCGAATTT
Source organism: Orthonevra nobilis (assembly GCA_963555765.1). Lineage (NCBI taxonomy): Eukaryota > Metazoa > Arthropoda > Insecta > Diptera > Syrphidae > Orthonevra > Orthonevra nobilis. The sequence goes on from OY743226.1 coordinate 57,955,035, forward strand.
TAAAAATAGAAAATGCTTACTTTTTCGAAATATTTTTCCACTCTTGAAATCGAATACGTATCTGTCCCCGAATCTTTTTTCCTGCCAGAAAAGAACTGTTTTATTACATATAATGCTGTCTAGGTACTAAGTTAAGCATTTGGACACTGTTTCCTGATATTTTGGAGTTCAATATTTGCAACAAAATTATGTTAAAAGAGATGATGTAAGAAAAAAAAATCAAGGTTGGATTTTCTCCTATTAATTAAGCGAAATGTTTGTTTAAACGAGCAAGAAGCACGACTTTGAAGCCGGCGTTTCATTTAAAGTATTATTGGAGAACGTCTGAATCGAATTACAAGCATTTTGGGGAAATCTGAAGATATCGAAAAAAATCATATTTTTTCGCCGCCGCTCCCCCCTTTGAAAATTTCGAAAAAATGATTTTTTTTTCAAAGTCATATTTAAGATGAACTGTGCTTTTAATATTAATTTTTGATTCAAACTGAATACAAATTCACAAAAATTTTACAAGAAATCTGCTTAATGCAAAAAATATTCGAATTTTAAATATAGAAAATGCTTACTTTTTCGAAATATTTTTCCACTCTTGAAATCGAATACGTATCTGTCCCCGAATCTTTTTTCCTACCAAAAAAGAACTGTTTTATTACATATAATGCTGTCTAGGTACTAAGTTAAGCATTTGGACGCTGTTTCCTGATATTTTGGAGTTCAATATTTGCAACAAAATTATGTTAAAAGAGATGATGTAAGAAAAAAAAATCAAGGTTTGATTTTCTCCTATTAATTAGGCGAAATGTTTGTTTAAATGAGCAAGAAGCACGATTTTGAAGCCGGAGTTTCATCAAAAGTATTATTGGAGAACGTCTGAATCGAATTACAAGCATTTTGGGGAAATCCGAAGATATCGAAAAAAAAGCATATTTTTTCGCCGCCGCTCCCCCCTTTGAAAAGTTCGAAAAAATGATTTTTTTTCATAGTCGTATTCTAGATGAACTGTGCTTCTAATATTAATTTTTGATTCAAACTGAGTACAAATTCACAAAAATTTTACAAGAAAACTGCTTAATGCAAAAAATATTCGAATTTTAAATATAGAAAATGCTTACTTTTTCGAAATATTTTTCCACTCTTGAAATCGAATACGTATCTGTCCCGAATCTTTTTTCCTACCAGAAAAGAACTGTTTTATTACATATAATGATGTCTAGGTACTAAGTTAAGCATTTGGACACTGTTTCCTGATATTTTGGAGTTCAATATTTGCAACAAAATTATGTTAAAAGAGATGATGTAAGAAAAAAAATCAAGGTTTGATTTTCTCCTATTAATTAAGCGAAATGTTTGTTTAAATGAGCAAGAAGCACGATTTTGAAGCCGGAGTTTCATTAAAAGTATTATTGGAAAACGTCTGAATCGAATTACAAGCATTTTGGGGAAATCCGAAGATATCGAAAAAAAATCATATTTTTTCGCCGCCGCTCCCCCCTTTGAAAATTTCGAAAAAATGATATCATTTCAAAGTCATATTCTAGACGAACTGTGCTTTTAATATTAATTTTTGATTCAAACTGAATACAAATTCACAAAAATTTTACAAGAAATCTGCTTAATGCAAAAAATATTCGAATTTTAAATATAGAAAATGCTTACTTTTTCGAAATATTTTTCCACTCTTGAAATCGAATACGTATCTGTCCCCGAATCTTTTTTCCTACCAAAAAAGAACTGTTTTATTACATATAATGCTGTCTAGGTACTAAGTTAAGCATTTGGACGCTGTTTCCTGATATTTTGGAGTTCAATATTTGCAACAAAATTATGTTAAAAGAGATGATGTAAGAAAAAAAAATCAAGGTTTGATTTTCTCCTATTAATTAGGCGAAATGTTTGTTTAAATGAGCAAGAAGCACGATTTTGAAGCCGGAGTTTCATCAAAAGTATTATTGGAGAACGTCTGAATCGAATTACAAGCATTTTGGGGAAATCCGAAGATATCGAAAAAAATCATATTTTTTCGCCGCCGCTCCCCCCTTTGAAAAGTTCGAAAAAATGATTTTTTTTCAAAGTCGTATTCTAGATGAACTGTGCTTCTAATATTAATTTTTGATTCAAACTGAGTTCAAATTCACAAAAATTTTACAAGAAAACTGCTTAATGCAAAAAATATTCGAATTTTAAATATAGAAAATGCTTACTTTTTCGAAATATTTTTCCACTCTTGAAATCGAATACGTATCTGTCCCGAATCTTTTTTCCTACCAGAAAAGAACTGTTTTATTACATATAATGATGTCTAGGTACTAAGTTAAGCATTTGGACACTGTTTCCTGATATTTTGGAGTTCAATATTTGCAACAAAATTATGTTAAAAGAGATGATGTAAGAAAAAAAAATCAAGGTTTGATTTTCTCCTATTAATTAAGCGAAATGTTTGTTTAAATGAGCAAGAAGCACGATTTTGAAGCCGGAGTTTCATTAAAAGTATTATTGGAAAACGTCTGAATCGAATTACAAGCATTTTGGGGAAATCCGAAGATATCGAAAAAAAATCATATTTTTTCGCCGCCGCTCCCCCCTTTGAAAATTTCGAAAAAATGATTTTTTTTTCAAAGTCGTATTCTAGATGAACTGTGCTTTTAATATTAATTTTTGATTCAAACTGAATACAAATTCACAAAAATTTTACAAGAAATCTGCTTAATGCAAAAAATATTCGAATTTTAAATATAGAAAATGCTTACTTTTTCGAAACATTTTTCCACTCTTGAAATCGAATACGTATCTGTCCCCGAATCTTTTTTCCTACCAGAAAAGAACTGTTTTATTACATATAATGCTGTCTAGGTACTAAGTTAAGCATTTGGACACTGTTTCCTGATATTTTGGAGTTCAATATTTGCAACAAAATTATGCTCAAAGAGATGATGTAAGAAAAAAAAATCAAGGTTTGATTTTCTCCTATTAATTAAGCGAAATGTTTGTTTAAATGAGCAAGAAGCACGATTTTGAAGCTGGAGTTTCATTAAAAGTATTATTGGAGAACGTCTGAATCGAATTACAAGCATTTTGGGGAAATCCGAAGATATCGAAAAAAAATCATATTTTTTCGCCGCCGCTCCCCCCTTTGAAAATTTCGAAAAAATGATTTTTTTTTTTCAAAGTCATATTTTATATGAACTGTGCTTTTTATATTAATTTTTGATTCAAACTGAATACAAATTCACAAAAATTTTCCAAGAAAATGCTTACTTTTTCGAAATATTTTTCCACTCTTGAAATCGAATACGTATCTGTCCCCGAATCTTTTTTCCTACCAGAAAAGAACTGTTTCATTACATATAATGCTGTCTAGGTACTAAGTTAAGCATTTGGACACTGTTTCCTGATATTTTGGAGTTCAATATTTGCAACAAAATTATGCTCAAAGAGATGATGTAAGAAAAAAAAATCAAGGTTTGATTTTCTCCTATTAATTAAGCGAAATGTTTGTTTTAATGAGCAAGAAGCACGATTTTGAAGCCGGAGTTTCATTAAAAGTTTTATTGGAGAACGTCTGAATCGAATGACAAGCATTTTGAGGAAATCCGAAGATATCGAAAAAAATCATATTTTTTCGCCGCCGCTCCCCCCTTTGAAAATTTCGAAAAAATGTTTTTTTTTCAAAGTCGTATTCTAGATGAACTGTGCTTCTAATATTAATTTTTGATTCAAACTGAGTACAAATTCACAAAAATTTTACAAGAAAACTGCTTAATGCAAAAAATATTCGAATTTTAAATATAGAAAATGCTTACTTTTTTGAAATATTTTTCCACTCTTGCAATCGAATACGTATCTGTTCCCGAATCTTTTTTCCTACCAGAAAAGAACTATTTTATTACACATAATTCTGTCTAGGTACTAAGTTAAGCATTTCACTGTTTCCTGATATTTTGGAGTTCAATATTTGCAACAAAATTATGTAAAAAGATATGATGTAAGAAAAAAAAATCAAGGTTTGATTTTCTCCTATTAATTAAGCGAAATGTTTGTTTAAATGAGCAAGAAGTACGATTTGAAGCCGGAGTTTCATTAAACGTATTATTGGAGAACGACTGAATCGAATTACAATTATTTTGGGGAAATCCGAAGATATCGAAAAAAAATCATATATTTTCGCCGCCGCTCCCCCCCTTTGAAAATTTCGAAAAAATGATTTTTTTTTAAGTCATATTTTAGATGAACTGTGCTTTTAATATAAATTTTTGATTCAAACTGAATAGAAATTCACAAAAATTTTACAAGAAATCTGCTTAATGCAAAAAATATTCGAATTTTATATATAGAAAATGCTTACTTTTTCGAAATATTTTTCCACTCTTGAAATCGAATGCGTATCTGTTCCCGAATCTTTTTTCCTACCAGAAAATGCTTACTTTTTCGAAATATTTTTCCACTCTTGAAATCGAATACGTATCTGTCCCCGAATCTTTTTTCCTACCAGAAAAGAACTGTTTCATTACATATAATGCTGTCTAGGTACTAAGTTAAGCATTTGGACACTGTTTCCTGATATTTTGGAGTTCAATATTTGCAACAAAATTATGTTAAAAGAGATGATGTAAGAAAAAAAATCAAGGTTTGATTTTCTCCTATTAATTAAGCGAAATGTTTGTTTAAATGAGCAAGAAGTACGATTTTGAAGCCGGAGTTTCATTAAAAGTATTATTGGAGAACGACTGAATCGAATTACAAGCATTTTGGGGAAATCCGAAGATATCGAAAAAAATCATATTTTTTCGCCGCCGCTCCCCCCTTTGAAAATTTCGAAAAAATGTTTTTTTTCAAAGTCGTATTCTAGATGAACTGTGCTTCTAATATTAATTTTTGATTCAAACTGAGTACAAATTCACAAAAATTTTACAAGAAAACTGCTTAATGCAAAAAATATTCGAATTTTAAATATAGAAAATGCTTACTTTTTTGAAATATTTTTCCACTCTTGCAATCGAATACGTATCTGTTCCCGAATCTTTTTTCCTACCAGAAAAGAACTATTTTATTACACATAATTCTGTCTAGGTACTAAGTTAAGCATTTCACTGTTTCCTGATATTTTGGAGTTCAATATTTGCAACAAAGTTATGTAAAAAGAGATGATGTAAGAAAAAAAAATCAAGGTTTGATTTTCTCCTATTAATTAAGCGAAATGTTTGTTTAAACGAGCAAGAAGCACGATTTTGAAGCCGGAGTTTCATTAAAAGTATTATTGGAGAACGTCTGAATCGAATGACAAGCATTTTGGGGAAATCCGAAGATATCGAAAAAAAATCATATTTTTTCGCCGCCGCTCCCCCCTTTGAAAATTTCGAGAGTATGATTTTTTTTTAAAGTCATATTTTAGATGAACTGTGCCTTGAATATTAATTTTTGATTCAAACTGAATACAAATTCACAAACATTTTACAAGAAATCTGCTTAATGCAAAAAATATTCGAATTTTAAATATAGAAAATGCTTACTTTTTCGAAATATTTTTCCACTCTTGAAATCGAATGCGTATCTGTTCCCGAATCTTTTTTCCTACCAGAAAATGCTTACTTTTCGAAATATTTTTCCACTCTTGAAATCGAATACGTATCTGTTCCTGAATCTTTTTTCCTACCAGAAAAGAACTGTTTTATTACATATAATGCTGTCTAGGTACTAAGTTAAGCATTTGGACACTGTTTCCTGATATTTTGGAGTTCAATATTTGCAACAAAATTATGTAAAAAGAGATGATGTAAGAAAAAAAATCAAGGTATGATTTTCTCCTATTAATTAAGCGAAATGTTTGTTTAAACGAGCAAGAAGCACGATTTTGAAGCCGGAGTTCCATTAAAAGTATTATTGGAGAACGTCTGAATCGAATGACAACAATTTGGGGAAATCCGAAGATATCGAAAAAAAATCATATTTTTTCGCCGCCGCTCCCCCTTTGAAAATTTCGAAAATATGATTTTTTTTCAAAGTCATATTTTAGATGAACTGTGCCTTGAATATTAATTTTTGATTCAAACTGAATACAAATTCACAAACATTTTACAAGAAATCTGCTTAATGCAAAAAATATTCGAATTTTAAATATAGAAAATGCTTACTTTTTCGAAATATTTTTCCACTCTTGAAATCGAATGCGTATCTGTTCCCGAATCTTTTTTCCTACCAGAAAATGCTTACTTTTTCGAAATATTTTTCCACTCTTGAAATCGAATGCGTATCTGTTCCCGAATCTGTTTTATTACATATAATGCTGTCTAGGTACTAAGTTAAGCATTTGGACACTGTATTCTAGATGAACTGTACTTCTAATATTAATTTTTGATTCAAAAACTGAGTACAAATTCACAAAAATTTTACAAGAAAACTGCTTAATGCAAAAAATATTCGAATTTTAAATATAGAAAATGCTTACTTTTTTGAAATATTTTTCCACTCTTGCAATCGAATACGTATCTGTTCCCGAATCTTTTTTCCTACCAGAAAAGAACTATTTTATTACACATAATTCTGTCTAGGTACTAAGTTAAGCATTTCACTGTTTCCTGATATTTTGGAGTTCAATATTTGCAACAAAATTATGTAAAAAGATATGATGTAAGAAAAAAAAATCAAGGTTTGATTTTCTCCTATTAATTAAGCGAAATGTTTGTTTAAATGAGCAAGAAGTACGATTTTGAAGCCGGAGTTTCATTAAACGTATTATTGGAGAACGACTGAATCGAATTACAAGTATTTTGGGGAAATCCGAAGATATCGAAAAAAAATCATATATTTTCGCCGCCGCTCCCCCCTTTGAAAATTTCGAAAAAATGATTTTTTTTTAAAGTCATATTTTAGATGAACTGTGCTTTTAATATTAATTTTTGATTCAAACTGTATAGAAATTCACAAAAATTTTACAAGAAATCTGCTTAATGCAAAAAATATTCGAATTTTATATATAGAAAATGCTTACTTTTTCGAAATATTTTTCCACTCTTGAAATCGAATGCGTATCTGTTCCCGAATCTTTTTTCCTACCAGAAAATGCTTACTTTTTCGAAATATTTTTCCACTCTTGAAATCGAATACGTATCTGTCCCCGAATCTTTTTTCCTACCAGAAAAGAACTGTTTCATTACATATAATGCTGTCTAGGTACTAAGTTAAGCATTTGGACACTGTTTCCTGATATTTTGGAGTTCAATATTTGCAACAAAATTATGTTAAAAGAGATGATGTAAGAAAAAAAATCAAGGTTTGATTTTCTCCTATTAATTAAGCGAAATGTTTGTTTAAATGAGCAAGAAGTACGATTTTGAAGCCGGGGTTTTTATTAAAAGTATTATTGGAGAACGACTAATTCGAATTACAAGCATTTTGGGGAAATCCGAAGATATCGAAAAAAATCATATTTTTTCGCCGCCGCTCCCCCCTTTGAAAATTTCGAAAAAATGTTTTTTTTTTCAAAGTCGTATTCTAGATGAACTGTGCTTCTAATATTAATTTTTGATTCAAACTGAGTACAAATTCACAAAAATTTTACAAGAAAACTGCTTAATGCAAAAAATATTCGAATTTTAAATATAGAAAATGCTTACTTTTTTGAAATATTTTTCCACTCTTGCAATCGAATACGTATCTGTTCCCGAATCTTTTTTCCTACCAGAAAAGAATTATTTTATTACACATAATTCTGTCTAGGTACTAAGTTAAGCATTTCATTGTTTCCTGATATTTTGGAGTTCAATATTTGCAACAAAATTATGTAAAAAGAGATGATGTAAGAAAAAAAAATCAAGGTTTGATTTTCTCCTATTAATTAAGCGAAATGTTTGTTTAAACGAGCAAGAAGCACGATTTTGAAGCCGGAGTTTCATTAAAAGTATTATTGGAGAACGTCTGAATCGAATGACAAGCATTTTGGGGAAATCCGAAGATATCGAAAAAAAATCATATTTTTTCGCCGCCGCTCCCCCCTTTGAAAATTTCGAAAATATGATTTTTTTTTTCAAAGTCATATTTTAGATGAACTGTGCCTTGAATATTAATTTTTGATTCAAACTGAATACAAATTCACAAACATTTTATAAGAAATCTGCTTAATGCAAAAAATATTCGAATTTTAAGTATAGAAAATGCTTACTTTTTCGAAATATTTTTCCACTCTTGAAATCGAATGCGTATCTGTTCCCGAATCTTTTTTCCTACCAGAAAATGCTTACTTTTTCGAAATATTTTTCCACTCTTGAAATCGAATGCGTATCTGTTCCCGAATCTTTTTTCCTACCAGAAAAGAACTGTTTTATTACATATAATGCTGTCTAGGTACTAAGTTAAGTATTTGGACACTGTTTCCTGATATTTTGGAGTTCAATATTTGCAACAAAATTATGTAAAAAGAGATGATGTAAGAAAAAAAAATCAAGGTATGATTTTCTCCTATTAATTAAGCGAAATGTTTGTTTAAACGAGCAAGAAGCACGATTTTGAAGCCGGAGTTTCATTAAAAGTATTATTGGAGAACGTCTGAATCGAATGACAAGCATTTTGGGGAAATCCGAAGATATCGAAAAAAAATCATATTTTTTCGCCGCCGCTCCCCCCTTTGAAAATTTCGAAAATATGACTTTTTTTCAAAGTCATATTTTAGATGAACTGTGCCTTGAATATTAATTTTTGATTCAAACTGAATACAAATTCACAAACATTTTACAAGAAATCTGCTTAATGCAAAAAATATTCGAATTTTAAATATAGAAAATGCTTACTTTTTCGAAATATTTTTCCACTCTTGAAATCGAATGCGTATCTGTTCCCGAATCTTTTTTCCTACCAGAAAATGCTTACTTTTTCGAAATATTTTTCCACTCTTGAAATCGAATGCGTATCTGTTCCCGAATCTGTTTTATTACATATAATGCTGTCTAGGTACTAAGTTAAGCATTTGGACACTGTTTCCTGATATTTTGGAGTTCAATATTTGCAACAAAATTATGTTAAAAGAGATGATATAAGAAAAAAAAATCAAGGTTTGATTTTCTCCTATTAATTAAGCGAAATCATATTTTTTCGCCGCCGCTCCCCCCTTTGAAATTTTCGAAAAAATGATTTTTTTTTCAAAGTCATAATTTAGATGAACTGTGCTTTTAATATTAATTTTTGATTCAAACTGAATACAAATTCACAAAAATTTTACAAGAAAATGCTTACTTTTTCGAAATATTTTTCCACTCTTGAAATCGAATACGTATCTGTCCCCGAATCTTTTTTCCTACCAGAAAAGAACTGTTTTATTACATATAATGCTGTCTAGGTACTAAGTTAAGCATTTGGACACTGTTTCCTGATATTTTGGAGTTCAATATTTGCAACAAAATTATGTTAAAAGAGATGATGTAAGAAAAAAAAATCAAGGTTTGATTTTCTCCTATTAATTAAGCGAAATGTTTGTTTTAATGAGCAAGAAGCACGATTTTGAAGCCGGAGTTTCATTAAAAGTATTATTGGAGAACGTCTGAATAGAATTACAAGCATTTTGGGGAAATCCGAAGATATCGAAAAAAAATCATATTTTTTCGCCGCCGCTCCCCCTTTGAAAATTTCGAAAAAATGATTTTTTTTCAAAGTCATATTTTAGATGAACTGTGCTTTTAATATTAATTTTTGATTCAAACTGAATACAAATTCACAAAAATTTTACAAGAAAATGCTTACTTTTTCGAAATATTTTTCCACTCTTGAAATCGAATACGTATCTGTCCCCGAATCTTTTTTCCTACCAGAAAAGAACTGTTTTATTACATATAATGCTGTCTAGGTACTAAGTTAAGCATTTGGACACTGTTTCCTGATATTTTGGAGTTCAATATTTGCAACAAAATTATGTTAAAAGAGATGATGTAAGAAAAAAAAATCAAGGTTTAATTTTCTCCTATTAATTAAGCGAAATGTTTGTTTTAATGAGCAAGAAGCACGATTTTGAAGCCGGAGTTTCATTAAAAGTATTATTGGAGAACGTCTGAATCGAATTACAGGCATTTTGGGGAAATCCGAAGATATCGAAAAAAAATCATATTTTTTCGCCGCCGCTCCCCCTTTGAAAATTTCGAAAAAATGATTTTTTTTCAAAGTCATATTTTAGATGAACTGTGCTTTTAATATTAATTTTTGATTCAAACTGAATACAAATTCACAAAAATTTTACAAGAAAATGCTTACTTTTTCGAAATATTTTTCCACTCTTGAAATCGAATACGTATCTGTCCCCGAATCTTTTTTCCTACCAGAAAAGAACTGTTTTATTACATATAATGCTGTCTAGGTACTAAGTTAAGCATTTGGACACTGTTTCCTGATATTTTGGAGTTCAATATTTGCAACAAAATTATGTTAAAAGAGATGATGTAAGAAAAAAAAATCAAGGTTTAATTTTCTCCTATTAATTAAGCGAAATGTTTGTTTTAATGAGCAAGAAGCACGATTTTGAAGCCGGAGTTTCATTAAAAGTATTATTGGAGAACGTCTGAATCGAATTACAGGCATTTTGGGGAAATCCGAAGATATCGCAAAAAAATCATATTTTTTCGCCGCCGCTCCCCCCTTTGAAAATTTCGAAAAAATGATTTTTTTTTCAAAGTCATATTTTAGATGAACTGTGCTTTTAATATTAATTTTTGATTCAAACTGAATACAAATTCACAAAAATTTTACAAGAAAATGCTTACTTTTTCGAAATATTTTTCCACTCTTGAAATCGAATACGTATCTGTCCCCGAATCTTTTTTCCTACCAGAAAAGAACTGTTTTATTACATATAATGCTGTCTAGGTACTAAGTTAAGCATTTGGACACTGTTTCCTGATATTTTGGAGTTCAATATTTGCAACAAAATTATGTTAAAAGAGATGATGGAAGAAAAAAAAATCAAGGTTTGATTTTCTCCTATTAATTAAGCGAAATGTTTGTTTTAATGAGCAGGAAACACGATTTTGAAGCCGGAGTTTCATTAAAAGTATTATTGGAGAACGTCTGAATCGAATTGCAAGCATTCTGGGGAAATCCGAAGATATCGAAAAAAAATCATATTTTTTCGCCGCCGCTCCCCCCTTTGAAAATTTCGAAAAATGATTTATTTTCAAAGTCGTATTCTAGATGAACTGTGCTTCTAATATTAATTTTTGATTCAAACTGAATACAAATTCAAAAAAATTTTACAAGAAAACTGCTTAATGCAAAAAATATTCGAATTTTAAATATGGAAAATGCTTACTTTTTCGAAATATTTTTCCACTCTTGAAATCGAATACGTATCTGTCCCCGAATCTTTTTTCCTACCAGAAAAGAACTGTTTTATTACATATAATGCTGTCTAGGTACTAAGTTAAGCATTTGGACACTGTTTCCTGATATTTTGGAGTTCAATATTTGCAACAAAATTATGTTAAAAGAGATGATGTAAGAAAAAAAAACAAGGTTTGATTTTCTCCTATTAATTAAGCGAAATGTTTGTTTAAACGAGCAAGATGCACGATTTTGAAGCCGGAGTTTCATTAAAAGTATTATTGGAGAACGTCTGGATCGAATTATAAGCATTTTGAGGAAATCCGAAGATATCGAAAAAAAATCATATTTTTTCGCCGCCGCTCCCCCCTTTGAAAATTTCGAAAAAATGATTTTTTTTCAAAGTCATATTCTAGATGAACTCTGCTTTTAATATTAATATTTGATTCAAACTGAATACAAATTCACAAAAATTTTACAAGAAAACTGCTTAATGCAAAAAATATTCGAATTTTAAATATAGAAAATGCTTACTTTTTCGAAATATTTTTCCACTCTTGAAATCGAATACGTATCTGTTCCCGAATCTTTCTCCTATTAATTAAGCGAAATGTTTGTTTACAAGAAAACTGCTTAATGCAAAAAATAATTGAAATTTTAATTATAGAAAATGCTTACTTTTTCGAAATATTTTTCCACTCTTGAAATCGAATACGTATCTGTCCCCGAATCTTTTTTCCTACCAGAAAAGAACTGTTTTATTACATATAATGCTGTCTAGGTACTAAGTTAAGCATTTGGACGCTGTTTCCTGATATTTTGGAGTTCAATATTTGCAACAAAATTATGTTAAAAGAGATGATGTAAGAAAAAAAATCAAGGTTTGATTTTCTCCTATTAATTAAGCGAAATGTTTGTTTAAATGAGCAAGAAGCACGATTTTGAAGCCGGAGTTTCACTAAAAGTATTATTGGAGAACGTCTGAATCGACTAACAAGCATTTTGGGGAAATCCGAAGATATCGAAAAAAATCATATTTTTCGCCGCCGCTCCCCCCTTTGAAAATTTCGAAAAATGATTTATTTTCAAAGTCGTATTCTAGATGAACTGTGCTTCTAATATTAATTTTTGATTCAAACTGAATACAAATTCAAAAAAATTTTACAAGAAAACTGCTTAATGCAAAAAATATTCGAATTTTAAATATAGAAAATGCTTACTTTTTCGAAATATTTTTCCACTCTTGAAATCGAATACGTATCTGTTCCCGAATCTTTTTTCCTACCAGAAAAGAACTGTTTTATTACATATATTGCTGTCTAGGTACTAAGTTAAGCATTTGGTCACTGTTTCCTGATATTTTGGAGTTCAATATTTGCAACAAAATTATGTAAAAAGAGATGATGTAAGAAAAAAAAATCAACGTTTGATTTTCTCCTATTAATTAAGCAAAATGTTTGTTTAAATGAGCAAGAAGCACGATTTTGAAGCCGGAGTTTCATTAAAAGTATTATTGGAGAACGTCTGAATCGAATTACAAGCATTTTGGGGAAATCCGAAGATATCGAAAAAAAATCATATTTTTTCGCCGCCGCTCCCCCCTTTGAAAATTTCGAAAAAATGTTTTTTTTTTTTCAAAGTCATATTTTAGATGAACTGTGCTTCTTATATTAATTTTTGATTCAAACTGAATACAAATTCACAAAAATTTTACAAGAAAACTGCTTAATGCAAAAAATATTCGAATTTTAAATATAGAAAATGCTTACTTTTTTGAAATATTTTTCCACTCTTGCAATCGAATACGTATCTGTTCCCGAATCTTTTTTCCTACCAGAAAAGAACTATTTTATTACACATAATTCTGTCTAGGTACTAAGTTAAGCATTTCACTGTTTCCTGATATTTTGGAGTTCAATATTTGCAACAAAATTATGTAAAAAGATATGATGTAAGAAAAAAAAATCAAGGTTTGATTTTCTCCTATTAATTAAGCGAAATGTTTGTTTAAATGAGCAAGAAGTACGATTTTGAAGCCGGAGTTTCATTAAACGTATTATTGGAGAACGACTGAATCGAATTACAAGTATTTTGGGGAAATCCGAAGATATCGAAAAAAAATCATATATTTTCGCCGCCGCTCCCCCCTTTGAAAATTTCGAAAAAATGATTTTTTTTTAAAGTCATATTTTAGATGAACTGTGCTTTTAATATTAATTTTTGATTCAAACTGTATAGAAATTCACAAAAATTTTACAAGAAATCTGCTTAATGCAAAAAATATTCGAATTTTATATATAGAAAATGCTTACTTTTTCGAAATATTTTTCCACTCTTGAAATCGAATGCGTATCTGTTCCCGAATCTTTTTTCCTACCAGAAAATGCTTACTTTTTCGAAATATTTTTCCACTCTTGAAATCGAATACGTATCTGTCCCCGAATCTTTTTTCCTACCAGAAAAGAACTGTTTCATTACATATAATGCTGTCTAGGTACTAAGTTAAGCATTTGGACACTGTTTCCTGATATTTTGGAGTTCAATATTTGCAACAAAATTATGTTAAAAGAGATGATGTAAGAAAAAAAATCAAGGTTTGATTTTCTCCTATTAATTAAGCGAAATGTTTGTTTAAATGAGCAAGAAGTACGATTTTGAAGCCGGGGTTTTTATTAAAAGTATTATTGGAGAACGACTAATTCGAATTACAAGCATTTTGGGGAAATCCGAAGATATCGAAAAAAATCATATTTTTTCGCCGCCGCTCCCCCCTTTGAAAATTTCGAAAAAATGTTTTTTTTTCAAAGTCGTATTCTAGATGAACTGTGCTTCTAATATTAATTTTTGATTCAAACTGAGTACAAATTCACAAAAATTTTACAAGAAAACTGCTTAATGCAAAAAATATTCGAATTTTAAATATAGAAAATGCTTACTTTTTTGAAATATTTTTCCACTCTTGCAATCGAATACGTATCTGTTCCCGAATCTTTTTTCCTACCAGAAAAGAATTATTTTATTACACATAATTCTGTCTAGGTACTAAGTTAAGCATTTCATTGTTTCCTGATATTTTGGAGTTCAATATTTGCAACAAAATTATGTAAAAAGAGATGATGTAAGAAAAAAAAATCAAGGTTTGATTTTCTCCTATTAATTAAGCGAAATGTTTGTTTAAACGAGCAAGAAGCACGATTTTGAAGCCGGAGTTTCATTAAAAGTATTATTGGAGAACGTCTGAATCGAATGACAAGCATTTTGGGGAAATCCGAAGATATCGAAAAAAAATCATATTTTTTCGCCGCCGCTCCCCCCTTTGAAAATTTCGAAAATATGATTTTTTTTTTCAAAGTCATATTTTAGATGAACTGTGCCTTGAATATTAATTTTTGATTCAAACTGAATACAAATTCACAAACATTTTATAAGAAATCTGCTTAATGCAAAAAATATTCGAATTTTAAGTATAGAAAATGCTTACTTTTTCGAAATATTTTTCCACTCTTGAAATCGAATGCGTATCTGTTCCCGAATCTTTTTTCCTACCAGAAAATGCTTACTTTTTCGAAATATTTTTCCACTCTTGAAATCGAATGCGTATCTGTTCCCGAATCTTTTTTCCTACCAGAAAAGAACTGTTTTATTACATATAATGCTGTCTAGGTACTAAGTTAAGTATTTGGACACTGTTTCCTGATATTTTGGAGTTCAATATTTGCAACAAAATTATGTAAAAAGAGATGATGTAAGAAAAAAAAATCAAGGTATGATTTTCTCCTATTAATTAAGCGAAATGTTTGTTTAAACGAGCAAGAAGCACGATTTTGAAGCCGGAGTTTCATTAAAAGTATTATTGGAGAACGTCTGAATCGAATGACAAGCATTTTGGGGAAATCCGAAGATATCGAAAAAAAATCATATTTTTTCGCCGCCGCTCCCCCCTTTGAAAATTTCGAAAATATGACTTTTTTTCAAAGTCATATTTTAGATGAACTGTGCCTTGAATATTAATTTTTGATTCAAACTGAATACAAATTCACAAACATTTTACAAGAAATCTGCTTAATGCAAAAAATATTCGAATTTTAAATATAGAAAATGCTTACTTTTTCGAAATATTTTTCCACTCTTGAAATCGAATGCGTATCTGTTCCCGAATCTTTTTTCCTACCAGAAAATGCTTACTTTTTCGAAATATTTTTCCACTCTTGAAATCGAATGCGTATCTGTTCCCGAATCTGTTTTATTACATATAATGCTGTCTAGGTACTAAGTTAAGCATTTGGACACTGTTTCCTGATATTTTGGAGTTCAATATTTGCAACAAAATTATGTTAAAAGAGATGATATAAGAAAAAAAAATCAAGGTTTGATTTTCTCCTATTAATTAAGCGAAATCATATTTTTTCGCCGCCGCTCCCCCCTTTGAAATTTTCGAAAAAATGATTTTTTTTTCAAAGTCATAATTTAGATGAACTGTGCTTTTAATATTAATTTTTGATTCAAACTGAATACAAATTCACAAAAATTTTACAAGAAAATGCTTACTTTTTCGAAATATTTTTCCACTCTTGAAATCGAATACGTATCTGTCCCCGAATCTTTTTTCCTACCAGAAAAGAACTGTTTTATTACATATAATGCTGTCTAGGTACTAAGTTAAGCATTTGGACACTGTTTCCTGATATTTTGGAGTTCAATATTTGCAACAAAATTATGTTAAAAGAGATGATGTAAGAAAAAAAAATCAAGGTTTGATTTTCTCCTATTAATTAAGCGAAATGTTTGTTTTAATGAGCAAGAAGCACGATTTTGAAGCCGGAGTTTCATTAAAAGTATTATTGGAGAACGTCTGAATAGAATTACAAGCATTTTGGGGAAATCCGAAGATATCGAAAAAAAATCATATTTTTTCGCCGCCGCTCCCCCTTTGAAAATTTCGAAAAAATGATTTTTTTTCAAAGTCATATTTTAGATGAACTGTGCTTTTAATATTAATTTTTGATTCAAACTGAATACAAATTCACAAAAATTTTACAAGAAAATGCTTACTTTTTCGAAATATTTTTCCACTCTTGAAATCGAATACGTATCTGTCCCCGAATCTTTTTTCCTACCAGAAAAGAACTGTTTTATTACATATAATGCTGTCTAGGTACTAAGTTAAGCATTTGGACACTGTTTCCTGATATTTTGGAGTTCAATATTTGCAACAAAATTATGTTAAAAGAGATGATGTAAGAAAAAAAAATCAAGGTTTAATTTTCTCCTATTAATTAAGCGAAATGTTTGTTTTAATGAGCAAGAAGCACGATTTTGAAGCCGGAGTTTCATTAAAAGTATTATTGGAGAACGTCTGAATCGAATTACAGGCATTTTGGGGAAATCCGAAGATATCGAAAAAAAATCATATTTTTTCGCCGCCGCTCCCCCTTTGAAAATTTCGAAAAAATGATTTTTTTTCAAAGTCATATTTTAGATGAACTGTGCTTTTAATATTAATTTTTGATTCAAACTGAATACAAATTCACAAAAATTTTACAAGAAAATGCTTACTTTTTCGAAATATTTTTCCACTCTTGAAATCGAATACGTATCTGTCCCCGAATCTTTTTTCCTACCAGAAAAGAACTGTTTTATTACATATAATGCTGTCTAGGTACTAAGTTAAGCATTTGGACACTGTTTCCTGATATTTTGGAGTTCAATATTTGCAACAAAATTATGTTAAAAGAGATGATGTAAGAAAAAAAAATCAAGGTTTAATTTTCTCCTATTAATTAAGCGAAATGTTTGTTTTAATGAGCAAGAAGCACGATTTTGAAGCCGGAGTTTCATTAAAAGTATTATTGGAGAACGTCTGAATCGAATTACAGGCATTTTGGGGAAATCCGAAGATATCGCAAAAAAATCATATTTTTTCGCCGCCGCTCCCCCCTTTGAAAATTTCGAAAAAATGATTTTTTTTTCAAAGTCATATTTTAGATGAACTGTGCTTTTAATATTAATTTTTGATTCAAACTGAATACAAATTCACAAAAATTTTACAAGAAAATGCTTACTTTTTCGAAATATTTTTCCACTCTTGAAATCGAATACGTATCTGTCCCCGAATCTTTTTTCCTACCAGAAAAGAACTGTTTTATTACATATAATGCTGTCTAGGTACTAAGTTAAGCATTTGGACACTGTTTCCTGATATTTTGGAGTTCAATATTTGCAACAAAATTATGTTAAAAGAGATGATGTAAGAAAAAAAAATCAAGGTTTGATTTTCTCCTATTAATTAAGCGAAATGTTTGTTTTAATGAGCAGGAAACACGATTTTGAAGCCGGAGTTTCATTAAAAGTATTATTGGAGAACGTCTGAATCGAATTGCAAGCATTCTGGGGAAATCCGAAGATATCGAAAAAAAATCATATTTTTTCGCCGCCGCTCCCCCCTTTGAAAATTTCGAAAAATGATTTATTTTCAAAGTCGTATTCTAGATGAACTGTGCTTCTAATATTAATTTTTGATTCAAACTGAATACAAATTCAAAAAAATTTTACAAGAAAACTGCTTAATGCAAAAAATATTCGAATTTTAAATATGGAAAATGCTTACTTTTTCGAAATATTTTTCCACTCTTGAAATCGAATACGTATCTGTCCCCGAATCTTTTTTCCTACCAGAAAAGAACTGTTTTATTACATATAATGCTGTCTAGGTACTAAGTTAAGCATTTGGACACTGTTTCCTGATATTTTGGAGTTCAATATTTGCAACAAAATTATGTTAAAAGAGATGATGTAAGAAAAAAAAACAAGGTTTGATTTTCTCCTATTAATTAAGCGAAATGTTTGTTTAAACGAGCAAGATGCACGATTTTGAAGCCGGAGTTTCATTAAAAGTATTATTGGAGAACGTCTGGATCGAATTATAAGCATTTTGAGGAAATCCGAAGATATCGAAAAAAAATCATATTTTTTCGCCGCCGCTCCCCCCTTTGAAAATTTCGAAAAAATGATTTTTTTTCAAAGTCATATTCTAGATGAACTCTGCTTTTAATATTAATATTTGATTCAAACTGAATACAAATTCACAAAAATTTTACAAGAAAACTGCTTAATGCAAAAAATATTCGAATTTTAAATATAGAAAATGCTTACTTTTTCGAAATATTTTTCCACTCTTGAAATCGAATACGTATCTGTTCCCGAATCTTTCTCCTATTAATTAAGCGAAATGTTTGTTTACAAGAAAACTGCTTAATGCAAAAAATAATTGAAATTTTAATTATAGAAAATGCTTACTTTTTCGAAATATTTTTCCACTCTTGAAATCGAATACGTATCTGTCCCCGAATCTTTTTTCCTACCAGAAAAGAACTGTTTTATTACATATAATGCTGTCTAGGTACTAAGTTAAGCATTTGGACGCTGTTTCCTGATATTTTGGAGTTCAATATTTGCAACAAAATTATGTTAAAAGAGATGATGTAAGAAAAAAAATCAAGGTTTGATTTTCTCCTATTAATTAAGCGAAATGTTTGTTTAAATGAGCAAGAAGCACGATTTTGAAGCCGGAGTTTCACTAAAAGTATTATTGGAGAACGTCTGAATCGAATAACAAGCATTTTGGGGAAATCCGAAGATATCGAAAAAAATCATATTTTTCGCCGCCGCTCCCCCCTTTGAAAATTTCGAAAAATGATTTATTTTCAAAGTCGTATTCTAGATGAACTGTGCTTCTAATATTAATTTTTGATTCAAACTGAATACAAATTCAAAAAAATTTTACAAGAAAACTGCTTAATGCAAAAAATATTCGAATTTTAAATATAGAAAATGCTTACTTTTTCGAAATATTTTTCCACTCTTGAAATCGAATACGTATCTGTTCCCGAATCTTTTTTCCTACCAGAAAAGAACTGTTTTATTACATATATTGCTGTCTAGGTACTAAGTTAAGCATTTGGTCACTGTTTCCTGATATTTTGGAGTTCAATATTTGCAACAAAATTATGTAAAAAGAGATGATGTAAGAAAAAAAAATCAACGTTTGATTTTCTCCTATTAATTAAGCAAAATGTTTGTTTAAATGAGCAAGAAGCACGATTTTGAAGCCGGAGTTTCATTAAAAGTATTATTGGAGAACGTCTGAATCGAATTACAAGCATTTTGGGGAAATCCGAAGATATCGAAAAAAAATCATATTTTTTCGCCGCCGCTCCCCCCTTTGAAAATTTCGAAAAAATGTTTTTTTTTTTTCAAAGTCATATTTTAGATGAACTGTGCTTCTTATATTAATTTTTGATTCAAACTGAATACAAATTCACAAAAATTTTACAAGAAAACTGCTTAATGCAAAAAATATTCGAATTTTAAATATAGAAAATGCTTACTTTTTCGAAATATTTTTCCACTCTTGAAATCGAATACGTATCTGTTCCCGAATCTTTTTTCCTACCAGAAAAGAACTGTTTTATTACATATATTGCTGTCTAGGTACTAAGTTAAGCATTTGGTCACTGTTTCCTGATATTTTGGAGTTCAATATTTGTAACAAAATTATGTAAAAAGAGATGATGTAAGAAAAAAAAATCAACGTTTGATTTTCTCCTATTAATTAAGCGAAATGTTTGTTTAAATGAGCAAGAAGCACGATTTTGAAGCCGGAGTTTCATTAAAAGTATTATTGGAGAACGTCTGAATCGAATAACAAGCATTTTGGGGAAATCCGAAGATATCGAAAAAAAATCATATTTTTTCGCCGCCGCTCCCCCCTTTGAGAATTTCGAAAAAATGATTTTTTTTCAAAGTCGTATTCTAGATGAACTGTGCTTCTTATATTAATTTTTGACTCAAACTGAATACAAATTCACAAAAATTTTACAAGAAAACTGCTTAATGCAAAAAATATTCGAATTTTAAATATAGAAAATGCTTACTTTTTCGAAATATTTTTCCACTCTTGAAATCGAATACGTATCTGTTCCCGAATCTTTTTTCCTACCAGAAAAGAACTGTTTTATTACATATATTGCTGTCTAGGTACTAAGTTAAGCATTTCACTGTTTCCTGATATTTTGGAGTTCAATATTTGCAACAAAATTATGTAAAAAGAGATGATGTAAGAAAAAAAAATCAAGGTTTGATTTTCTCCTATTAATTAAGCGAAATGTTTGTTTAAACGAGCAAGAAGCACGATTTTGAAGCCGGAGTTTCATTAAAAGTATTATTGGAGAACGTCTGAATCGAATGACAAGCATTTTGGGGAAATCCGAAGATATCGAAAAAAATCATATTTTTTCGCCGCCGCTCCCCCCTTTGAAAATTTCGAAAAAATGATTTTTTTTCAAAGTCGTATTCTAGATGAACTGTGCTTCTAATATTAATTTTTGATTCAAACTGAGTACAAATTCACAAAAATTTTACAAGAAATCTGCTTAATGCAAAAAATATTCGAATTTTAAATATAGAAAATGCTTACTTTTTCGAAATATTTTTCCACTCTTGAAATCGAATGCGTATCTGTTCCCGAATCTTTTTTCCTACCAGAAAATGCTTACTTTTTCGAAATATTTTTCCACTCTTGAAATCGAATGCGTATCTGTTCCCGAATCTTTTTTCCTACCAGAAAATTATTATTATTATTATTATTATTTATTAACTAGAACATAAAATGTACAAGTTAATCTTTAAAACTAACAGCACTAGCACCATGGCTTACGGCTGGGATCTTTAAACTATAACTTATTAAATATGATGATATAAATATTAATCTTAAGCTTACTGTCATTATGTGAGGGGACGCTCGGGGGTGCAGGAGTGCGCGCTAAAGAGCACGCACTCCCTTCATCCTCGAGCGCTCCCTCCGCTCACAGAGTCAAAAAAGCAATTTTAAATATGTGTGTCTAGTTTGAGATCTTGCAATATTTTGAATACAAGTTTTATATTATCCCCTGATGGAGTTGAAAGTAGGTTAGTTATGTTAGTAGTGTAAAGCTTCATAACATATTGTTTTATTTTTCTGCATTCGGAGGTTAAGTGCTTGATGGAAATGATGTTGTTCGTCTGACAGATGTGACAGGTAGCGGGTCGTTCGTTCTTCAATAAGTGGTTATTAGTTATCCAGGTATGTCCAAGCCTCAGGCGTAGGAAGCACCTGTTCATTTTTGCTGTTGTGTTTGTGGGATACTGTGCTGGTATCCCTTCTGGATTGATTGTGGCGTAATGATGGATATACGTACTCCAGTTTTCTTTTTCTTTTAGAGACCAATGTAAATTTAAAATTTTAATAATATCTTTTTTGAGAGGACGGTGTTGACTTATTGTTGAATTGGGGCAGATTGAGATGGATTTTGCATTTCGATCCGCAGATTCATTGCCTACGATCCCAACATGTCCTGGGATCCAGATCAGCTGTAATTTAGTTCCCTGTGATATCAAATTATCTCGAATTTTGTTGATGTAAGGTGTTCGGTGTTTAGCATTTTTTATAGCGGTAAGCGTGGAAAGGCTATCAGTAAAGATTATTGTTTTCCTCTTCGTTGTTAACGCTATGTTTGTTGCTTCGAGTATAGCTAGAGCTTCTGCAGCGAAGATGGAAAAATGTGGTGGAAGCTTCTCGGCGAAAAGCAGTTGATCGTTTATATCAACTATTGCAAAACCGGTTCCTACATGGTTTTTGGAACCGTCGGTGTAAAGGATGTTCCAAAGATTTTTGGGATATCTACTCAGAACATTCAGGTATAGTTGCGTGTATTTTTCCTTGGGAGTCGTATCTTTGGGATATTTAGATAAACTGATGTTTACAGATTTGTCGGGAAGAGCCCAAGGAGGATGTTTTTCCACGGGTATGCTTCTAACTGTGGGGTCGAAACCGATAACTTCCCTGAAGGATAGAGCGAGGTATAATGTTGACGGTATTTTAGGTATCTTCTTGCGTCTCAAAATTTTGGTTGCGTCTTTGTGGATGGGAGAACAATACGATTCGCAAAGTTTTGGAAGAAGCCGAGACGTCAGTATTTTATATCTATTTTCGATTGAGTGATATCCGCCTTCAGTCATCATATTTTTAATTGGAGTAGTTCGAAACGCTTTTAAACTTGCCCTGATTGCTGCGTGGTAGGTCGGGTGTAAGGATCTTAAATTTGATTTGGCGCTTTTTCCGTAGATGGTTAGTCCATAGTCGATTTTGGAGCAGATAATCATTTTTGTTATGTTAATTAAGGTGTTAGTATGAATGTAACTATTATGTGATGATAGATATTTTATAACGTTTAATCTAGAGGCTAATTTTTTCTTTAATTCCATACAGTGCGACTTAAAATTGAAATTTTTATCAAATATAATTCCTAAAATACTTAAAGAATTAACAGTTGGAATATGAAAATTATTAAAATTAATGTCTAAGTTAGAACAATTTACTTTCCGACAAATATGCAGATGTTTGTTTTTGCTTAAGGATAATATAGCTCCTGATTTTGTGCACCAGTTGTTTATACAATTTATAACTTCTTTAAATAAATTAATTGTTCGTGTCATGCTGTTACATTTAGAAAGCAAGTATAAATCATCTGCATATAATGAATGATCGATGTTTTTGTATTTTATGATTATTTCGCTTATGTCATTGTATGCAATAATAAATAGGACTACCGAGAGGGGGGATCCTTGTGGGATGCCGTTTTTAAGGGTATACAACTTAGAGAATGAGCTATTAACTTTTGATCTGAAAAATCTGTTCGAAAGAAACGATTTAATGAAATTATACATTTTGAGGCCGATCTTCCAGCTTTTTAGTTTCTCCAGGATGATGTGTATTCCAATGCGCTCGAAAGCTTTTTCAAAGTCGATTGAAACGATGGAGATATGGTTTTTACATGAAAGAGCTGAGGATATTAATTCATCGATGTGTAGAAGCGAATCGATAGTACTGCGACCGTGTTTAAAGGCCACCTGGTTCAGATTTATGAGATTCTGTCTTTCAATAAACCATAGCAGTCTTTTGGAAACAATTTTTTCTAGCAGCTTACTAGTGCATGATAGCAACGAAATCGGCCTGTAGCCATTGGTATCATTTGGCTGTTTATTTGACTTTGGAATTGGAACGTTAATAGCAGTTTTCCAAGACTGCGGTAATCTGCCTTGGTCAAAAATGTTGTTGAACAAAGCAAGAATACGTTGTTTTACTTGAAATGGAGCATTTTTGATCATTGGATATGAGATACGGTCGAGACCGGGAGATTTGCCTTTGACTGAGTCTAAGCTACTTTCAAATTCAAGGAAGTTAAAAGGTAATTCCAGGTATTTAGCGGCTGGAGTTAATTTATGGTTCATAAATGTCTGATTTAACGCTGCGTGTTTTAAATCCCGGAATTGGACAGAAAAATTTGAGTCACTTGAATATGTAGACCAGCAGTTGGCAAAATGTTCGGCTATTAGGTGGGAATCCGTGAGGTATTCAGAACCCGTGTTTATAATTTTGATGGAGTACGGAATATAGCTTCCTGTGAGGCACTTAACATCAGCCCAAATTTTTTTACTAGTGGTATTTGGATTTAGATTGGACGTGAATTTTTGGAAACTGCAGATTTTGGCCTCTTTGACTTTTCTTCGAAATATTGCGTTTGCCTTTCGATAATTAAGAAGGTTCATATTATTCGGAAATTTTCGGAAAATTTTCCAAAGATGCTGCTTCTCCATGCGGAGTGACGCGATCTCAGAATTCCACCAAGGGACAACGTTTTTTATTTGTCTATTTTTCGTTTGAGGAATAGATAAATTGGCTGCAAATCGTAAGCCTTTGCTTATATTTGCTGCTTCTTGATTTATATTTGTGGATTGTGGTTTGTCATTTAAGAATTCTAATGATTTCGTTTGGAAAAGATCCCAGTTGGCACGGTCTGTAAGAAATTTGGGGGTTGGTTTTGAATATCTGTTGTGGCGGTTGAGATTGATGTTGGATAAAATTGGGAAATGATCGCTCCCATGGAGGAAATCGAGTCTTTGCCATGACACGTTGGGAAATATTTGTGGAGATGAGAAAGTAAGATCTACGTGTGTTAATGTTTTGTGAGTGGAAAGGTGGGTAGGGTTACCATCGTTTAGTAGAAATAAGTTTGAATTTATAAGGAAGTTTTCAACGATTTTACCTCTTGTGTTTATAACAGGGGAGCCCCAGAGAGGGTTCCAAGAATTAAAGTCTCCAGTGACCAGAACATGGGATCTAACAGATTTTACAATATCTTCCAAATCTGATGAGGAAAAGGGTTGGGTAGGATGTATGTAGAGGGATAAAACTGTTAATTTAATTTCTAGATCAATTTCAACTGCAAGTGTTGGAATATTTGATGTTATTGTTTGGATTTTATGCGGAATTGATTTATGGATGAGAAGCCCCACACCTTGTTTACCTGTTGTAATTGAATCTAAATTATGGAAATAAGCTGCGTATTGTTTTGGTGCTTTAGTTGATGAGTTGGTGGGAATATGTGTTTCTTGGAGGGAAATTATATGGGGCTTATGTTCTTTTATTAGGAGCTCTAGCTCATGATAATTATTTAGGTATCCATTAAGATTCCACTGAAGAACCTTAAGGATTGAGTTTCTAGTTGTATGTGACTTTTGTACAGTATCAGAAGAGCTATACAGTGAAAAGTCATTAGAGTTTGCAGGGTTTTGGTTCCTTGTTCGGCGCTGTCGCTCTGAGGTTGAACCGCTCAAGGCCCTTGTGGAGTTTGAGTGATTCAACGACCGAACGACAGAGTCGTTATTTTGGGGTTCGTTAATAATGTTATATGTTGCCATCATTATTTTCTTCATTATCTGAAACTTTATCGTAATGCTTATTTAGGTGGTCGCTCGAAACTGGTGAAGTTGGTTCAGTTCTTAAGAAAGTATTAGTTAATGCGTTTTGGTTTAATGTTTTGTTATTGACTGTGATTGAGTTTGACAAGTTTAGTTGAGTGGGTGTATTTGAATTGCTACTTTTCGAAAGTATAGTCTATGACTCAGTTTTTTTCACTGTAAATCCATTTTGTCCACAAAGCAAGACGGATTTATTAAGGGTAGACCTACAATCACGAACCTCATTGAATTAACTTCTAAAGCATTACAGGCTAAGCAAAATGGTAAAGAAGTCGACGCTATCACCACAGACTTTAGCAAAGCCTTTGATAAAATTTCTTATCGAATTATCTGGTTTAAGCAGACTGGATTAAATCATATCTTCAAAATCGACAATACAGGTTTCTTTTTCGATCCTCACAGTCCAACCACTTTATTGCTACCTCAGGTGTTCACCAAGGAAGCCCCCTGGGTCCTATAATCTTCATACTTACCATAAACGATGTAGAACAAATATTGGTTAACTCTGATCTGTCCATCTATGCCGATGATATGAGAATCTACAAACACATTTCATCCCTCACTAATCAAATCAACCTGCAAACTGATTTGAATAGTTTTTATATTTGGTGCAACAAAAATCACCTAGAGCTGAAATCCTCTAAATGTAAGGCTATTACTTATTCTCGTAAACGTTTTCCCCTACTCCCTTGCACGATTAGGTTTGAATTTGGTTTGAACGTATATTTCAGTAAATTTTCGGATATAACCAGAAAACTTCGACTAAGTAGAGACTAATGTAGAAAAGGGCATCAATGCTCCAGCCCTAAGATGTTGACTCCGCGCCAGAGTAAACCGCGTTAAAACTCGTTTAAACCTGTAAAACAACCATAAGATAAGGATAGCTGATAAAAGCATAGTTACTTAGACCGCTATTACACACTGCATGTTTTGCAAGATTCAAATGAGTGCAAAAGAGAGGGAAGGTGAAACAGCGATAACCTAGCCCGGACATGCACGGGTAAGATTTTCCTTGCATGTTCTTGACGTTTCCTTATCTCCTTCTTCTTTATTTTTCGAGTTTGCTTTATTTTTACTTCTCACTCTTAGGATACACATAAGATTTCAGTGAATTTATAATGAAATTGAATGATCCCTGGACATCTCGATTTTCCTCTATGATTTTATAGTATATCTTTTTTTTTCATTCCCTGTCTCAAAAGCATTATAAATATATAAAATTTCATTGACAAGTTCTTCATGTGCGAACAGCGATTACAAAATAAAAGATAACTGTCAAAATAACGCGCAGCTCTAGCGCATCAAAAAATCTTCGTGTAATAACGTGCGCATCTCGGAATGAGATTTCAAAGGAAAATCACCGAGAATTGCACAGCGCAACTATGGTGTGTGTAATAGCCGTCATACTTAAACGTAGTTCAGAAAGTGAAACTGTTTCGCTCTTTTAAGGCATGGTCTCCATTAAGGAAGTGCAAAGTTTCGGGTAGTATTAAAGAACAATTCTTTAAAATAAAATAAACATACACCCCTATTGACGTGGTCGTCCACGGCTCTAAAAAAACGACGGGACTGTTTGTCATTGACGATGAAAAATTAACAACTTCTGTCGCGGTCCTTTGTCCTTTGAAATGCCAAAAAATGTGGATCTGTATTTTTCTATGACGATCGTTGGTTTTGTGTGAGACGTTTTGAGACGACGTTTTTCGTGGAAATGTTTCATTTTTATCGCTCATAGTTTTGCGGACAGTGATAAAAGTTTTGTTCATTGACGAAGATCTAGAGCAGAAATTCTCATATTCGAGCAAAATGTCAGATTAACGTCAGAGCAGAAAAGAGCAACCCATATGTACATACATACCGCACTTATCAATCTCCAACGAATTAGTGAAATTTGAAATTCAAATAAATATATGTGCAGAGCTGATTTGACAGTCTGCTCTACTTCTGCTCTACCCCAAAAGTAGGAGCAAGAAATCTTGCTCTTTTCTGCTCTGACAGGTCTCAATGAACACAAAAAGAGCAGTTTCGAGCAATTTTTGTCAATGAACACTAAATCTTGCTCTTTTCTGCTTTTTTCTGCTCGGAGCAGAGTCAGTGAACAAAACTAAAGTGTAAAAGAAAAGTTTGTACATTTAATTAACGAAATGAAAGAAAATGTCAATTATAGTATTTTTCAGAATGGAGATCACTAATAAAAGTACAAGATAAGAGAATGAAATAGAGACAAATATTTCTCTGGCAAAATCATTCACAAAGGGCTTAACAAAAAGTGATGTTAATCGCAAATGGGACGATATAGCCTTATCTTTGAATTTCTTGAACCACCTACCAGAAGCGGAGAGGAATGGCAAAAAGTTTGTTCGATAATTTTGTGTACACGCATTTGTTTGTAACTAATCTTTTGTAGGTTTGGTGAAATGCCAAATACAAAGTAAAAATTAAACTCCAGCACAATAAAAAAGAATGCCAGGTAATAAGAGGAGACCAGTACAATCAATAGCATTTATCTGATTTGGAGGAAGTAATTTCCAGGATTCTTTCGTAGGAGAACTTAGTAAACCCGAAATGAGCTCGTATCGAGGATCACTTAAAAAAAAACCGCATGAAGCTATATAAGACTCAGTTAGAGCGCGAAGAAAATAAAACTTATGGAGTTTGAAATCCGACATCGTCAGCTGGAAGTTGAAGAGCGGAGGATCAACTGCTGGGAAGGTCTGATGAATAAGAAAAAAAAGTGAGAACAACTTTATGAATGCATTAACGATGTTATATATTTTTAATATTTATATTTTGCTTAAGTTAATAAATAAAATGATTTAAAAACACACACACACATTTGCATAACTATATTATACATTACTTAATAGTCGGTTGCGTATTTCCACAGCTAATTGATCGTCATTATTACTAATGAAAGATTCGTGTTGTAAAATAGATTCATTATCCATAATGTACATATTTTCATCTGTGGGTGTATCTTATCTGTAGTATAAGCATGTGTTATGAAATGCCGAGCAAATATGTACTATTTCCCTTGCTTTTTTGCGGTGTATATTGCAGATGCCTTGCACCAAGAAGACACCGAAAACGGTTTTAAGAACCCCTATCGTTCTTTCCACGAGTGGTTAATATTGAATCTGCTTTGAACAATTCCCTCTTCCGGGGATCTGAATGGCGTCATGAGGTACGGTTCCGACGGATATCCTGCATCGCCTACAGAAGTAGAATTTAGATATAAGTTAATATTTTTAAATAATTTTATGAAGAGCACTACCTAAAAGCCCCTTCCCCCCTGTCATAGTTTGCTCGTATTGTAATTGAATAAATTTAATTGAATGTGGGTTGTGCTAATCTAAGATTAAAATTGTTCCCATTATTTTTTTGGTAACTACCATCTGCCAAAAAACTTAATGTTGCGGCGAGATTTACGATCACTGGCACTGATGTTGAACGTGGGTGTCTATACAGCTTATCCTTCAGTTCGCCTAGTAGATAGACAAATGCTTCCTTCGATAGTCAAAAAAAAACATTTTTAATCTGAAAATAAATGTGGTTAAAAAAGTTTACAATTTGAATTATTTCTTCCTCTCACTTAACGTCGGGAAAATCCAATGGATTGGATTTTGTTCGAATCTCTTTTCTCATCTTTATAAGTTCTTTTTTCTTGTTTTCTTCTTCGTCACTGCTTTCAAAAATCTCAACACTTCATTTTTAAATTGCTTTATAAATATTCTCACAAAAAAACTCATAACATATAAATTTGTAAACTGAAATGTTAAAACGAATGTGTTATACTTTCTGGAATGTATGTGGAATGAAGGTGTTCCGAGAGTCGCGTCGTTTCAGTTCCGCAATGTGTAATTCTAAACGCCTCGACTCGACGGATGTGGCCAGTCGTTTTCGACAGACGACGACGACAATAAGGGTGATAGTTCAAGCAATATTGGGCAAACTGCAATAAAACGAAAGATGTTTTCAGTCTCATTACAAATGCAAAGGGTGCAGTTGGGTTACAGGTGGCAAATAGATCAGTCTTAGAAATACTGTTCTTGCCTTGAAATATCATATTTTTCTCCACACCCAGATCGCTGGAAAATATTTATTAAGCTATTATTTGTAGAATTTGGTGTCCTTAAGCAGTACATAGATTCACCTTCCTTTATGCCACCAACAAATTTTACTTCCCATTCTTCGACATTATGTTCTGTAAGTCCCAATACAAGCTCATGCCAATCAATGAATGGAGACAGATCGCATTCAACTGCACACTTTTTTTGAAGACGAAGAAGAAATACTCTTGAAGTAAAGGCGTTCATCAACTTCGAATTCAGCAAAATACTGATATCCATCAAGATTCGCATTACAGAGCCAATTGCTTATGGCAGCGTTGAGAACATTAAACTTAGAAACGTAAAAAACAACTCCACATTTTGTGGCCATTTTAGCATCCACTACCTTCTCATGGATATGTGGGCGCAGATCGAGGTTTGACGATGTGAGGAGTCCTTAATATTCAAATTGCTTGATGACCTCGATTGGCTCCCGCTCCAAAAACTACTACTTCATAAAGGTGTGGAAAACACCAAAGAAACGTTTCAGGACACATTGTTTAAAAAACGTTTCTGAAATTTTTTTAATTTGTTTAAAAAAACATTTCGGAAACATTTCAGAAACGTTTTTTAGATGAGGACGACGCTTCGAAAAACATTTCTGAAATGTTTTTTATATTGTTTCCCATTTATCCAGTCTTTTGCTTGAAAATGGGTTGTGAAGTGGCAATGATAGCTTCGAGTTTTATCATCATGAAACAAATTACATAAAAAAAAATATTTTTAAACTAGAAATAATTCAGGTGGCTTAACATAAAAATTTAGAAAACAAATTACGAACTTCAGATCCAGTGTTCTAGAACGTTTCGCAGTGACTCTCCGATTTTGGCTACTGGTGATTCTTTTCACTCTTTAATATCACAATGGTTCTAATCAATTCAACTATAAAGGGACCAGCAGCGTTGTGATTTTGGCCGTAATCGACTTCATATTCGATGATGTTGGCTGTTAAGGCTGCATCTCTGATGGTGGTGTTTTCATAAACCGTATGCTTTGGACGGCATCCTCAATAACGGAAAAATGAATTGGTCAGAACATGAGATATTGGCAGGAAAAGAAGATCCAGTGACCTACGTTATAAATTGTTTTAAACCCATTTAGCGCAGCTCTTCCAAAAGGTTCCTTGGAGCGCATTTTCTTTTTTAGATAAAGCAGAGCACGAAATGTTTCCTAGAATATTTCCGACATTGTGACCGCAGATTTCCGTGTATTAAGAAAACCAAAGCTATTATACCCTGAAAAAGCAGCTTAGTTGCTAAAACATGTCCTTATTCGCAAATTTTTTCCCGTAAAAGCCAATCACAACACAAGGACTGTATTGCTTAACCAACAAAATGCAAAAAGCAGACAAAATAATTGTTCCCACTGACGAAGTGCCTTATAATATCTGCGTCTGCCGCCAAATGATATTCGGCAAGAGTATGCTTAAAAGAATAAGTTTTTAATGCTGTGTTTCAGCAAGCAAACTCTCCTGGCATATTTTATCTTCCTTATTCGTGTTTCAACCACCTCTCCAAAAATTTTCTTTTGGACATGGATCCGGTGTTCCGAGAATGATAATGATTCAAAAATATACATTTCTTCTTTTTTTTGTACGACATTACCTTTTTCTGATCTATTGTATTGATATGTGGGCACGTGCCTCCGTATGTATAGTTACGGGCCGAGAGTTGGAGCGTAACAAAAAATATAATTTTAGCCCGACCACAGGGCTTAATAAAACACGGTACTTTTTTATTAATATAATTTATTTTATTTTATTATTATTATCACTGACCCCTTACCTCTGGCGGGGGGAAGTCAGAGTTTTATATTAAATTAATATTATAATTATTATTACTAACCCCTTACCACTGGTGGGGGGAAGTCAGTATCTTAAACACTTCGCACAACTGGGCTAGATGTGGTTTGAGAATAAAATCCTAATGGGGAACAATAAGGGTGGCTATTTATACCCTGATTGTGATGAAGTTCATATTGCAATGTCTTTGTCTAAGATTTGCAATATGATCTTTATTAATTAAAATTTGTCAATTAAGCAAACGGATGCACTTGTGTCAATAGACGAAGTGATTTGAATGTGCATCGTTCGAATGCTAATCTATTGAATGGAAACTGAGTCTGACCTGGTGATCGTGATCTAGTTTCCATTAGAAAACAATAAATAATTATGTGGGTGATCCACTGCATGAGGATGCATGAGGGCATCGAAGATAAGATAATGACTCATGCATTCATGGTCTTGCGGTTGCTGTAACCGTTGAGTACGTTGGTGGAGTATTTGTTAGGTGTGACGTAAGTCAGCTCCGTAACTGTATGTTTGAACAGGTTACATGTTGGGGTTGACTCTGGAAGCTTTCCCGAAAACAAATAATAAAATGTACTCATACATATTTAAATTCTGAAGAAAACTGATAACATACCTCAACATTAGATAAAGTGGAGCCATATTCATACCGTTCATCTAAAAATCGTAATGTTTCAAATCAAGTCTTTTAGCGTTTTCTTCATTTGTACCCATACGAGATTTGATAACCTGAGTCTTTTTCTCGTCGGTATTACACTTTAAGCGCATGAAGTTTTATGTCACCATCTTCTTTTTCACATTTTAAATTCTGACAAATTCCAGCTAAGGAATCGGCTTTATTGTTTTAATTATTAAAATTTTCGCCGAGGATCCCAGAAAACTTTTTTTCTCCATAAATTTTAATTAATTCGATAACATCTTCGTTATTTCAGACTTTTCGGGGCAATTTTATTTTTATTCGTGAACAATCACTCACTCACTGTCTATGTTAGCGCTCGAGAAACAACGAATGTTTCCTGTTCGAAATGGGAAATACAGAAACATTTCAGAAATATTTCACAAAGCTTCGAGATCAAAATAAACATTTCAGAAACATTTCAAAAATATTTCTTTGTTTCTGAGAAGTTTTAAATATGTTTCGTTGGTCTGGACGCACCTCAAAGAGCAATGGTTTTGTCAGCGAGGATGAACAGCGCTTAAGAAACATAAATCAGAAGATCGCTGTGTGCTCTTGTTATTGCCCAAGTGCGAGTGCATAATCGCTAGGAGTATGTTGAAGATAAAAGCTATAGTTGCCGTAGTTGGAAGCATTCCCACTTAGGAAGAGCTTTTTCCAATTTCCTCCTTTGACTAGGAATATCGAACATGCACTCCTTGTGAAGGACTGTCTGATAGAATAGCATATTCAGCGAAAATCTAAATCGTGTTTTCATATTTCCAATAGTCCTTCAGACTACATTTAAAAAGTAACGCAAAGTACCCGGCTAATTTTTGGGTAGTGCGTCCTCCGTTTTGTTTTCATTCAGGTCACACCACTAAGGACATAAATCTCTTTAAAATCACTGATGTGTTAGAAGTGTAATTGAAACAAATCATTTTCCCAGAACACAGTTCCACTCAGCTCCGATTTATTTTGCATAAACTTAAATTAAAAAGAAAAACAATAAATGCCATATAAAGCAGAACGAATGGAAAAACAAAAAGAATTTAAGGGGACGTAAGTGCAGAAGAACAGTCTTATCACACCATGTTTGTTGTTTCAAATGAAATAATTTATTTTACCAAATGTTTTCTTGTTTCGTAATTATTATATATATATTTTTAAATAATGTT
Organism: Orthonevra nobilis; assembly: GCA_963555765.1. NCBI lineage: Eukaryota > Metazoa > Arthropoda > Insecta > Diptera > Syrphidae > Orthonevra > Orthonevra nobilis. The sequence continues at coordinate 57,987,933 of OY743226.1, forward strand.
TCTTTTTTCATTTGCATACATGGGGGCATTTGAATGTTGGATTCAGATTGGATGAATATGCTAAGTAAAAATGTTTGTTTTTTGTTGTTTTAAATTTCCTGTGTGTTGTTTGTAGAATATTTTATCCTTTTTTCTTGTAACAAATATTGTTCCTTATGACCGCCTTACCATATACAAATTTAATTATTCAATTGGGATTACTTTTACTTGTTGTTCATTAAAAAATATATAAACTATGGAAAAGATCTAACTGTAGAGGTCATCATCGCCATTGTCACCTGGCGGATTCACTGGAGCATTCGGACCTGCTCCTTGAGACGATGGGCCTGAGCTTGATGGGAATCTGAGGAGAATAAATTTAATTAAAAATGAAACCGAAATACTAAGTAACAATGAGATGATTTACCTAAAGTTGGATCCGAAGCCGCGTGACTGTTGAAGTGTTTGTGCAAACATTTCGTACTTCCTGATGTCGTTGTCGGAAACTGACCTGCGCGCGAATTTCATTGCTTCCTCAAAGTGGGCACGAGTGATCTCGGGTACTGGATCGTCTTCATCCATCTGCTTATAACGTAGAATAAAAATTTAAAGATAATGACACCAAAACTTCAAAACCTATAACTTACATCCATGGCTGAGCTTTGATTCTCAGCTCTGTCTTTTTCCCGACGAATCTCAGCTTCGATTGCCTGTCTAATGGCCAATTTGCAGGCGCGTTGGCAAATCTCAGTCAAATCAGCGCCTGAGAAACCCTGTGTTACCTTAGCTATGTAGTTGAGATCGACCTCCTTTGCAAGAGGCGATTTCCTTAGATTTGCCTTAAGGATAGCTTCGCGGGACTTATCATCCGGAAGTGGAATATAGATAAGTTGATCCAAACGACCCGGACGTAAGATTGCTGGATCAATGATATCGGGCCTGTTAGTAGCACCAATGATGAATACATTCTTTTTGGCGCCCATACCATCCATTTCAGTAAGGATTTGATTGATGACTCGATCGGCGGCACCACCAGCATCTCCTACATTTCCACCACGGGCCTTTGCAATAGAATCCAGTTCATCGAAGAACAAGACACATGGCGCAGCTGAGCGTGCTTTGTCGAAAATATCACGCACATTTGCCTCGGACTCGCCGAACCACATGGTCAAAAGTTCTGGGCCCTTGACCGAAATAAAGTTGGCCTGACATTCATTCGCAATAGCCTTGGCCAGCAAAGTTTTACCACAACCAGGTGGACCGTAAAACAATACACCGCGACTTGGCTGCATGCCAAACTTCAGGAACTTGTCTGGATGCTCGACTGGATATTGAACGAGTTCTTGCAGCTCTTTCTTGACGTTTTCCAGGCCACCAATATCGGTCCAAGTTGTATTTGGTACCTCGACGACAGTTTCCCTAAGAGCCGAAGGACTCGATTTTGTCATTGCATAACGGAAGTTATCCATAGTGACTGCCAAAGAGGCCAGCACTTCGGCATCAATTTTGTCATCTTCCAAATCGATAAGATCCATTTTCTCACGGATTTGTTGCAAAGCTGCTTCAGAGCACAACGAAGCTAAATCGGCACCAACATGACCATGTGTCTCCGCAGCGATTTGTTCCAAATCCACATCATCGGCCAAACGCATGTTCTTTGTGTGGATTCGCAAAACTTCCAATCGTCCTGTAGCGTCTGGAATACCGATATCTATTTCACGATCAAAGCGTCCAAAACGACGCAGTGCGGGATCAATTGAATTGGGCCGATTGGTAGCAGCCATGACAATCAAATGTGAGCTCTTCTTCATACCATCCATAAGTGTGAGCAGCTGCGATACAATACGACGCTCGACTTCGCCATGAGTTTTGTCACGCTTTGGGGCAATAGCATCGATTTCATCGATAAAGATGATGGCGGGCGAATTCTTTTCTGCCTCCTCAAATGCTTTACGCAAATTAGACTCTGATTCACCAGCTAATTTAGACATGATTTCTGGTCCGTTAATAAGGAAGAAGAACGCTCCCGTTTCATTGGCTACAGCGCGGGCTATCAGCGTTTTACCTGTTCCGGGTGGGCCGTACATAAGAATACCACGAGGTGGCTTGACACCGATTGCTTTAAACAGCGATGGATGGCGAAGAGGCAACTCAACCATCTCTTTAATTTGGGCCAACTGTTTACGGCAACCTCCTATGTCATCATAGCCTACAGCATTAAGAGATTCTTCCTCTTCCTATAATCACAAAAAGCAAGTTATATCTGGTAAAAATAACAAATATAATTTGACCTACTTCTCGCTTGATTGGATCACCATCGGAAAATATTACGGTTTCTGGTGCTACGATACAATAAGGTTCAGGGTCAGTTAAAACTACTTTAAATTCAATTGGGCGCATAGCTGTGCGCACAATGAAATTGTCCCCCATGTGAATGGGCCTATAGGCCTCCAAGAAATAAGGCTTCAAGTATACTTCAAATAAATTTCTAAAACAATTCATTCATTAGGAGGATGTCGGTTAGGGATCCTTGCAGAAAGTGAAACTTACCCAGTAACGCCCTCGGTCGTATCATCAAAGGGTAAAATTCGCACCCGCTTGCCATATTTAACATCTGGACACGATTGAATCGACACAACATCAGATAAATGAACACATAGATTGTTTCGGACAACACGATTCATGCGAATTTTCTCATTTGGACAGCAATCATCCGACAAAACGATGCAAACGGTCTCCTTACGACGTTTCCCTTTTAAGAGCACAGTATCGCCACGGAAAAGCTGCAGTTCATCCATCTTAGCCTGGAAATAAATAGTTAATTAATAAATTAGCTTCAATGCATAGTCTTAACTTTTTGGTTTCATGAATTTATCTTAAATATTTCAGTTTCATATATTTTTTTTTTTAAGAATTGAGGAACCAAGCGAGACTGCGTTCGAAATCGAGTTGAAGCTTTATAAATTGATTTTGAAGGCCGAACTCTAATAATATCCTAACATCTACGAATCTAACGATTCAAAAAGAAGTAAAGGTTTCATTTGCGCCCATACTTTTGAGTCAATCGCTACAGCATCCCCATTGTTTCGCCGGGCAGGCCACTGGTTGATGCATTTACATATGTTATCAAGGTATTCTATAGCCTGTAGGATCTCTCCTTTGAACTTGAAAGTACCGAGTGATGCGGTCCTTGTTCACTTTTATTCAAAAAGGTGTTAAAATTGAGTGCTTCCTCAAATCTTTCTATTCGATGAGATCAAGCGATGTTGGGAAGAGCTTTTTAATTCATAAAAATGCTCTGGAAGAGCTCGGAGTGTATTCAAAACTTCCACGCAAAATAACTGATGCACTTTGAATTGAAAAAAAAAAAACGAATTTGTGTGTACACCGACATTGATTGGGAGCATTTCGGTTATTCGCACAGCGTACCTCACTTTTTTCTGTGGTTCTTTTAACATATAACCTGTACAAAGGATTCTGGAATTTCTCGTTTCAGTTTGGAGCCGGTAACTCATCCAGCAGTCTTTTAATTTTAATAAGAGAACTTGCAATTAGGAAATATGAAATTTTGCCTTTTACTACGAGTTTATTTATACAAGACAATTTTTTGTTTTGTTTTCCGAGTCACAATTTGTATTCCTTAACCGTAGAACAGGGGACTTGGGTAAAATGTTACCCCAACGCAACTTTGGAATCGAATAATTTTTTTTCTGACAAATTTTGAAACTGGGATCTTTTGCTACTACTAAAGCTTTTGTCCTGAATCCATTATTAAACGTTTTTAGTGATCTAGAGGCGTCCCTTATATTTTTGTAAAAGTCTACGAGTTTCCCCGCGCTATTTTGTCTGCGTTTTAGCCAATTGCGTCTTACAAAACAAATATACAAATATACTTTTAAATGTTGATGTCTAATCTACGCAGAATCAATCGCGGTCAAATGATTGCCGAGGATGGTGAGAGCTCATCAGACGCAGGAAAAGAACCCTTTCACGGGGATGATGATCATGAAATCCGGACTTTTTCCAAAAACCGATTTACGTGCAAAAGATGATGAGAATGAAAGAATTTGGACAAAAGAGGCATATTCTGAACGTTCAACAACTGCTCGAATGGCTGCGGCCTGCAATCAACTCTTTTTGACCAGCCAGAAAACCTGGTCCTCTGCCTTCTTTGAAGCATGACTCGATCATGAACCTATTTGACAAGATAATTACGTCGAAATTTAAAAACAAAATCATAAAATGGACCAACGCCAAAGTCGAACATTGCTACAACCTTTTTAATGACAATCGTCGCAGAAAGCATCAAGCATTTGACTTTATCTGAATTCGATACATATCTTGCCTATGTTCGGGCCAATAGATTAAGATATATCACCAAACCCCGCGCGATCTGTTTCACATCTTCTACCATTTCAAAGTATGGTAGATATTATCAACCAGAATTTGACTGCGGTATGTCGACCAGGTGAAAATTTGAGCATAGACGAACAGGTCAAAGGTCAAAGCATTTCTAGTGAAATGTCCAAATAATACCCAATGGTTATATACAATAATATTTTGTTGATATTGCGGCTCTTGCGGCAGTCATTTGTCTACGCCATTTTCATTCCCCATCAGCCAACTTGAAGCAATTGTGCGCAAGAGAAATCGACATTTATAGTATAAGGGTACTTTAAGTCCTGGAATAACAAGTTCGGCTCTCAAGAAATGCTCCACATCCTTTGTCATCCGCATACGGTTCAATTACCACGTTTTCCACGCAAATCGGCAAGTTACCTGCATTTGTTATTATGCTGCGCGAATATTTACTAGTTCTGTTAGATTGATATATTTCAGGCTAGATGTTGCATTTGCCCACGATGGGCCGACAAGAAGTCAAAAATACAATGCGACAAGTGCTCGAAGAACGCTTGCCCAGCAAAATGAAAATATCACATATTCATCTGTCAATATGCCACCGAAATAATTTTCAAATGTTTATTTTTATGGGATTATAGTCTATAATTTATTTAATTTTTTTTTTTGATGATCTGGCCTAATTTCCAATTTACCCGCGTTTTTTATTCGCTAGTTAACATTTTACCTCAGGCCTTAAAACTTGTAAATGGGCCTTGCCAATGTACTAGGGTTAACAATTCTATAGGTCACGCGGAACGCATTTTTTAACGGAATTCAACTCCGCTCTCGGACCTTGGTATTTTTTTTCCGTCATATTGAAGATCGAACTGTTGGATTTCAAATAGAGAATGGAGCCAGACAGTGCGATGCAAAGAGGTGGTGTGACGCCTTTTAGTTCCAGTATACAAAGTCCTTTTTAGCACACGTTACATTTTTCAAAAAAATAGCGGATGTTGAATCTATAGTTTATGGCTGAATCCGAATAGAAAAATTATATTGACGGTTGTACTCGCTGTGTATAGCATACTTCACAGTTTAACTGCGTTTAATGTTTATTTCGATGCGCTTTAAACGAGATTTAAGTTTGCGAAATGCAAATGGAAAATACAAATTACACACACAGAGCAAAATGATTGATTGTGATTGAGGAATGTTACGAATTTTTCGAGTACGTTGAAGAATTGTATAATTCAAAAAGATCTATTCTATGCTAAAAGTCCAAACAATGTTGTGTTCAAGACAATTTTTATCAAGTTAAAATTTAACTTTTTGTAGTTAAATAACCCCTCACGGATTTGAATTAATTTTAAATTTAAATATAAAGAATTTGTGCATTTACCTTAACTTATAGAGATACAGTATTGGCCAAAACTGAAACAACCTCCTTCTTAATAACTTAATAAAATCATGTTCATAATTTCTTTCAAAATTTCAATACATAATTGTGTGTGTAATTCTTATTGACAACAACAGAAAGCATTATGAATTTGTATCGGATAAAAACATATTAATCGGGCTTTCGTTCAGGGCGTTCTTGTGAAACATCTCTAAACTGACTTATATACCTTAAAACAATGTGTGAATGATGGTGATAAAAATATATGCTATTCTTAGATTTTCAAAGAGGGTTTGAGACATTAGACAGGAAAATGCTAGTGAAAAAATCAATCTGACCGAACCTCTTTTAACAACGCACTATTAAGTTGTGAATTTACCTCGTTTGGCGTCTCTCAAGGTACTATACTAGGACCCTTGTTATTCTTAACAAAGAAAAATAATATATGCAGTGTGTCAAAATTTCGTGAAATATATTTGTATTCGCGTATATTTGTCATAGAATTCGATATAATACGACTCTGTCAATGGCTACAGAACAATAGACTCAAAACCAAGTGTGTGGTCAAAAAATAGTGATTTCTCTTTAGATTTAAAAATTGACGGCCTATGTCAAATAGTATACATACATTATATCCAAAATTTCTATAACAAGAGTCGATTTTTAAGAAGAATAAGAAAAAATATATCAACAATATGTGTTTTTAATATTAAAAACACAATGATTAAACCTCATTTTGATTTTTGCTCCACAATTGTGTTCATAGGGAGCAATGAAAACATACATCGGCTGCAAATCATGCAGAACAAATCTATGAATCCTGAGATGCAGTTATCAGACACCTACTCGTTGAATGTTGAAGTGGTTAAATGTCAAGTACCATATTACATTAAATGTAATAATGTTTGTCTTTAAAATGAAACAAAACATTGTTCCTTAATATCTTACATCGAATTTACAGTACGTTCAAGATGCTCAACCATGGTATTAAAATATTATAAAAACTATAAATGACAAAATATGGGTCTTTCCAAACGAATTAAACTGTTTAATGAACTTACAAATGACATTAAGAATGGATATAAAATTAACCTTTTCAAAAGAAAATGAATAAAACATTTGAACACACAATAACTTAAGAGTAAATTAAATATTAAAACTGTATTTTTTTTTGTTTTATAATACTAGATTGTAAAACTAAATAAATATGTATATCCATCTATTTTTCGCAACGGTTCATATTAAATAACATATTAAGTACAATTCTTAATAGGTCAAAACAAAAGCAACTAAATCTTTTTTTTGCTTCTGGATGGAGAATAAACCCTTACCGTGTAAGTAATTCTGTAGAAAGATGGCAAAGTGGGATATGTCACATTTTCTAAATTTTTCAGGGAAGCAATTTCAAGGTTCAGCCAGCCCCCAAAAATCGAAAAATGATTCAATAGTGTTTTATCTTCACTAGTTAAGTACAATAACTTGCTGCGTACGAGTACTAAACAAATAAAACAATAAATAACGGGAACAGTTGAGCGGAAAAAAAGCAATGGAAGGATTTGCAGCAAGATATGTGAGGGGAGAATCTTGTTTTACACTGACCGTCAATGAGGAAGCGATTAGCAACAGCACTGCAATTAACAGCAAAGTTTGTGGAGTCAAGCGGAACTGAAATTGGTGTACATTCAGTGCATCAATATGCTTCGGGAATTCGGCTGAATGGCTCGCCGTTCCTCAAAAAAACCAAAGCTTGGGCAAAAAAATACCAAAATTGGACAGAAATTGATTGGAAAAGTCATATTCTCCGATGAGAGCAAATTCAGCATATATCGATCAGATGGTATCCAGTTCACGTGGCGAAGAAGCGCTTCACTAAAGATTGCCTTCAGCGAACGGTGAAGCTTCCGTCTGAGGGTGTTCTTCTTATTACGGTAAAGGAGATTTATGCTTCGTAAGAGGAACTGTTAACATGGAAGTATACAAAAAAAACTTCAAACAGTTATTTGATACCATCAATGGAAATGCATTTCTCAGCCATTTTCTTTGTGCAATCTGCTTTTGCCCCTTATGGATTATACTCGACGACATATGAAGATCAATTAGATTTTTTCAGATATTAAAGAAATGATTATCGAAAAGGGAATTTTCACACTCGTCTGGCTAGGTAATTCGTCGGACCTTAACCCTATTGAAAATCTCGGGCACATCATTGAAAATCAACAGCAAAGTGCCTACCTCTATCGAAATGATCAATGACGTGCTTGAAGAAGTTTGGTACAATGAAATAATCGCGGAACATCTTCACAGTTTATTGGATTCAATGCCAAAGCGAATTCATGATGCCGTAAAAAGTAAACCAATTGTATGAATACAAATGATCTTGCATATAAAATCCAAAAAGGTTCATGTTGTATGACCTTAAACTGAATAAATTCTCAAAAGGGTTGCTACTAAATGCTAAGGAAATGTTCTATTGTCCACAATTTATTGGAAATCCCGATTTGCTGTACTTGCAGCAAATAGTTCTATGTGTAGTTTTAATGAGTACAAGTTGGTAAACGTTTTTGCAAAAGACTAATGGGTTCGGTTTTTTGTTTTTGTTTTTCATGAATAATGTATGAAGAAATGACAATAGATGTGTGTTATTTTCGTATTGCAATTTATGCTCTCGGTTCTCTAGAAATTGTTAGTTCAGTGGTAAGCAAATAAACTAACGAAGTGAAAGAAATAATAATTAAAGAATATAGAAGTGGAATAACATAAGATAACATCAAAGGAGATCCCTTTATTTAATGGCGAGAAATCTGAATCCAAATCGACCAGGATGTAAACTGTCTGAAGGCGAGCTGTTGATGGTACCCTTAAGTCATTCCAAGTCATTAAAAAGGAAATAAAAGGATTTCCTCAAAAAACAAAAAAAGTTAGCTAGATTAAAATTTGTTCATGATCTTATCAACTGGACCGTTAAGAAATGGAAGCATATGCTTCGGATTCGGAAGGTTACACCAAAACCACTGAAAAGCACGGAGGCGGAAACATATTGTTGTCGAGATATTCTTAACCCCATAAAAAGTTGAAGGGATCTTTTAGATCGCCGAAGTTTAAGGAATAATTGCAGAACTAGAAATAATTTCTTTAAATTAATTAAATTGGCTCGGGTGCATATTTTGCAAATAACATTATAAACAATTTAATAGAGCCCACGCCCTGAAGATGCGCTGAAGTGATTATAAACAAAAAAAAAAAGGATTTGCTATTAAATACTATCATAACTGTAAATAGTTCACATGAAAATAGTTTGAACTTATTAAAAATTGGTTTTGTTTTGACTAGTTAAATATTGAACTCATTTTACTAAATTTAAATTAACCGTTTTGAAAACTATTTTTTTTTTTATCAATAAGGAACAACACACATGTATGTATTTAAATGTTTTCAAAGAAAAAGATAAACTAATTTTAAATTTAAGAAATTTTAATTAACACAAAAATCGAGGTCATTTCAGTTGCATATGTTTTGACCAACACTGTATTTATGTCATTGTGGGTTCGCAAAAACACATTCGCTCGACATAAGTAACACAATTGGTCGTCACGAAAGCCCATTTTTATCAAAACGCTGGTCTTAGTTCGTCCTGAAGGGCAATTGTTCATACTGGTAGAAGAATTTTTGAAATCAGATGAGTATTTGCGAAGATTACCTCACACATACATTACCTCTTTATAATATAAGAGTAGATGGAGATTGAATTGCCTTAGGCCTTTACATTTAACCTACATTTACTTCTTGAACACACAACATTCACAAATTCAGATAATGAAATTAGGATATCACATCCACGTTTTTGAACATCAGAAGGCTCATTTTGGCTGTTGGGATTCAGCACTTGTTTGTCTCTTCATATTGAAAGTGTTTTCACATTACATATCACAAATCAAACCCAATTCTCATATGAAGGCATCGACCTCCGCGTCCAACGCATTGTCTTGAGAATAAATCATGGTCAGGATGGCTTAGAACTACATCTTAACGTCAAGATCTGCTAAAAGACAATGTAAATAAACGAATTGAAAGTAAAACAACACCAGAAATACGCGCCAAACTTTAAAGTCCTTCACCACTGTCCAACATGCTGCACAATTAGGAGAAGTTTCTTTTCGCAATACCCCTGCTGTTACCTCAAAACAAATGATACAATGATGCGAAAAACATAAATCCTGACCGGAAGAAGATTTATTCAGACTTTCATGGAGCAATGAATCCAAATGAAGTTAAAAAAATTGAGTTTTCAGTTTGTGTTTCGCGCCATTAAGGACTGAATGTTATGCTAGTAAGATACCAAATCAAGTTCGAGAAATCGCAGAAAATAATAAAGAGGATAACAACTTTAAACGCATGCCAAGAATTTGCCAAACTATCACAGAGCTGGGAGGATCAATGACAATATTACAGTCAACGTGGAGTATACTTTTGGATTCCTGGAACAGTATACCACAGTTCCACCGTCGAACTTTTGGCTTGCCGAGTATTCATATATATTCTTACACTTTGTTGGATAGAGCGCTTCTATTTATTTTTTTTTTTTTTTTTCATTGTTTTGCCTTGCAACGTGACGCGTATATCGGGGTCAAGATATTTAAAATGTTCTTTGTGGATAATTCTTTTATTACAAACAGAAAAATGTTTTGAAACAAAGAGCAATTGTGTCTTAAATATTATTAACACATATATGTACATGTACAGAAGAAATAATAATATTCCCACGATAAAGTTCTACCACATTTCGTCGATGAACACTAAAAACTCTCTACAAAGGTTCATGACCTAATTTAATCACATTCGCCATCCGAGTTAATCGCAAACACCAATTTAATACGTATACCAATGCTGATAATTATATATAAGTAAATGCCCAAGATATTAAGAATGTTCTACATTACCTGGGACAATGAGACCACAGAGTTGTCATCGTTAATAGCTTCTTCCACAATCAAGCGGTTTGGACGATCCTTCCTCTTAAGGATTGCGGTTGCTAAATCGTCGGAACTGCAATACAAATAAAATAATCACTCGAAATCCTTGAACAAAAATATAGTTGCATGTCTTTTTCGATCACAAAAAACGCCAATATTAACAGAAACATACATTTTATTTGTTTCATTGTATATTTCTTTTTCTTTGAACGCCATTTTAATTCTTATGGTCGTAAGTATAGCGAGGCACAGCGTCGAAAACCGATCAAGTATTTTTTTTTTCTTTGCCTTGAGAAAACTCATCAAATTCTCATGAAACACTTTGATGGATAATTTTATAAAAAAATAAAACTACTGCACAGTAGAAAATAATGTGCTAGGATGTTATACGCGAAAAGTGTTTACGAAACAAAGAAGGAAACTTCTAGTCTGCGCCACACTATCACAGAAAGATTTGGAAAATGAAATACAATCTGATGAAACCGTCGCGACATGTTTGGCAATTTGTATCATCTTCTTTCCTTCTTTTAAATTCCACGAGTACAATTTATTATTTTAATTTATTTAACATTTAATTATGAATGGACACTAGGAGAGAAGGTATGCATTTCCCTTTGTGTGGAGCTAACAGCCCCATAAGATGACAAGCACAATTGAAGGTGGTTCTGTGTCGGCTTAGTTGCAAAGTGGATTTTCTCTGAAGTTAACACAACACTGTAGTTGAAAGTAAAGTAAAACTTACTTTTTGGAGTCAGCCATTGTTTGGAGTAAGTTTTAAGATGATAGTAAGTTGAAATTCCACTTAAAAAAATTACTTTTCGCAGGTGTAAACGTGATGCCCAGAGCAAGTTTGCAGAACTTTTTTCTTAGTCGTCGTCTGTCCACTTAGCTGAGTCAATCGAACTCTATTCAGAGTTACCAACCACGTTGTCGCTGTGTCGGCAATTTCAATTTCGATATCTCAATGGTGGCAGCTATGGGTGTGGGTAAGGGTATTGCCAGCATCAATTTACTCTACGAATTATTCCTTCTCATACACAAACGGACATAATAACTATAAACAGTATTTCAACTAAATTTGGTTGGCTTACTAAAAGGACAATTATGTTAATTTATTTTTCAAAAATAATTGATAAGTGATAAGGATTAAGTTAACTGCAGTGTGCGTCTTTACTAAAAAGTTTTGTTTGTCATATATTATCAGCTTCTCCTATCGCATATTCGCAAGATAAAATTAACATTATGAAGTAATAAATAACGATGGGGATTCTTGTAAGTAAGCCAAAATATTTTAATCCATTGTCAGGCGTGATACATAGTGGCTCGATTTTCAAGTTGTTGTACGTTATTACTCAAAATACATATTTTCCTAAATTTAAAATGTAAGGCCCAATGCACACGGAGCAACTGAAAAAAAAAATAAACCAGTTGGCGACTCGAGTTACAGACCAATTACGGACTCAGCGGTAACTTGGCTACACAAACGAGGAAACTCATCACGAATCAAAATCTCTAGTTTGTTCAGTGTTGTCATGGAACCCAGGCGTGAAATGTTTTTGGAAGCCTCGAGTGATACCAAACCATCATGTTGTATTTCTATCTCAGGAAGAGGAGAACAATAGTAAGAAGGTTTTGAGTAAACCCATTCCTTGAAAATAATTTTTAGAACTGTTTGTTTGTTGCTGCTAAACAGTTAGAACTTTCTAATTTATAATTTCAATTTCATTCTACAGAATGACTAAATAAACTACCTTCTTCTGCAATCCAGAAGCACGACACCAGCATAAGGGAATACATACGAGATGAATTTAACTAGGTGGAAAACCGGTTTCATTCTGTCCTCCAAGTACAGACGGGATAGCTAAAGGGTGTACACGGATCTCATTCCATTGTAAATATGTATAAGTATTTTAGTCAGATCTCAAAAAGTAAAAAATCAAAATAGTTTTTCAGTGCGGGACTAATTTTGACTCTTTTATCGATTAAGTTGTCAAAACACAGTCGAAATCAATCAATTTTTTTACTAAGCTTTTACCTTTTTACTTAAAGACAGTCGTAGAATTTCAATAAAACCATTAAAGCAAAGCATTGCATTGAAAGGCGTTGTGTGTACTGATTAAGCATTTAAATAACACAAGGACATTCGTTGTTTAGGCACATATTTTTCTTATTTTGCAGACAACTATAACTCAAACATTCTCAATCTTCAGTTGAGCTGGTAAATTGGAGTTCGCACTTACACCACTATATTTTGTTGCAGAATCGTATATTTCTATAGTAAGCCTGCATCAAATAATCTTTTAATGATCGTGTGATCGTTTAAAGTCTTTATTTTCGTAAAACTTTTTAACTTTTCATATGTAGGTACATGTATAAGAAGTCCAAAATAAAATAAATATAGGAGGCGACGAACCCCTCGTGTGAGAGTCAACTCTTACTTGACTCCTTTTTTATATGTGTGGCTAGGTAAGCTCTAAAAAAACTGAAAGCGGATGCCTTTGAAATGGGTAATCGGTAGTAAAAATTATTTTACACAAACAAAAAACAGTTTGTTTGCGATCAAACAAATCTTTTTCTTCTTAAAATAGTTAAACTTAATATTTCGAACAATACCGCATCGATGAGATCTCAATGTTAATTGAATATCTTTTACAATTTAATAAAATGTTCACAGAAATGGAAATGAAATCTATTCGAATCGGGGATTGAATACCTGACATTTATTCAAGGACCTAGAACAATAACCTGATCTATGGAACTTATTACCCTGAGTGCCTGCCGTCTGAAACTTAAACAAGTCTACTAGCGTGGTCCATCTTATCAACTTCTTAAAGAGGCAATTAACATCGGTGTTTAATGTTTTTTTTTTTAACGAGTGTTGCTCTATTAATTTATTAGTTGGATTCTGATTTATAACAAAATGTTATTACATTCAAATTACCGCATGGCTGGATTGACAATAGGCCATTGATTTGTTCTTGAGTGCCTGAATTGTATCTGGATTTTCTATCTCTCATAAATGTCACCTCACAAAACCAACGGCTTCGAAGCGAAGTACCATGACGTTAAAGCAACATCATAAATTAATTATAACACGATTGTTGGACTAAAAGTGCAATATATGGATTGTTGGACGGGTTGTTTGGAACCATAGCTTGCTCAAGACCATAGCCTCAATTTATTGCTATAAAATTAAATAACAAAGTGGCCAATAATAGGCGTGTTTTTTTTTTGTTAACATATATCATATGATGGAATAAAATATAGATTACATTCTTGCAAGGGTTTGGCATCACTGTCACGACTAGTTGAGATTTCACTGACACTTCACAAAAAAAAAACTTAACAATCGGTAAACAAAACTAATAAAAACGCAGATTTTAAACTAGTAATAACTGATTTTCAAATAAATAAACAAATTTATTTTTAGATTTTAAGCATGAGCGCCATCTTTGTATGTATAGAAGTACTATTTATCGGCGATAGTGACTTATCTTGAATATTTTCGGCGATTAGTGTTCAACGTACACCCCCCTCGGATTTGTTTTGTTTAACACCCACGGCCAATGTCGCTTCTTAAAATATTCCATTGAACAGTCATTCTTTCCCGATGCATTTGACTGTATTTTTCGACCTGTGTATTTATCGAGCCAAAAATACAATAATATAGTCACCGAGGCGGAAAAACGCCTCATCTGAAAATTTGATTTTACTTGGAAAATTTAAGTCTGATCTGAGGCTCAAAATGTCAAGGAGGTGAAAAATTGGCTTCATGATTCAATTGGACGTTATTAACGGTTCATCTTAAACCTCTCAGGCTTGTTGCTAGTTTTCGATAAATCTCAAAACACCTCCAGTCCGAACCTTCCGAAATCCTAGGAAGCAGGCAGGTTCCAGCAGGTACAAGGACATGCAACCGCAATAGTGGAACTCTGACCTTTCAGCTTTACGCAAAGAAAGCAGGAGATGTTTCAACCTCTAGAAGCAAAGCTTCAAAACATATAAAAAAGAGGTCAAAGTGGCGCAAATAGAATCCAGGAAAGCTTTTTGTGGAAATATTGTGGTCGGTTAAGACTTCTTCCAAGAGCGCCAAAGTTTTTTCATTCATCGGAAGAAGTCTGGACGAAATCCGCTGAGGAGACCCTCAAACTCCTGATCGATTGTACCGTAGAACCGTACCAGCTGGTCTTCTAATGAAATGTAAGCTGGATTGGACAGTTAATATTTTGTACGATGTCAGGCGGGCTGAACTACAGACAGGTCTGTACATACTATCACCATGGCTGAAGGCTATCTCCAACAGCTGTTTAATATGTATAATATATTTAATTAATATATTTAATTAATAATATAATTTGAAAACAATGAAGGAAAGCTAAAGCAATATTCATATCAAAGTGTGGAAAGCTACGAACAACTTACCAATCGACTTCAGACCAATTACCTTCTCCTCGATTTTCCTGAAAAGAAGTGAACGGCTGGCGGATCTACCGATTGAGAAAGGTATAAATTTCAATACTTTATCACCTTCAGAAGAACCACGCAAGGAGGTGTACTCGCCCCACTCCTCGGGCTACTGGTAGTGGACGAAATTCTGATAAGACTTTGTGCTGTCCTCTGCAAGCCAAAAGCCCTAGTCGTAAAAGGTCAATTTCTTCACACCATTAGAGATATTATGTAAGTCCGTCTAAAACAGAGCTCGTTCTATTCAAAAGAAGGTACAAAATACGTCAATTAAGCCCACCAAAGCTGAAGAATAAGGAACTAAGTTTCACAAGTCAAGCCAAATACTAAGCTGGAAACCAAATATTCAAGACAGTATTAAGAAGGCTGCGGTTACTATTTACACATGTAAGATGGTCATCGGCCCCAAATGGAGAGTGAAATCGAGATTGACAAACAGCAGACGTCAGACCAATCTTAACATACAGCGTCATCCTGAAATGATGGCCAATGCAATGGCCAATGGCTTCCTTCTTCATTACGATAACGCACCGTGCCACACACCGTTTTTTTTTATTTTTATAATTGGCCCGCTCTTTAAGAGGTTACGAAAACTCTTTTAATGCATGTAGCACAGAACGAGCGGAAGAATAAGGAGAAGAATGAAAGATTATGAAGTGGTTTGAGAAACTCAGATGTATTTGGTTTCAACTCACTTCCGTGGTCGGAACCCAAAACGGGACGGAGGATTTTAATATCAGACCTATTAGCTTGCTTGTTTGGACAATTAATCTAAACACCCCGCTGTCAGTGTTATGCTTTCACAGCAGAGCCATCTACAAACAATCTACACTAACCACTCTTTTGACAACACGAACTAAGAATAAAGCCGATACAACAACCACTACAACAATGCCACCCATTAGTCAGTCTACTATCGCTTGGACGATTAATTTTAACACCCCGCTGTCAGCGGGTTAACACGAGCAAGGAATTAAGCCGAAGCAACAACGACTACAACAATGCCACCCATTAGTCAGTCTACTATCGCTGGTTGACCAATCTGGCGATGGTGCCTTTAACTTTATCACAATGACAAATGGTGACTGCACTAGATTCGAAAAACAAGACCACTTTAGGAATCAAACCTGGGACCTATCAATTGAACCAATTGAAAGGCAGGTGCTCTACCAACTTCGCCACCCAGCAGTCTACATTCGCCTCACTCTCCGAATTTAACATCGAGCGATATTTTTTCTGACACAATTCCCGAGATTTAAAGAGCCCCGATAGAGCGCTGCAGCAGGCTTCCGAGAGAAAACAATAATGCCATCAATTTTGTTATAATTGCATCGCTAGCCAATGTAAACAACCCAGAACAGAACTATGGTCTTAGTGTGAGGTCTAAATGGAGAAACGATAAGACATATATATGCTTGAAACTCTCAGGAAGCTAAAGAATAAATAAACAGAGTTCAAAGAGGCAATCATCTGAGTTTGGTGGGGAGTGAGCTAAAAAAACATCAAAAAAAAGTTCCCAGAAAGCATTTTAGAGAAATTAGTGATACCGCTAAACAATAGTCTGTGTTCCAGCAGTATTCAGCTTAAGCCAACAAAGCGGAAGCAAGTTGAAAAAAAAATGTTTCTGAGTTTATCGGAGCAGAAGATTGGCCCTCAGGAAGACCCTTTCTCTATCTCCTGGATTATTCTTTTGGTTAGAGCTTGCCGCAGAGGTCATCCATTCTTTGACACTTCAAAATCAAATTTTGTGAGTAGAGGTGAAATTTTCTGGGGAAAAGATATGTTCTGCCATAGACGATGGGCCGAAACGGCTCAAGGCTTGCGTTAAAGCTAAAGGTGGCCACTTTGAGAAGTAAGTGGACTCTTTTACTTAAAATAATGTATAAAATCATATTTATTCAAATTTAAAATTATTTTGAAACTTGTCGTCTTTATTTTGAACATAATATCCGTTAAAGTATTTATGACACGACTATGTATAATAAACAAAAAATCTTATTAACTTGGTGGCGTTAATATTTTGTTACGTAGCCACTAGCGACAAACAGCGAGGAATATCTTAGAGTGGGTGTAAAAAATACTGCCTGATACGTATAGCCATGAATAACTTATGCGTTAATTTGCATCCGAGACTGCTTCCTTAGGGCTTACGCAAGCAGAAGACGTCGCGAGTGCTAATTGCCAAGCGCGATGTCGCCGTCATAGACACCACAAAGCGTCGATCGTTGCCTCTGCCTATTGTTTTTAACCAAAGAAATGTGGTGTACGTTTATCCACATAATTGAGGCAAGAAAAACGCATATGCAAATGACACTTCAACATATTCATTAAGACAAACTCATTAGGTGTCATGTAAATTATAAACATTTGTCTATTTCAAAGGAATTTGACCTTTCGAAAAGTGAAATTTATTAACAATCGGAGCGTGTAAATTGACTGGCGAAGCAAAAGTTTAGAAAATCGTAAATGTTCAAGAGAGCGCTTTGTACTACCTAGCCTAGTTATTGAATTCAGTTCGAACGAGTAGTGGCATCGTGATGGGACTACAAAGAACCAAACGTTTGTAAAAGGAGAACATCCACAAGGCTCAGATTGAAGGTAAGTGGATCCACCAAATAAATTCATGGCACGCAATTAAGTATGGCTATTAAAGAGGTTACTTTTGGCTATAGTAAGTATGTTTTTGCTTTGTCGGTTATTTTGATTTTATTTTAAAATTAACATTTTTTAAACAGCGTATTGTTTTGTAATGCTTTGCTATCCACATGGAGATTTATGGCATGCATTTTGACACACTTTAGCACAAAATTGTGTTTATGGTTCCATGACATTCTGTGTCTTTCTCCTGATGCTGCATTTATGATGTGTTTTTTTTAAAGCAACGAAATAGAATATTCAATTCCAAATAGAAAAGCATATTTATATTGAAGCACACCTGTTCCGCAAGTGCCTGGAACAATTACGATCTTAATGTAAGATATCATAACTTTCCTTCGTGTTGACCTTAAAACATATCGACGGACCTCTCGATTTCAAACCACTTTATCGCTGAGACGAATCAACTCAGATTTTTCTTAGGCCTGCCTTATCTCCGCAATCTTTTTGACGTGGTTCGTACGATTTATTCTTTCCTCATTATTTTAACCGCGCTTTGCTTACTATAGCTGATCATAGATCCCAAAAAAATTGATACTATATTTCACACTTTTCATTCTAAGACGGTTCTCAGTCCCTTTTGGGCTGATGTGATCCCAATTTCTCTCCAAAACGTCGAACTTTATAAGAAGTACTCGATAGCTCGATGGTCAGAATATAATAACTGATGCAATTTGAGACTCGTTTCATTTCTTTCGAAGAGATAATCAAGGACTTGATGAATGGGGAAGGACTTAGGACGCTCCAACTTTGATGGGGAACTTTTCCTCAGATATCTAATTATTGTATGACCTCAGCTTAAGGAGAACTTAAGAGAAGAGATCAGTTTTACATCCTGAGAATAAATCGAGTTTTCGACTCCAAACTGGTTTTATTCAAAGCGTATTTGCAAAATGAACACCTAAAACAATGGCAGACTTACAAATTTTCAAAGTAAAGGCTGTTCAGTTTTTGCAGCATGTCATCTCCTACATTATTTTCACAATCCAAAAATTTCATTGAAACTGCATGTAAAATAATTTTCGGATATATATTTGAGCTAATCAAGGCTCCTTACACAATAATGTACATTTGGTGAACGTCTTTAAACTGACAGACAAACAATTTAAAATAATCAACTCAGTTCATTTTTAATAGTTTGTTTCTTCGTAACAATTACCTTTTTGCGCGATTTTTTGTTTGCAAAATCATCGATCAATGATAACGTCGTAAGTAATTTTGTTCACTTATTCCGACTATCACAGATAATTTTTCACTCTTTTTAAACAAAAGAAGCTTATCTCACCCGAACAATTCGTCGCTAGCGTACGTACATAAGGCCATACGAAAAGATATGTCCAAGCTCGGATAAGCATTCTGCAGACCCTTTTTTTGCAAAAAACGAAGATAGAATCTCTAATGATGAATAAGCAGGTTGTATGTGGCTTCGAAATGCATGCATGCAGCATGCCTGAACGAACTCAGTCTCTAAATCGTTAGAGTATACTTCTTCTAAAGACAGAGCCTTTTTTGTAAGGGTGACAAATCGCTTATTTTTACATTGAAATTGGTTTACGCTTTTTCCTTTTTTCTAGCAAATTTTTTTCATTTTGGTTGGGGCAGATGTTTTGTGTACTCCTTCGACATACTTCATTTCATTGCCATTTCTTCGAAATACTCAAAGTTTTTCGTTGATCTACGGTAGAACTTGCGAAGAGGTTCATAAAGATCGGCTACAGTAATTAAATCTACGGTAGCAGCCTGGATTTCAACATTTACTTTGTTTATTCATTCACAAAAAAACATTCCACACAACAACCAATAACGACGTTTTCAGTTTTATTTAATTTTGAAAGAATTCCCGTTGCTTCGTTTCGTGTGAAAGGCTTTTCGGTGCCGTCATTCCTGACTGTTTCCAAAGCTTTCATAAATAAGTGCAACGAATGTCTTAAGCTTCTGCATGTATCGTCTCTAGCTTACCAAAGGGTGAGAATCACTCTCTTGACTGTTTCGCCTTCTCCGACTTTAGTCATCAATAACTTCCAGCGTTGTGTCGTTATTGAAAAAAAAAACAAAAGTATATTTCTTGAATCAACATGAAACATCGACAAGCTTTTGTGCAAGATTCAG
Source organism: Orthonevra nobilis (assembly GCA_963555765.1). Classification (NCBI taxonomy): domain Eukaryota; kingdom Metazoa; phylum Arthropoda; class Insecta; order Diptera; family Syrphidae; genus Orthonevra; species Orthonevra nobilis. The sequence goes on from OY743226.1 coordinate 58,007,847, forward strand.
CAGCCACAGTTGCCACTAAATTTAAAGATTGGGTAGAGCAAGGAACGAAAAAAGCAAACGGTGCTTGACTTTGAATATTAGCCTGTAAACCATTGTATATGCCAGACATATTTGCGGCATTGTCATACGAAAGCGAAATTTGTTACAGACTTCTATTTGTGGGACATCAGAAAACGGATATGCAAAAATCATTTAGATTTCTATAAGGTAGCAAAAAATTTGCCGCCCCAGAAATCTGCCGCCCTAGGCTCAAGCTTACTCAGCTTGCTGGTAAATCCACCACTGACCTGGAAAGGTTTTCATTCAATTCGATAGGATGATTCACTTGTTAAATTTCCAAAACAAAAGCTTTATTTCAATATTACCAAAAATTTTTAAGTGTTTTTCAAAATCTAAGCATGTGTGCGCATACATATATACACAGCCGTTATATGTATTTATTAAAAAAATTTATTGCAAATAGGTTCATCAAAATTTCGTATCAAATAAAATCAAGCTAACCTTAATACTAGAAAGACCTTGGTAATAAAATATAGTTTGTCCTTCACTTGAAAGTCCACTTCATATAATGCTTGCACCAATTTCGATCGATCAACTTCTTAAAGTTTTTCAATGTAATTGATCTCAAGACTACTTGTTTTACGAGCCTTTCTGTCAACTTCGAACGAAAACTTAAGAAGGCCCTTATCGGGCATCATCTATGATTCAATTGATTAAAGAAAAAAAAAACATAGAAAGATAGCGAAATAACGTAACTTGAACATAAAGAATAGCTCGGTTAGAAAGTTCCCTATACCCGAAGATTGATTTATTTTACCACTCTACTTATAGCATCATGGACCAAATCCCAGAGGTCTATCGAGAAAAGGACATGCTTATGACTAAGGTATTCTGATCACTGGTCTTTCTTTCAAAGACAGGCAATTTATCAAAATCGGCCTGAGAAGAATTATCGAAATCCCTAAACAAAAACAGACTGGATGTGATCCCTTCAAAGCCGGTCCTGCAACTTTTTATCATGCTGAAAACTTCCTTTGTACGGAAGGAACATTTTGCATGTCTCGACTGTGGCTAAATGTTTTCGAATCATCTTGAATCGAAACTTTCGTTGAAGTTGGAATGTTTCAAGTTAATTCTTCTAAAAATAGGAGAGGTTGAAAAAAAGTAGCCACGTGAGAGTTGACTCTTTCACGAAGGGATCCGCGCCTAAATAAAAATGCAAAACCAGATAAAGTAAGAGCTCGACATCGGTTTACTTATAATTCAAATAAGAACAAGAACTTCCATAAGAGAAATAAGAAGTTTAAACCAATAGGGATTTAAAAAAATTACAAGGTTAAAAGATTATTTGATGCAGACTTACTGTAGAATTTTTCTAATAAATTCATCCAAATAATTCATTTCAAACCGAGTGAAAATTCGTTCGATATTCGTTTTGTTTGTTTGTTTATTTAGAGTATTAAATACTTCCGATAACAATTTATAATTAATAAGGGTCAGCAACAGCCAAACTCAACACGTCCGAGGACTCTCATTCGCAATGGAAGTTATTGGGTCGACGGGTGGTGAGCTGAGTAAAGTTGTCCCTGACAATAAATAAATACTATATATATAAATTTTGGCATGCACTTTACAATTAATTTAAATATTATTACTACAAATTTACAAATTTACAATTAAAAATTGGAAACCTCTAAAAATAATACAATTTTGAGCTGATGTTGAACTCATAAAATTTATCTGAATATCTGCAGCGTTTCTCAAGGAATATGGTTGCGTTTCGGACATTAGATTTATTTCATTTGCCAGGTACGCAGGAGTATGAACAGAGCAGGAGTTGATGAACGTCAAATTGTAGTGGTGTTAGTGCGAACCTCAACTTCGTACCCTAACACGTGTCACAACCGTATACTTCTTCTAGAGAGTGTTTAAGTTATAGTTGTCAACGTATTCAAGAAATTGGTCTTAAGAGATTGAAAAATAAGAAAAAATCTAACTAAACATTGAAAATCATTTTGTGCTTTAAATGCGTAATCAACACACACAATGTCATTCAATATATAGTATATACTTTTCTTCATTTTTCAACTTGATCTCTTAAAATGCTGATACAATCAGAAAAACACATAAAATTACATGAAATATTTATTTTAATAATTAATTTTTAAAAAATGACATTGTAATTAAGATTTTTGGATTGAAAAAAAAAAGCCGAGCCGAGTCAAATACTTAGTACTTGAGAGCCCAGTTAGTCGAAGAAGAAGCCACTTCATTAAATGAATGATGCAGATTGGACTACAGGAAAGAGAGAAGAGAGGCATTAACAATAACTTGGTTTCAACTGTTGAAGAAGGTTAATATGAATTTTAAAGAAATAATATTAAATAAAAAAATGTTTAATAGAAACCAAATAATAGATAATCACTAAAAGATAAAAAAAAATATATTATACATTTAATTTATTAATAATAAGTAATTATTTATTATTTTAAATTCATAATCAAATTAAATAATAATCCAATGATAAATAATAGATAATAAAAAATAAAAAATGAATCATAATTAAATAATTTGTATTAAATACTAAATATTCATATATATATTTATATAAAAAAACATATCACAGAAATAAGAAAAGGTTGTAAAAACTGTTTATAAATAATTTGTGTATTAATAAACAAGTCTTACTAGGTTTGAAACCAGGTCATTATCGAATATCAAGCAAGAGTTATTACATTTAGTGTTCTGCTGTTCTTTCAGTTACCATAACAATTTCAGTACGACAATAAAGTTTGTCCGCTGAGTAGTACCAGGGGTAAGTTCATTATCATTTTGAGATTTATATTTTTTGCTACTTGAAGTCTATGCATGTGGGTCTTTGCCCCTTTTCCCCATAAAGGCGATCCGTAAAACAAGATCGTCTGGAAAATAACCTTAAAATTCAAAAGTTTATTCGCCTTGCTAAGATTGGAAATGAATGGGTAAGGGATTGTGGTAGTCACTTTAACCTTTTTTAAAACTTCTTGAAGTATAGATCTTCGTGATGGTCTGAGTTGATCAGATTTCCGGATACTTGCATTGTTTTTCAGCCGTTATTGTATTTAAACAAAAAGGTAGAAAGAGTTATCAATATGTATGCGGTGATTACCATTCTGACAGGCAGTCATGTCAAATCACACACAGTATTTCTAAATATCATACCAATTTAAGTGATGATGAAGTCAAATACTTCGGGTATTTAGACATAGGAATATCCAAGCGAAGAAAGCAAATGATAAAATGGCTAGAAATGACGGTCAATTCACTTAAGACTACCATTTAAAATTTGTTTAAAGTACACCATAGGCTGTACTTAATTTAAAATAACAAAGATCCTTTGGACAGTGATGTCTCCAGAAGCTGCACTTTTGAATATGATGACGAAACTATTCATTATTTCGCTACCTAGCAGAGTTTAATCAAATTAGACTATACGTTCTTCGAGTAAAAAAAAACATATGTACTCATCACCCATATTCAAATGAAGTTGGATGGATAAAAAAAAACAGCAATAGCTGAGCATAAAATTAAAAGTTCATGCATATGTAATGATTTTTATTTGTAAGAGTATTGCAAACGAGAAGACTTGCTTGCCAGTTGTCACGTCACGGAACAAAGACAAAGTTATCACTTTATACATTGTTTGAAATCCGTGTCTTCGACATTCTTTTGGGAAACTTTATTGGCATTAATTATTGCGGCCGCGGTAAGTGATTTGGTTCCGGGCGGTATTAACACATTTTATGTTGGTGTTTCATACAAGAGTGGCTTCGATTGCGTGCTAATGTTTTTTCATCTCTTTTTATTGTATTGAGACTGAATTGTTCAAGATCTTATACGGCGTAATATCTGCTTTAAGTCACTGAGTCAGTATGCGGATATTGAAATGTTTTCATGTACACCTTGCTTGGATCTCTGATGAAGATTTTATGTACCTAGGATATACTCTGTAGCAGTGGCAGGAAGTAAGGGTAGTTTTCGTACCTACACCAGGAATAAACGGCTATAGACCTATAAGTTTAACATCTAAAGTATCTAAACATTAGAAACGATTAGTGATAATCATATTAGAACACTATAAAAAGCCCACAGCTTAGTCGCAATTAACACGTGTATCTCAAAGGCAAATCCATTGAAACCGCACTTCACAAAGTAGTATCAACAATTGAGGATGCCTTTGAAAGAAGGTGGCGCAACAGCTCTTTTGAGAGCAAGGCCTAGCTTCACAATTTACGAGTGCATCTTGGGGTAGGACCTACAGTTACGCTTCAGAAGCTTTTTCTTGACAGTTTGTACTCATTGGAAAGATTGTCAGTCTCTCGCGAGAGGTGGAGCCGTGAAAAAATGCGTGATGTTCTTACCCGGATTTGAGTCCAGGTCTCAACACCCATCAGCAGACGCACTTACCACTGAGCCACAGGATTTACAGATGATGCCTTTTAGTACACAGAATCAGTTGCAGGAGGGTTTCTAGATGTCGAAAGGAGCATTCAACAACATCAAAGTACCGATTATGGTACACGCCGTATCTGAATACAGTAACAACACACAAATCAGCAAACGGTTGGAACATATGTTATAGAACCGCAACAGGAACGCTAGGTAATGAAACAAGGAAAGGTTAGTTCCCAACAGGAATACCACAAGTCACCTGTCTTGTGGTTATTAGTGAAACGAGTCCCTTAAAATACTAGAAGGAACATACGCCAAATATGTAACATATGCCGGCGTCCTAGCAATCCTTGTAATATGCAAGGAAAACATTTTGTCAGAATAGGGCAAATCATTTAGGACATACTCAACACCATTTAAATATGGATGATTGCAAATTGACTTCACGTTAACCTTAGCAAAACAGTCTTGATTCTTTTCACGAAAAATGATAAGTGATTTTCAGGTCCCTGAAATATCCTGATTTTCATTTCCCTGAGGTTCAAAAATGAAAATTGAAGGAAGTTTGAAGTACTTGGGATTGATAATCGACAAGAAACCACGTGGAAAGAAAATCTGGAAAAACGTACTTAATGTGTCCGTTATAACAATAACTTTATCAGCAAGATTTCAGATAAACATATTATATACAAAATTGATAAGCGTGGGTTCTAATTACAGTGAGCCGCAAACACTGCAGTTCTGCTTAAGCTAAGAGGGCATAGGAAAGTCTTGAGAACTGTCACTGGGGTAAGTCAACTGGATTTAGAACTGTATCATGAGACCAATCTTGCTCTATGGCATTATAGTATATTGGCTAACGATAGATAAAAAATGTGTAGCCGACAGGCTCACAAAAGTGCAAAAATGCTTGGCATATCTGGGAATAATAGGCGCACGAAATTCAACGCCAACCGCAGCCATCTCAGAAATTTTAAATGTTACATCAGTACACCTAAGAATGTGACGTCTTTGAATTTAATGTTTCAGTATTCTTCATTTAATCTTAAGAAATATTCAATAAAAAACATTAAAAACAAAAAGGAACAAAAAATATATGTTTATTTAATAATAATTTTTAATTTGAGTTTAAGTTTTAATTTTAAATGTTAATTTTATTCTATTCTTACTGCAGATATTCTTATGCATGTCTACTTTACCCCTTAAATTTCCCTGTTGGGAAATGAGGTTCCAAAACCTTATCTATCTATCTCAGCCAACAGATGGTCATCGATCGCGCAAGCTGTGTACTCTGTTGAACAGTCCTGTTGGAACCACATTTCCTCCATTTCAGCAGTTCGCGGCACTCAAAATTGGTTACTTATAGTTCTGTACCCCTCACCAGGCACAGATATCATGTTACGCACGGCATCCTAAATAAAAAAGGGCCGTTGACACCATCGACATCTTGCAGTATCTTTGTGCAGATATAAAGCCTCTTCGTCACCGATACATGTATTTTCAGTGCAATAAAAGTGCAAGTTTTATTTGCAAGGGTTAGTATGATGATGAATGCGCTTTCGGGGTGAGAGTCTGCAGGCAAAGCTGATGTACTGTCTGCACATTTTAAGAGTACAGCTTCAACTCCTTCGGTCAAATGTGATGCACAGACCAAAGTGCAGTAACAAGTTACATTGCTCGTCATCTAGTCAACGTTGACGGCTCATCCATGAGATCCTTAGCCACTTCGACACCTCTTCTTTCTCGTAGTCCCTTGGAGAGGCTAAACGAATTTGTGGTAGCGGAGCGGGAAAATCTGCGCCAAAAGTTAGGTTTTTCTTTAATAATTTGCTCGGTCTCAAAAGGTTATGACACCTCTTATGATGCAAGTTGCATTCAAAAAGGTTTTGTTGTATTGGTCTTTTGGAACTCAGATTATTTAGTTTCAATTCAATTCTGTGGTTGGAGCCCGAAATGGGACGTAGAATTTGATATCGACTTATTAGCTTTTGCTTTAGTTCACAGGAATTTATTCAACATAAGTTTTGATAAACTAGAAATTTTGGAGGATAAGCTCAGAACTCTGCTGTTATGCCTTCAGAGCAGAGCCATCATTATCATACATCATTTAAGTCGAACACTGTTTTTGACAACACTAACTAGGAAGTCCAGCAGCCGAAACAACAACCACTTAAATAATGCCACCCATCGGTCAGGCTACTACCGCTGGTTGAACAATCCTGGCCGTTAATTTGATCGCAAAGGAAAATGGTGACCAGAAAAAATTGAAATATTGACTACCAACTGCGCCACCCAGCTGTTGTACCAAAAACACTGACAAAAAGAAAAGGGATTCCATGGCTAATTGCTCCTCATCCTTCATTAAAACAAAACGCATTTTGGGTCATTCAATAAGAGGTGCCATTTCAAATTTCGTACAATTGTTGAGCTATTGACATTTAACTAGCATTGTGAGGTTTTTTAATAAGTAAATACTACTTTGCACATAAATGTGCATTGAACAACTGATACCCACTTTGGCAAAATAAATTCACTACAAAAATGCTGAAATGTTTCCTTAAATTCATACCACTTTGTGTCAATGGAGCGCACGGCAATACTGAATTTTATGAATAAATTTGAGCATCTCTGAGATGTAAGTGGTGTGCAGACTCGAACTCATGTCTCTGCGGAAAAGGCATTTGAAAGATTAAATCCATTGGTTTTTAACACAGTTTAACTTTTTCCTTTGGGTCAATAAGCTAACTTTAGTTTACAATAACATTTTGTAATTGGTGTGAAATAAAAAAACACATTGTTTTTCATAGGCTTCCTTCTCATTGGTCGGGGGATATCGAAACTTAGTCTTATTTGTTGAATTTAAATCTGAATTTATTACGGAAAATACACTGCTATTTATACTAATAATAAATGAAGTATTGAGAATTAAATCAAACGTTTTGTGTTACCATACTAACATTATATTAACAGTCATTATTCCCGCTACGTTTATGTATGCACTGTTTGCATTTTTATTTGTTTGTTTCGAAGGCGTTTGTTAGCAAAGTAATGGATTTATCATAAATGTGGTCATTCAAATTACTCCAGACTTGAACTAGATTCCAATACATGGATAAGAAGATATTGGCATCATCGGAACCCAAGGTGAAGGCATTAAGACTTTATCTGCAATCACTGTGAAGATTACATGGAAGTCAGAAGAGTTAGTTTCCAAATTAATTACGATAAATCAATATACATGTTTTGGACAAGAAATCGATCCGTAAAACACCGGCTAGTACAAAACATCGAAATCCAAAAAGCAAAATACTCACTCCATGAGCGACACAATGGCGAAGTGAAAGACTCATCGTAAGCAACCGAGGCTATTTCGTCGACGAAGAGATTCGTACGAAAAAACGCCACCGTAAAATCTGTGAGCTGAACAATGATGTGAATCGAAGACAAAAGTTCTTTGAAGACCGTTGCTTGGTCATATCGAATTTATAGCCATTTTCCAATTACGAGGGTTTTTGAATTCTAGTCACAAAGCGCACGGAAAAAGTGAAGACCAATCGTCCGGTTCAAAAATAAAGTAATCGCGGACATAGGGACGATTTGTCTAAGTAGTTCGAAGACGCTTGCTCGGGGTCGTGAAGAACGTGAAATAGCTTTTGGTCAGATGATCTAAAGCTCGATAGTCTGATAAGTAAGAATCTGCTATGCTGTTTTTTCCTTATTGTTTCACAAGTAATCTCACATCTTTTCATAAAAATAATGCGGTTTTCTATTGACCCTATATGACAACTCTTGTCGTATTGTATTAAAAAAGTGAGTATTCAGATCCACCAAAGCAAGTTAATTCCGAATCAAAGCTTAGCGAATAAGACTTTGAGAAAGATTGTGGAACCATTTAGTGTAATCTTAATATATTCGACGAAAACAAAAATTGTTTGCAGAATAAATTAGAAAATGACCGACTAACATTTTGAGTCTTTTATGCTAATCATTGTCATTTACATATGACACAACTGCGTTTAGTGCTGTTTCTTTCTCACTTTCTATTTCCTCAGTCAAAAGATTGTTAACACGGTTCTGAAATTCGCCGTGACACTGAAAGCTGTCTACCTTTTTTGTGTCGTTTTTTGAAGTCGCGGAGAAAAGTGGTAATGAAAACACAATTCTTGTGTGTTGTGGAAGATTGAATTCACAAGCCACTTGGATATACGTGCGACTTGTTGACCAGCAGACAAAAGCCGGAATTTGTCGTAAAGACCCGGCGAAACTCAACAGCAAATTACCTTTTGTCTTGAGGATTTGTTTCAACAATGTTGCAATTAAATCTAGGGCTCTATTTTTGTCGAGACCATTCTGTTTTGTCTTAATTGCCCCGCTGAATGGGCTATTCATCAAACGAAATCTCCCACTAATTGTTGGGAAATCAACTGTCCACGATTGCATTAATTTGATGTTCGGATAACTTATGGCACAGCTGGAAAAAGAGGGAGTGATAGAGGAAGTCTTTCATTTTTTTTTTTCATAGTTGTGACGGATTTTAGTAATAAACGAAATCAAAAAAGTGAATTGGAATGCATTTGGTTTTGGAAAAGTAAACTCATATTTATTGGGAGAAGGTGCACCATGAATCGCTTTCTTGGAATTCCATATAAAAAGCGACATTGGCTTTCAATTTGCTTTCAAACTGCAGCGAATGTTTTTACTTTCACTTCGAATTCGTTTCCAATCTGATTTGATTTGTCTTTTCAAAAAGGGCTTAGGCTTTTCTTACGCATGGACCCTAATTTGTAGGCACAAAAGAATATTCGTTCAAGAAGCACCCATTATTGTGTTGGCTGACCGCGGCCATATCGAACACAGATCATGTTTAGAGATCAAAGCCACGGACGTATGTATGTAATTCTTAAGGTTTTGTTTATGTTTATATAAAATATTGTTTATTTTCTTAACTTTCCAGGTTCAAGTGATAGAATTGTTAGACTTCAAAGTTTGGACCATAAGAGCACTTATGTACTTTCCGAAAACAAGATGAGTGTAGATTCTGATTTTGATCTTCCCAGAAGTTCTTGTTATGGGTGCAATATATGGAATTTAAGACAATTACATATCACAACGTTTCGAGGTCTCCAGATTATATCTCTGTGTGTGTGTGTTAATGCAATAAAAGCTCAAAACAATGATCGGGGGAGCTTACCTGGTAGACTTGAAACAGGTCTTCGATACCATTTTAAGCCATTTGCAATTTTATTTCGACAAGTTTCAGTGTTAATGCGACGATTGCAATTCGAAACTTACCATAATGTTAAGGTCTCCCCTGCCTATTGCCTTTGGAAATAGAAAATTCTGTATTGTTGCACAACACGGCTAGTAATTGACTATTCAAAGTTAAGTCAGTAACTAAATATTTAAAAAACATATAGATGCTGCAATAGTCCGAGTCCAAGCGGTTTATGCCACGACAAAGGTATCGGCCAACTCGTTGTTACGGCTTTGTTCCACTACAGCCATTTCCCTACTTCGTCATTAACGGATTGATTCAGGATAGACATGTTGTGCTTTAAATCTTTCACGTTGCGTAGACAGGCGATTGCCTATAATGGAGAGTCGATGTCAGCGCAGTGGAAAATCTTCGATTCGGAAGGTAGGTATCAATCCGTGCCAAGGAGAATGTAATCAGGCAGCACCAACAGTTTTGGTGGTTTAAGTCTTCCTAACTCTTCGTGGCCACATATGGGTAAATTGTTACATTGATATTTATTGACAGAAATTAATAAGTTGATAACAAAAATAAATATACCTTTTAAAAAACTGCAAATTACAAAAACCAAACAAATTTAATTTAACACACAAATTAAGTAATTAAGTATTTTAACTTAAGTTAAAACGATTATTATTAAGATACGTTTAAGAGTAAAATCTCAGAATTCATAAAGTCCGTTTATTTATTATTATATTAATTATAAGCGTATTCTTACATTTAAATTAAGTTATGTTCGTCGCAAGACATTTTTCATTTTATCATGACGTTTGGTTTTGAACCTCCGAATAGTGCTAGTTATTTAAGATAATCTTTTGCACTCATAAAGTGCATTAATATGAAAAAAAAATGATTTCGTTAAATTTGGTAAGTGGTTTAAATTTTATAACGAAAAGACTAACGAAACCATTTTAAGTTTACTGACATGCAAGGCTGATTGTCTTTTTCAATCAAAAGAAATTTGATACGTCTTTATCAATATTATGTTTTTGAAGTATTTGGCCAGATCAACTTAACCTATCAAATAATAAGACCTTGGTATTAATATGTAACTCGAGCTCTTGGTCGTTAAAAAAATCCGCCTTTTTCTTGGAGCAATTTTCCGTCAATATTAATATTCAATCATATTCGTCTTGTTATCCAATGTTTGTAATTGATCTCCAAAATTTTGTTTTTCGATCTCTTCTTAAAAATTCGCCCAAAGTACTCACTCACTCACTTCATTATACTTATATAACGTTTTTAACGAGTATGTTCCGAAAAAATATTAAAGTCGAGATGGTAAATTCAGCTACGCCGACAAACTATTGCAATCCCAATAGGGTCACCCCATACCGAATGAACGGTAAAGATCGGAGCCAGCAAATATCGAGTTCTTCTTTTTCATCTTAGGTGGTGCTACAGCGCGGTTTTTTGCTGCTTCCAGTTCCGTAGGCTAAGTTGCTTGAGGTCCCTCTCATCTTGTGTGTCTGGGCGTTCTCTGTTGCGTTGTCTAACAGGCTCGGAGTCAAAAATTCTTCGCGCCAGTGCTGAATTGTTCATACGCTCTACATAGCTCAGCCATCTAAGGCATTGGATCCGTAGATCACTGGCTAGATTCATGTCGCTGTATAACCCGTATAGCTCTAACTTTTCTCTAGAAATGACCAAGAGCTCGAGGCAGTATCCGTGCCTCTGCTTGTTAACCAGTACTGAGATTATCAGAGTTTAATAAAAGCCAGCTTAGTCTTTCGAGAGATGTGTCCATCCTTAGCTTAAAGAAGCACCGGGTGGCAAGAGTAATTCCTCCCACTATTGAGTTACTTCAGGAAATCAAATAAAAATAGTCGCTCGTGCTGATCGTTCAGAAACAAAACAAACAAAAAGGACTAGCAGTGATCAATCCGAACTGCCACTATTTCCGAGCAAGTATAAGATTCCGAGATACACTCTATTTTCGCTCGGAAATACGATTTGCAAACTCTCTACTGGGGCCACGTACCTTGCAATCATCTTCATTCCAAACTTAAAGTTAATTGAATGTACCTAGATATTGCATTAATTCTAGTCTATATTATGTAGAAAAGAAGTTGTGAGGAGGACTAAGGAAGTCTATGCAATCCTCTGCAATCCTGGTATATTCTCAAATTCGATCAGCAACTGTTTCACAAGCTACTTCGTCTGGAGGGATTCATTCAATGATGATGGTAACTTATCACCCACCCTTCTTCGCTAGGCTCTTGTTGCCGCTAGCTTTTTTTTTCCTTATTCGCACTCAAGGAACTATGACTACCCTCATAGTCCAGCAATTAACTCAGAGTGAGCGAGTGCAGTGAATCGAAACTTAGCTGTATTTTGGTTTCGATTATTGAGGCTCTACGGTGATACTTAAGGCCCTTCAATGCCAATTTCACAAAAACACATGCTTCATGGAATTGAACTTTTTTACATAAGTTAGTAGTCCGGCTTTTAATGAAAAACGGCCAAGTACTAGTTGGACTTGCGCATTGATGGTTCCGTTCAAACTAGTGGCTAGTTAAATAGTTCGTCCACCGAGGGAATCGAGTCTCAAAGATTTTACCCGCTTCTGTTTGTATTATTATTAATATTATTGCCTTCATAGGTGAAATTGTGGTTGAAAGAAGTTAAATTTAAATCAAATTTGTAAGTGGCGGCTGAAAAGTTATTGTGTTTGTTCTTGTTCTTGTTTATACTATTGGGGTAACCTTCTTATGGAAGAAAAATATAATAATGATGTTAGAAAATGATGTTCTTTACAGCTTTAAGACATCACAATCGTTAGTAATTGGTACAAATGTCAACTTGATAACTTCGAGCGTTCACTGCACTGCACTGCACTGACCTCATCAAAGTTCAAATTATCATTTTCTTTATATCACACTCAATTAGGGTCTTAAGTTGTTTTTAAACTGGTGCTCCAAAAAGACCTCTCTTGTCCAAAAATCTTTTTTCCCACAAAGTTTCTGCTCATTGCATCCACATGAGAAACTTAAATTTTGCGAACACGAAGGAGGTGCCGACTATGTTTTACCATTAAGCCATCGGCAATCATGGACGCAATTTAAAATATGCGACAACCATTATTCTTAACGGCGCTAAAAGAAATCTATACGGAAGTAAACAAATCTATTCAACTTTAGTTTGGCTTTGAAGATATACGATTTTTAAAGTGTTGAGTATTTCCATTTCGGAAGGACAATCGGTTTAATACATTTCTTGATTGGAGATTCACTTTATTTCAACATATATTTGTTGTTTCATTTCCTGACCATAGCATGGGGACGCATTAAATTTAAAACAGTAACGTTGTTGAATATGTATTTTGTCTTTCAAATAATTTCGTTAATTAATGAAAATACGATACAAATAAATCAGTCAATCAGTCACGCTTGATATTCATTGTCTATTGGCGAATACCGGATGTGCACAAATGTTTGTCATATCTTTAGGAATGACATTTTGAAGGTTTTGTAAATATTGGTGGCTGTGCCTTTGAAACTTGTAGCAATCAGGCTAAATCAATAAAATATTAGAACATAAAATTCGAATCGCGCCGCAGAAAAAAACCTTCTTAGTGTCGCAGCTCAAGGATATCGAATATCAAACATAACACATAATTTCTACAAAAAAAAACTTGTGAAGCTTTGCTACAAACTGCAAAACAGGTTCTCAGAGCATTGTTGATGGGCTCAACTGGAGCCGATGAAGTAGTTCATTCACCAATTTTGTTGGTTTGGTTATTAAAAAAGCTTAAAAACGGCAAAGATGCGGGTTCAAATAGTTTACAAACTGAACTTTTTAATCATGAAAGATATCTAAAAGTGAGGAACATGCACCAGATTATCTGTCAGATTTGGCATGAAAAAAGCATTCGAAACGAGTGGAATATCAGCTCCATGGATCCTATGACTTGCAACAACTATCGTGGCGTATACAAGCCAGTGTATTGTTTGAATGGCGGAAGCCTTATTGCAATACATTAATTGTGTCTTCCGGTGTAAACGTTAGAAGACAGAATTTTCACACTGCCTCGAATCTTGAAAATGGCCAACGAATTTCGATTCGATACTCACCTATTCTTGAATTCCAAGGATGCATTTGACAGCAATCATTGCACTGAACTATTTAAACCTAAGAGAACAGTGCTCTCGAGCATCCGATGTACTGTGCAGCTTGAACCAAGAATCCCTGAATTATTCAAATATTAATAAACAGATATTTCGACGGACTAGTGTCAATATAAAGCTTTCACTTGTCGCCATTATATCGAACTATTAAATTTAAACTCAATTTTGAATTTGATTATTGAAAATGTTAAGTTTTTAACAAGGTTTGTACAGTGATTAAATGACAAATTAGTCAGTCAAATATTTCGTCCAAGTTTCTATCTAATAATGAATCTCCAATTAATAAAACAATTCACTAGCTTTATTGTCTACATAATTTTGAAATCAAAAATAACATTGTCGCCTTTCGGAATCGGAAACACAATCTCAATGGCGTAGGAAATTTACATTTTATCTTTGTCTTTTTACAAAATATTTTGCAGATGTATCAAAAATAATTTTAAATTACTATGATTTTAGTTAGAAAGTCGTGGGAGTCCAAAAAAATATGTAAATCTTTTTTTTTCACAAATCATAATTGCAAGTTATTTATATGTTAAGCAAAAATTATGAAAACTACTGAATTAAGTGATGAAACAAAAACGAAAGCAAAGAGATTGATATCAGGTGATTTGTATTTGTTGTCTTCTCCTCTACAATTTTTTAGTAATTACAGTTATTTGGAAGTCCGCTTATAACAAATTTGATCCGGTAAAAAAAAGATGGGCAGTAGTCTTCTTTGCAAATTGTAGTTTGGAGTACGTAATTACTATAGCAAACTAATGAGCACGAATTCTGACCCGAGGCATAGCTTTTGTTTTCACTCCAAATGACTAGTGAATGGGAGTTGCTTTAAAATCGTACAAATCTTTTTTGATTTATGGAGTCGGCAGATAGCTGATTGATTGGCAGTCAAGAACGGGCAAGTCCGTCCCTTTATTCAAGCATTATTCGTCGAACCATGAATCAAATTTAACTTTGTATTCATGAAATGAGTTTTCAAGGATCTATGACTTTATTATTTTCCCATCGGAAAATCAGTCTTTCCTGGCGATAACATATATAAGGGCCTGAATTTTTGGGTTGACCCAACGATCAAACATGAAACGTGACCTGTTCCGCTGATTTTGTCTTTCGTGTTCCCTTTACTAAGTAGCGACCAAGGATCGAGGTCATTACAAGCTTTAAGGAAGATGATTCAATTTAGTCTTATTTCGATGTTTGAAAGCTGGAGATTAGCCGCTGGGTTTTGAATGGACAACTTCACTTCTTTATTACATCCAGTCTTATAACTCTTCAGAATGGAAAGCCAATTGATGGCATATCCAATGAAACCAATTTGAAGACACATTACATGAGCAATGACCTCGAGCGGGATCAGTCTACGACAAGGAATATTTGAAGAGGCAGATCCAATAGTTTTATTATTTGTTTTCTTATTTAGACGAAGGAGTGAAGTCCGTGTCGTTGTCTTCTCATTATGAAGCATGCAAGCTTAGGCATTTTTTTGTTACATATACTATCGATGACATATCTATTCACACGCCGAAGGACTTTTTGTTTACTTGGAAACTGGGTTTCATTGATATTTCGTTGATAATGGCAACGAATGTGACATTGATGTCAATTTGCAGGACTTAAAAAAGTGGGATACTCCACAAACCTTTAATAAAGTTTAAGGTGTTTTCAGGAAGGTCATTCTGATGTGACGATTCACTGCATTAGCAAAAAGTTTCACATCCCTCTGCACTCATCATTTAAGTACAAGATACACTTCATGGCCACCAAAACTGATCAGTTCATATGTTGAGCATATAGACCTTAACTTCGAAGACAACAATAATTTTTAATGGCTTGCAGGGAATAATAATGATTCTTTACGATCCACAGAACGAGCCGAAGGATAAAAATTAATGTAAAAGCAAACTCTTATTATTTGGTAGTTAATATTAATTAAAAAGTAACAAATTAGTATTTAATAGTTAAAATAAAAGTTAAAAGTTAAAATTATAATTAATAAAAATAAAAGCGTGTTACACCATTTTTTTTTCTGGTTCTTGCTTGTTAAAATGAGTCTTTGTCTTAATTTATTTATAATTATTTATAGATTTTATCTTTAATAACTTTTTGTCTGCAACGAAAAAGTATATTTTAAATAAGTTTCATCAGCCAAAAAAAGATCGTTCCTCTTTGAATAGCTTTTTTTCGTTCTTGTCTCATTTGGTCTACGCCAAACACTCACTTGATGAGTTACCTCCAATAAATTTAAAGTATTGCTGTAGCTCTCTTGCAGCTCCCTTGGCTTTTTTATTGTATTTCAAGTCTATAATAACCAAAACGT
Organism: Orthonevra nobilis; assembly: GCA_963555765.1. Lineage (NCBI taxonomy): Eukaryota > Metazoa > Arthropoda > Insecta > Diptera > Syrphidae > Orthonevra > Orthonevra nobilis. The sequence goes on from OY743226.1 coordinate 58,023,979, forward strand.
TTTACAAAATTATATGCTTATATGGTGGACTAAATAACTTAGAACAAGCTGAGAAAATATCTCTCTGGTATCTCTGAGTTTTACCTACTGCTTTACAATGCCTTTCGACTTAAATTGAAGGGGTTTTAATTTTTACCTAAAGATAACTTAAAACTTAAAACGTGGAAAAATGGTTTCATAATTCCGGTGCACAAGGGGTGATGATCCAAATTACAGACCCTTACCGAAGCTATCATGTTTGCCGAAACTCTTTGATGCTAAAATTTCCGACAGCGTTTATTTAATTTGTAAAGCTTTCTTACTGCTAAACAGAATGGCTTTCTAAAAAAAAAGAAATCCGGTGTGACTTATTTTTTGGAGTTTACTTCATTTACTAATAAAACTTTTGAAGTAGCATTTTTTTTTATAATTTGCTCGCTCTCAAGAGGTTATGAATTTTTTTTTTATTCCAAGAAGCATAGAGCGAGTGGAAGAATGAGGAGAAGAACGATCGATTTTTTGTAGTGGTGGGTGAAGTCCAATGAGACGGATGATTTGATATCGTCTTATTGAGAGTTTGGAAGATTTCGCTCAATACCCTGCTCTCAGTGTTATGTCCTTACAGATGAGCCATTTACACATAAATCACCACAAACAACAACACGAACTCAGAGCTCTAGCCGATGCAACAACCACCACAACAACGCTACCTTTCGCTCAGACTACTATCGGTGTTCGAGCAATCAAGTCGACTGCGTCTACACTGATTTCAGAAAGGCTTTAAAAAAGCTTTTCCATAAGCTAATTGCTTTAAAAATTAAATCCTTTGGCTTCCCCGCGTCTTTTAAAGAGTGGATAGCTCATATCTTGACAGACGAACGTAGTTTTGCTTACCGGATCAATCACTAACACAATAAACGCTACCTCCGGTGTTCCTCAAGGTAGCCACGTAGGTTCTCTATTATTTATGCCGACGCTTTGTAGGATGACTTCAATTAATTTACAAAATGGAACTTCAATAATTGCTTATCATTTAACATGATAAGTCGATAAGTCTTAATTCACCAAAAATAGTTCTGATGAAAAAAGTAAAACTGACAAAAGACTTAGGTGTACGTTTCGCTCAAAATCATGATACTCTATTCATATTGAGCAAATAGTCAACAAAAGCAACACCCTCCTCGGCTTCATAAGACGGCGGAGTAACGAATTTTCAAGTCCATAAATCACGAGCGGAGTGGCGAAGTTGGTAGAGCGCCTGCCTTTCAATTGATTCAATTGATAGGTCCCAGGCTCGATTCGTAGAGTGGTCTTGTTTTTCGAAATTTGTCCAGTAAATAAATGCCATTGGGATAAAGTTAATGGCACTATCACTGGATTGGTCAACCAGCGATAGTAGTCCGACTAAGGGGTGACGCTGTTGTAGTGGTTGTTTCATCGGCTTTATTCCTAGTTCATGTTGTCAATAGTGTGGTTTGTGTAGATTGTTTGTAGAGGACTCTGCTGTGAAGCTTTCAAAGTAAATATGTATAAGATGAAAGCTTATATGTCGATATCAACATTTTCCTTCCCGTTTTGGGCTCCAATCACGGAAGTGAGTTGAAACCAAATACATCTGAGTTTCTCAAATCACTATAAGCATATTTACATATTAAGTCATTAAATTTTCGACGTAAAATACCACCTTACGAATTACGGGTGTAACGAACGAATGCGAAAAGTCTATATCAAAGTCTTCGCCCTATTGATCAATCAGAACTTAAATCCTTCTGCTCGTTTTGTGCAAAATGCATCCTTAAGGGAGCCAGAATACCTTCTGCTTTCGAGCCTCCAAATGAAAAGCAAATAAATGAAATGCACCAGTGAGTAACATTTCGTGCAACCATGTGGACCGTCAATCACGTAGCGTAATAAGGCATCAGTCAATTTTATTAAGTCACACCAACAAGTGTCAATCAAAAGCCAACAGCGCTGTTGGTATAATCGTCAACGGATTTTCCAAAAATCTATACAAACTCATATAAGCAACAGTAGCACTTGTATGATGTATCATCGAAATTTGCACACACTCCTTCCATAAACCGCATCAATTTTCGCCATGCTCTTCATTGTTACGTGAGTGCAAAGAAATAATTACGCGCCCAGCTCTTCAAGAGTTATGACCTGAATTCCATTTATGAATATTCCCCGGCCCCAACAGTTGCATAGTGTGCGCTTTAATGGTTGGGAAATATCCGAAATTGTTCACCATATGAGTTTTGCGGTCACTTAGCAAAACGATTGCAGCCCCAATCCGGTCTCCGCTGAACTGCGCTGATAGAGCTGTAAGATTACTGCGGTTATCCTCTTGTTTTTCATAGTGATTAAATGCGATTTCGCAATATTGGAAAGTCGCCTCTTTTCAGAACGGATAAGTATGCCTACCAGACTTGCTGCTATTAAGCATGATTAATACTTGGAGATGTGGTCCTCGAGGCTTTTAATTACAAACTATGTTACGCAACGATTACCAGTGCAATGTGCTTTCTGATCTGCAGTCGAATAGACATAGACACTAGAAGCACGCTTCCATGGTTGGATTATTCACCTTTACGCAACTAACCACTTGGCAGACGTCTTTAAGTGAACCATTACCAGTACCGTCGCCATTTGGAACTTCTTCTGCTTCTTCTATGTGATGCTGCAGCCGTGATCTGTGAAGATGCTGCAGCCTTTCGAATTGCTGCTCGCTTAATGCCGAAACATTTGTTAATCCATTGAAGATAATAACCTTGTAGAGCAGCAAGCGAAATCTACAATCTCTTCGGCTTAAGATAAAGTGCATCGTCAACATTATTTGAACCAACGCAACGGCGGCACACGGTTAATCAGAGTCAGAGACGGCAGCAATAATTTCATTTTACTTTGTGTGTGTGACTTTGATTGAAAATGAAATTGAAAAAAAGAGCTGCATTGACAACCAAGGTGATGAATCTGATCATCAGGGGCACAATGTGTATTACTTTCGTTGTTTGGTGTTTGTTCCTGATCCAATCACCGGGTGAGTTTTTTTTTTGTTCAGTTTTCATTTGTAAGTTTTGGCAATGGGTCCAATTTGCGGAACTTTTAATTTTGAGGTCAATAGAGTACGTTTGAGCGAGGTTAAAGACACCACATTGTCAGAGAGGCGAGTGCCTTCTGGGGCTGGGCAACGAAGGGCTGAGAGGAGTTACCCATTTTGTATCTCTAATGAACTGGGCTTGGGCTTTTGGGTTTTCTGAGGGTAACGGTCTTAAGACTTCACGTGTCTGCCTTTAAGACAGTACCACGTGAGGACAGATACGAGAACATTCGGAGAAGCTTGCTGGTTCTTTTATTTGTTGAGGACATTGGTTCATTTACCCAGATATTATTTGCCATTTGGATTTTTGTTTTGAATGTTGAAGAGATTGTTGTGAGATCGCACCTGCAAATATAATTGTACCTAAACGTGTAAGCTAAACTGCTTTGCAGTTTCCGTGGATGTTCCCATGTCGAGGGACGCAATAAAAGTAAACCAGCATTCCTTGTCAAGTTAAGATTTAGTGTTTTCATCAGCGAGGGAGCTGTCATTTTGGCTGTCGGTGAAAGTGAATATTTCCTTTGCAGAAATGCAATGCGGCAAATCACACTGATTTGGACTTGATATTACTGCAGTGATCTGGAATACGGAATAAGAGTTCTCTGTTTAGATTATTGATCCACTTATTACACATCAGTAAGTAACGTGATGGAGTCGTAACGTACCAGGAGTCGTTAGGAAGGAAGGACGTCTTCATGTCTTAGGGTACAGGTTCTTTGACGACTTAGCAGGCAAGCAAAAATGCCGGATATCGTCGAATTTGGAAAGATCACCAGCTATTTGGGAATTAGAACTGAGCGGTGGCAAGAATATCCGATTGCATGAATTCATAATGGGTACTTATCTCCCACGGATTACGGATTGCAGTTTTTTGTCATCAAATTAAAAGTATATTTAAATAATTTTGGGGGATGTGAATTCGTGGTGATCTGCTTGGACGGAAAGCTCTATAATGTCAGCTTTAAGATAGGATATCTGCAAACTCTTTGATAAAGCCAATTTGGGTTTTGTTACACAAAAGACTTTGTCAAAGAGATGCGCCTTCTTGTGATTTGTTTAATCTAACAGATTAAGCCATGGACAGGTGTCAAAATGGAAGGCAATATCGTTTTCGAGTTTGGCTTTTGCAATACGCCGAAGATATTGAAACCATCGATCGTTCCCACATTCATTGAAGTATTTGCTAAGAGTGCCTACAGATGCCAGCAACCATGTTCACGAGAACAAAGAAGACGGCACATTCAGCTCAAGTTTCAAGCAATCGCAAATGCTATGAAGCTTGGTCTTTCCAACTGGAAGCAGCGTGCCAAAGACCGTGAAGAATGTAGTAAAGCAACTGAAGCTCAGGCTCAGATCTTTTTTCTTTCTTCCTGCCCGAAAGTACTTTGTTTTGCCTTCCTTCATTTAGAGTATCATTTTCGATCAACAAATCCTTCAAACGCATCACGTACGGTTTGTTGTGTTTTTCAATTGTTATTATTCTTAGCTATTAATCTTAACGTAGAACAGCACAGATAAAGATCAATCTAAATTATGTGCTTAAAGTATTTTAACCCGTTCTACTAACAAGTTAACTTTAGATCATATTAGTTTTTTTCTTTTGATTCTTAAAAAATCATTTCAACGAATAGATCTGAAAGTGTCCTTACGTGTTTGAAGCCCTAAAAAGGACATCAAGAAAATGTCATACTTTGAGTAGACTCGTCTGGCATTAAGCTTGTCCAAATTTCGATATCTGTAATTGAAAAATTGTTTGGAACAAATAATGTCGAGCTTTATCTTAAAATGAGATGGATAATGAAGTGATGCAGACAAAAATTATGTATTTTAAAAGCAGCATTTTCAAAATTTATAAACACATATTCGAAATTAAAGTATGGTTTCGATTTTGATCTGAGACTTACAAAAAGTGCAAGAACAAGGAACCGAAGCAAAGTTATTTATTATTCGAGCCCATCGCTCTTTGCCTAAAATATTTTTACGTTTGTTGAACTAACAAAAAATTAGAGAAAGCAAACGTATGCATTTTGTTTTTAATTGTTCAAGATGATTCTGAGTTTTCGATTACATATTTTTACACTTTTAAACTTCAGTAAATTCCAGTGGAACCAAACGCATACTGTGAAGTCTTGGTGTTCATTGATTTGATTAATAGCTTCCATTGGCTTTCTTATTTAACACATCCGATCAATTGGAAATGTGTTTCGTCATAGTTTGAAAAATCGTTTGCTGTTGTTTAAATAACCGCACGTGACGCCGTCTGTTTTTCCATAATAAATCATAATTAATCGTCAACGATTTAACTACACAGTAACAGTAGTCGATGGACATTGTCACCGACTGTGATTGTTGCATAAATAAGTTAACATGGCTGAAGGCTGTATTACATCAGGCATTGTTTGCCCTTATTGCGGGCAAATGCAATCCATACAGTTCACTGCGGATTGGCGTTTTTGTCGGCATGTTTTGCAGTTGTAGAAAGGGAATACGAGTTAAAAAAAAACCTGCTTGCAACACAAAAGTTTAGTGACCCAACTCAAAAGACAGTGCGATGAAAAGATCGGGTTTGCCCGTGCGGGTGGCATTGGATCAGAGAGCATGTGCATCTTGTTTGGTTCAAAAGTGTGTGTTTAATAAATTCACAAAAATGTCTGTGTCTATGATGGGAGGAAAGTCACGAAAAATTTCAAAAATAGTGCTAGTGACAGGCAGACTGGCTAAACATATTCCCAATGCCTTACCTTGTAGGATAGAACTATGTCTTCAGCAAAAGCTTTATCATAATCTTGTTGAAGATGTTAGGCGGCAATTTGATCAGCATGGAACTTCAGTTTCAAGGCAGCTGTTTTCACCTGTCTAAAAAATCGGAAAGTGGATATTAAAAGTTTTTGCAAGTTAACGAGGGACTTTGGTACTTCATCCGGATCTTTATTTCTATGGAGAAGTTAGATTGACTTCTCAATTTAACTAATTTCATCGCATCGGAAAATCTGAAGCATAATGTTTTGGTGCCTGTACGAAAATATTATGTGATCAGTTGCGACTAATTGGTACACTTTTTACCTTCTCCGATGAAGAAAACTATAAAAAAAAATTGCAATAACAAGATGCAAAATCTTCAAAGTCGTCCATTACCTTGGGTAACAGTTGCGTACATTGAAACTGCGAAGACTTAATTAATCATTGGCCTGTTTGCCAAACCCCTACTGTTTACTCCAAACTAAGGCAACGCATTTTTATTACACTTCGTTCACTAATTATTTTTCTTCAGCTGAAGAAGATAAAAACTTGGGTCCATTTCAACATCAACTTACGGTCACAATGTAAACAGCCGCTCTAATAAAGCCCGCCTAGAGTCTGCATTTGAAATTCAAATCACGCGAGTCCCAATCAAACGGTGGCATTTTCATCTGTAACTCAAGGCGTATCGGTGTGAGGTTGGGAAATGTGTATTGATGAGTTGGAATTTCGAATGCAGAATTATTTTCAATGTCAGCGTTTTGTTGTTGATATTTTTTCGAAAGTAATGTGAATCGCGAATCGAACAATCCCTTTTAGTCCAATTTTATTATTTATGTTCGATGGGTTAATGTTTCCGACAGTTGTTTAGCTGCGCTGACCTTTCCAATGGAACGGTCCCTCATATAATTTTATATGCACAATTAATTTTAAAATTTCTGCTCTCAGCTGGACAATTACGTACCGTTGAATTGAACAGTGATTTAATTAATCGAGGCAATGGGTTCAAAACTGTACTTGGAACGCTGTGAGATCGACATAAGGCAATAAAATGTTGATGGATTGGTTGGTTTATTTGTAAACTGATTTCGCTTGTATCGGTTATTAATTTTGAATATATTTTTGAAGATCATTCTTTTGCACAAAACTTGAGGTTTTAGGCTAAAGTAATCTTTGGTTGATTGGAAGGTCAGCCTTGGGTTAATTAGTTAACCACACGGAACTGTGAAGCCCAGTCTCTTTTATGCAGTGAAGATGAAATGGAACACAAATCAGCATTGGCACACAGAATTAAAAAGTTAAAAATAAATCGTGAGAAGTTTTATTATAAACGAATGAACAATTTTTATTTATGAGCGATGGAACTTTGATTTCGAAGTTCATAGATAACCGTTGTATGCCACTTATTAAAGTTACGAAACGCAATGCTGAAATTCGAAGCTGATATGACTTATGAGCATAAGATACTTTACGTATTAATGTATCAAAGTTATGAATTTCTCGTAGGTTTACATGATTATATATCGAGAGTGGCGCATAGGTTTCGTTATGATTAAATTAATGAATAATTTTATCTTATAGCTTAAGTCGTAATTTTGGAAATTAGCTTATGTTATATTGTGAAAAAGCACCCCTCAAATGGAGCCCATTCTTTGGTGGTCTTTCAAGAACATTTGCCATTACTTTCGTTGGAGTTAGGTCCATAAACCCTCACTTCTTCGCGAATTTTGGCCTTATCCTGTTTTTATGTTCTTTGGTTATTTCCTGGCAACTTAAGGTAGCCGCAAAGGAATAAATCAGTCATAGTTTTGCGGGCTATGTGAGCTGCACTTAATTTTTGTTTGAAACCACGAATCAATTCAATTAAAATCATCGCCATCGACTCGATTTTCTGTTTTCTGTTCTTAGAGCATTAACATATTTGTGTACCTTTATATGCTTACTATTATTTTTCGTTTCACGAAGAAAAAGTGTATGAAAAAAACTACGTTCTTTTATATTTACATAAAACCCGTTTAACGTCAGGCTCAGGTGAAACAATTCCACTTGCCAAAGAATTCCAAAAATACCCAGGGTTAGGAAAATACAAAGCCGATATAAGTTTATTCTTTATTCAAGTCTGAACTACTCTCTTACGGAATAATATGTTTGCACATTTGGGAAGAATGAAGTCGACAGCGTATGCTCTCGAACTATGTTCATGAATGTATAAAAGTGTTGGTGGCGATATTGTGCCTTGTAGCAAACCATTAGTGGCATTATGTACTTTCTACCTGTTTCGAAAAATTCCCCTTCACACATTGTAGATATGATCATCCTAAGAAGATGAGGTGCAAGGCAATATTCGTTAAGTTTGCAAAAATGTCCGACAATTCTGAAAATTCTATCTGTAAAGGTGCCAGTCCATTTCGGATACTTGTTTTGTAATTGTGTGCACACCGCGCCTATTCTGATTTCTGGATCATCAAATTTACCAACATTTTCAAAGCCGTTTCTAACAAAGTTGCCTATTTTTTTTCTGAAAGAACGGCTGGTCTAATATCGCAATCGTCTCATGTCTTCTGCAATCGTAATGCAATCGTAAAATGCGTAACACAACCCGTACTTATGAAATGGTTACCTTTCTGAGAGAAACCCAGTCAGCGTTCCCAATGATTAAGGAGTGAACGAACGAATAAGCTCTCATCCGCTTCTTAATTTTTCCTGAATACTATCCTGAAACAATATGCTGGTGGTTCAATGTCATGCTGGCCTTTCATGTCTTCATTTTATTCTGTGTAAATTAATGTTTTTAGATCGGTTTGAATTTGACCAAAATGGTATCAATGGGAGCACTGCTTTATCTGATAACTCTTGACTGGACTTCTACTTGAATAACACTGCAGGTGTCTGGCAGAGTGCATTTACTTCGAAGGCCCTTCAATAAGCTATAAAAGTCTAGATGAGTTCGAAGTAAGTAGCCTAAGCCGAGAAGTTGACAGTCATGATTGAAGAAGTAGATTTTATTGTTTGCATATTTTGATAGTTCCTGCTGGGCGGATTCCATTCGATTGCTTATCATTCGATTTCACCTATGAGCAAAATTATAAAACCATCCACGTATAATACTATTTGTATGTCATTTCTGTAAAGATTTCATGTATTTGGTTCATGGTAAGAATGCGAGGTTATTCCATCTGCAGGATGACATTAAGTTGTGATCTTTTTCCAATGAAGGCAGGTGGGTAGGTGCTCTTACAGCTTTTTGGCCATGGCTCACTTAGACCAACGGCTCAGTTTCTTTACTGCTGCTTCTGAAACACTCTTTCCTCTTAGCGCAGTTTTTAGATGAGGGAAGAAAAGAAGTCGCATGAGGCTAAACAGGATTTTCTTTTTTCCTTTTTCGTAATTTTTGCCTTCATAACTCCGTTACTTTCCCAAAATACAGTCGCCATCACTTTCTTAGCCGAAAAAACAGTTTACATTTTTTTGGAGCCGGTTCCACCTTTACAGTGCACTGTTTTGACTTTATTGTTGTTTCGAGCGTATAATGGTGTATCCAAGTTTCATCTACAGTAATTAATCGGCGCCAAAAGTAGTATTTATTGCGCCTTAATTGCTTTGGAAATGTACATTCGAATATGTTTTTGGTCTAACGTAAGAAAACAAGGATCCCGACAGTTTTCTCATGCTTTAATCATGATTTAATATGTGACAAACATATTCTTTGGACATTTTCATTGCCTCTGCTATCTGTCTCACTTTATTTCGGCGGTGGTCTAGTACCATTTGGTGAACTTGAGGTTTAATACTCAGTATTAGAAGTTTTTGGACGTCCCGAACGTTCATTGTCTCCCAAGCCCTTACAGCCAAGTTTAAATTCAGCTACAAAAAATTTCACTATGGTAAATGATGGTGCATAGTTCGAAGGCAAACATAAAAATGTAATTACTGAAGCTTTGTTGAGTAACTGTCAAAAGATGCACAGCTACATTCACTAGCTTTTAATTGACGAGTGCTTCTATCTTCGGAAACTTTTCAGACCACCCTCGTAGTATAGATATATTCTAGGTTAAGAATTCGTCATCATAATGTTGACATAAGTAGATAGGAGAGTTCTCGGGACGTACATACTATATATCTATGTATAAATAAAAGTCTTTTCCAAATTTTAAATACATATATGATTTTAAATACACATATGAACAGTAATCCTGTAAAACGGATAGCTTACATTAGTGCCTCAAGCTTTAAAATGTATATACATTGCTTCCTGTTAAATTACCCAACTAGAGTTGTCAGTAATAAGATTTGGAATTGAGTTCCGCTGGAATTGCGAAAATTTTACACTGTGCGCCGGTTTTCTTTTTTAACTTTTTTATAACAAAAATGGATTTTAGTCCATTTTCTTGACAGAACTGAAACTATCTAATATGGTACATGCAGTTTTTTTGTTTGAAGAAGTTGGATTAAAACCTTTAAGGGGGAGAGTACGATAACTTGGCTGCCAAAAAATAATATCGGTTTCTTATAGAGGGGTCCAAGCCAAGCATTTGTTACTGTGGGAGAGGGTGTGGGGTCTATTTCGCCCCGTTTAGGAGGAAGGGCAATTTAAGAATAGAAAAAATACTTATAATAAAAAAAACACCACAGCAACACTTACAATAAAGTGGTAATACATATAAATTTAAATTAAAGTATTTATGCTAATAGTTGTTGAAAAATTCGCATGCACTCAAAATTTTGGTAAAAAAAAATGAAAAAAAAAAATTAGATCAAACGCTTGTTCATTAATATTTCAAGTGTATTACGTATTACATAAGTACAAACGAACTACGCAAAGTAAATAATTTTCTGATGGGTATTGGTGACATTGGCGCCAGCCTGACGAAAAAGACAAAGAAGTCGCGTGAGCGTGGACTGACCACATAAAGAGAATTGAAATCCCTGTTGCCCGCGAAGCGTTTAATCCACGTTAATGCCATGGGAATGCAAAAAAAAATAGTTATATTCAAATATTTAAAAAACTAGAAGACAACAAACCATTCGGTTCCCCCTACCATTGTAAAAGATGCTGGGTTTAGACCATTCTATATGACACTGTTATTATTTTCTAGCCGTCAAGTTATCGTACTCGTGTTAATGAGTGTAGACCAATTTTTTCGGAAGCATACTAATCACTCATTACCTGGTAGGGCTGAATCATTGAATCTAGGACTATACTGTGAGCCAACGAAATTATCATAAAAAAAGTGAACTCAATACTGAGAGACATCGTGCATTAATCAGCAGCTTACAATAGATTGAAACACAATTGACTAAATTGGAACAATAATTTTCAATAACTTAATTGCTGTTGCACCTTCCCTAGAAACTTTAAGTAGTGTGTTAAGACGGTCGGCATACACATTATGATACATTTCCAGCTCGTACTTCCTTCCGCTGCAAATGAGCGTAACCATGATGTTGCATCATGCAAATGCTACTCACGTCACGATTTTTTGTAATACAACAAGCCCGCCACCGCGTATGATCCAAAAGCTAATCGAGACAATTGGTTTAGTTAAGAGCGCTCCGCTGCGCCAACTTGTCCATTAATCATTCAAGACATTGGAGATTGTTTAGTAAATATTTTCGACATAACCTTTTCGGGTGTACGGAGGAGGATGTTGGCACAAGAGAAAAGAAAAACAATTAGTGGCACAACAGGCCATACCTTACCTTACCATCATTATGCTGACGGGTAACGAGAGTGTTTTTATACGACTCTATTTAAAAGTCGATTAAAGCATATGAGAAGAAAGTATTTCCGCTTTGCCAAGGGCGTACACTTTAAAAGAGTTCACAAAAGAAGATTTTGAATATTTGTGCCGAATAAATGCAACAGAAAACAGAAATCTGATGACACTCGTATGACATTTTGGTTTTGATAAAAACATACTTACTTACTTCCCATTTTAAAATTCATGGCATGAACGGTGTTTAGAAGAGGCTGGCTGGACATCGAACTATTGAGGACAAGAAATCGATTAATCTAAATAGATAAGTCTCTTGAGAGAGTTCTTGTCTAATTGAAAGTCACGAAAGAGTGAAATATTTCTTAAGCCAAGTGGATGCGTGTTTAAGTTCATTTTCATTAGAAGACCATTACAGTCAAGGTTGCCAGATAATAATTGTTGAACAAATATTATATCTACAGCGACGCGGCGATGCTCAAGCGACCCTAGCTTGATCAATTGCCAGCAATGAATACATGGGGGGAGGTTGTGTAAAGTTCCACTCCTTAGACACTTTTACTTTGTGTTAACTTCAATCGCCTAATGCAGCCTCACATTAGGTAAACAAGAAAAGGCTTGGTTCGATTGAATACTAACAGTGAGTCAAATTATTTATTTCAGATCTATTTATACAAAAATAAGTGCTTACTTAAACAGAAACGTGCAGGTGGCAAAAACGTATACAAAAGGTGCATGCGTTATCAAAAGGTGCAAAATTACAGAAAACAACAGCAAACAAATAAACAAAATTATGCTTACGTTAACAAATTATAATTAAAAGGGAAAAATAGAAAACGTGAAATTGAAAATTGCAAACTTGCAATAAATTGCAAGTACTTTTGTTGATGTGATCAACATTCTGCCTCCTCCGGAGCTGTTCTCCAGTTCATCCTAAACCGTGGTGTTGTACTGCTTCTGTTGTCTCTTAATTCGATGTCCTGGGATCTTTTGGTCGGGCATTTGCCGTATTTGAGGATTACAGCCAATAATAAGATTAAAAGAATTGCTGCAACAATAATTGAAATCCAAGACCCAAATGCCCAATACTGATGTTTTATGATGGTTTTCCAATTTTCGTCATGTAGCCGGTTGAGCGCTTCAATGGTTTCTTGGTGGTTTAGATTTGAGATCTCCGTTATATCCTTACTGATCGGAATGATAGTTTCATTCGCAAAATAAACTGGAACGTGTGTCGATAGTGTTGTGTTTAGAGTGGCAATTGATTTGCTAAAATGCATCACTACTCTTGATTCCTTGAGTACCCTTGCTTCCAATCGTATGGAATTGGATTCGATGACGCAGTCTGGTGAGATATGAATTACGCCTGTTTCATTAAGAACTACTTCTTCACGTTCTAGTCCACAATTTACAAATATTGTTGTTGTTTTAGGTGTTATGAACATCCATGTGTTGTGAGTCCATAATTCTTTCCATATTGTGTGCTTTATTTTTAATGTTTTGGTTGGACATTGTTTGAAGGACAGCTTCTTGTACAGCTGTTGAACAATACAGTCCTCGCTCTGGTCAATACTTTGAAATATTGATGGCCGAAGAATAAAGGTTGTTTCATTGATAGTTTGAGTCCCAATTATATCTTTCAATGGTATTTCAAAATATCGTTGTAGATAATAATTGACTCCAAGTACCGGTTGCTGTATCTGCACTTCTCGGAATGTCTGCACATCGATTTTTTCAGGAACAGTGTTGATTTTAATCAGCTCATATTCGTTGGCGTCTATAATCATGAAATATCCCGTTATGAGGATCTCTGATGAGTTTGATGAAATTTCCAATTTGTCCATTGGATCCGGTAGAATTGTCATGTCAGGACCAAGCTTCTCAGCACACTCGTGGATAATCTTTTCCATGCTTTCATGCGACAAAAATTCCAATAAGTGGCTACGTTTCAGATATGCATTAAGTAGCTTGTTGTATTTTGTTTCGATCTCCCGCATGTAGCTAAGCGCTATCAAATATGCGTTCGTCACGTATATGTTTATCTTATTCTCATCAATGAATTTGTACCAGTTTTCCATCTTGTTGATCTCTTCTAAACCAGCATTAAGTCGTTTGGTGAAGCTGTTTATTTTCTTGCCGATTCTGGTTTCTGTGTCGTTCACACTCGCAATTGTCGACAGCATTATCTTGGTATTGGTTTGACTACCCTTGATTAGAGCCCTCTGATTTTTGTCAAGAGCTTCGATATCCTGGTAAACTTCTTCGTTGACTCCAAATATTGAAGTAAGGATGGTTCCTAGTATTCCTCGTTTTTGTCTTTTGTGTGGTGTTATTTCAAGCCTCTTGAAAATCGAGAATACATTTTTCCATTCTTCATCCAAGTGATTTCGCAATTCTTCGCACTGATTTTCCTTAGTCGCTGCACTTGCCCGTCTACATAGCTCAATCAATTGGTCTCTTGTCTTATTTACGTTTGATTGATCACGTAGTAGATCTAGCATCGGGTATCGAATGCTGGTGCGAAGTACGCCCCGTTGAATTCTGGCTGTTCCAAATTGTTCCACAAATATTCCAGCCTCCGGATGGGTTATTGTGTATCGTGTAGATCCTGGCGTAACTAATGCAAGAACTGACAGAACTGCAAGAGCAACAGGAAACTTGCATGGATGTTTCTTATTTCTCTGGTTCCTTGTTGAAATCGGAGACTGTTTCACCTTCGATTCATCTTCTTTCTCCTGAGGCTTCATAGGGTTTTCTTCATTGGGTAGCGGACACACCTTGGTTATTGGTCGTTTCAATACTCCTTTTTCCGTTTTTACCGTCACAACTCTGGTTAGCCCATCAGCTCCACTATGCACTTCCACAATTTTTCCCAAAGGCCACTTCGATGGTGAAATAAGTTCACCCTTCAGCAGTACCAATTGTCCGACCTCAATATTCCTTGTTAAATGCTTCCACTTGTATCGTTGTTGCATCCTTGATAAGTAATCCTCATACCATCGTTTGCACAGGTCGTTTTTTAGTTTTTGAATTAGCTTCCACCTCTTTAAGCTACTCACAGACATATCCAAAATGAAATCTTGTTGTGAGGCTAGCAATGGTTCTCCAACAATGAAATGGCCCGGTGTTAATACATCAAGATCCTCAATATTGTCTGTTAACGCACAGAGTGGTCTGGAGTTCAAACATCCCTCTACTTGTACCAGAATAGTGTTCATCTCTTCGTAAGTTAATTTCTGCTCTCCAATAATTCTGTTCAAATGGTACTTCGCGGATTTAACTCCGGCTTCCCAGAGTCCACCAAAATGTGGAGCTCCTGGTGGTATGAAATGCCACTGTATTCCACTGTTTGTTAGGTTGATTTGCAATGCGTCGATAATGTTTTTAGCTCCGATGAAGTTGGTTCCATTATCACTATAAATGTGATACACAGATCCTCTTCTGCTGATCATGCGTCGTAATGCTGCCATAAACCCGTCCGTTGTTAAGTCAGAAGTAAGCTCAATGTGCACTGCCTTTGTTGCCATGCAAACGAAAAGTGCTATGTAAGCCTTATGTGACTTAACACCCCGAAACTGTGAGCATCTGATGTGGACTGGACCTGCATAATCTACTCCACAGTGAGTAAATGGCCGTGAAAACCTCACTCGTGCTTCCGGAAGTTGTCCCATAAGTTGACTTGATTCCTTGGCCTTGAAACGAAAGCATTTAACGCATTGATTTATAATCGCTTTAACGGTGTTGGTTCCTCTAATGATCCAGAATTTTCTCCTGATGTGATTTAAAGTGAGTCTTACGCCACCGTGCAGCGTATCCTTGTGAGCCTTAGTAACAATTAATCGTGCCAGTGGGTGGGACGACGAGAGAATCATAGGATGCTTTTGATCCATTGTCAAGTTTGCATGTTTTAAACGGCCTCCCACTCGTAATATTCCATTTGAATCGACAAATGGGTTCAGTGAAGATATTTTGCTGTCTGATTTCAAAGTATTGGTTGTCAGAAGATTTGCCACATCCTCAGAGAAACATTGTTGAGCACCCTTTACCAGCATTCTTTCTGCTTCCAAAAGTTCCTCTAGTGTTAACCCGCCCAGTGTACGCTCTTCACGTCTGGTACTCCTTTTGCAGTTGTTTTGAAATCGCAAGCAATATGCGGTTATACGCTGAAGTTTCGAGAACGAAGAGAATTTGAGAAAAATATCATACTTGCATGGTGGAATGCTGTTATCCACTGACAAACAAGCGCGTATCTTTCTGACTTCCGGTAATTCTTGAATTTCCGTCATTGATTTGTCGGCTGGCCAATGATTTTCATCTTTCTTTAACCAGTCTGGTCCATGCCACCAAGATGAATTTTCAGCGAGAGTATCTCCAAATGATCCTCTAGATGGAATGTCAGCTGGATTCTCTTTTCCTGGCACAAACCTCCATTGTCCTACAAAATGTTGTTGTACATAGGACACTCGGTTGGCAACAAATGTATTCCATTTCACTGGATGTTGTTTTAACCAGCTCAGTACTATGGTAGAATCTGACCATGCGAAAACTCGGTTGTATTTCATATCTGCTCCCTCCTTGATGTTCTTCATTAACTTCGTAAGAAGTGCTGCTGCGCATAACTCTAGCCTTGCCAATGAAACCTGCTTCACCGGTGCCACCTTTGTCTTTGATGCAATTAGACTGATTGTAGTAGCGTCGCCATTATTAATCTTGAGATACACAACGGCTGCATATGCTAATTCGGATGCATCTGCGAATCCATGTAACTCAACTTGAGATCCTTCATTTTGTTGTGTCCATCTCGGAATTCTGACACTTTCCAACGATGATAGCCTGGTCTTGAATTCACTCCATTCCTCTTGAAGTTTCTCTGGGACTTTCTCATCCCAACCAATGCCCAAAAGCCAAAGACGTTGAATAATGATCTTTGCCTTGACAGTTACTGGCGATAACCATCCAAAAGGATCGAAGATTTTTCCAGCGTCACTAAGTATTGCTCGTTTGGTACCCTTTGTACTGAATAACGACGAGTTGACCTTGAAACGGAAGTCATCTGCCCTAGGACACCATTTTATGCCTAAGACCTTGAATGTTGTTTCGTTGTCAAAGCCATGGTCTAGCTCCATTTCAACCTCGTCTCTGGGCAACGCGCTTACAATCTCCGTACGATTTGATGTCCATTTACGTAAGTGAAATCCACCACTTTGGAGCATTTGCGTCAATTCTTGTTGTAGCCTTCGGCACTCTCCTATTGAATTCGCACCACCCAGACAGTCGTCCACGTAGAATCCTTCTTTCACAGTTTTGCTTGCTAATGGATATCTCTGCTTTTCGTCCTCGGCTAACTGACACAGAGTCTTAATAGCTAAGTATGGTGCCGAAGCTGTACCATAAGTGACGGTTCTGAGTATATATTCCTTGACGGGGTCGCTAGAACTAGCTCTCCAGAAAATCCGCTGCAAATTTCGATCATCTTTGCTAACTAATATCTGCCGGTACATTTTCTCGATGTCAGCAGTGAACACGATTTCAAAGGACCTCCATCGAAGAAGCAGGAAGAACAAATCCTTTTGAACCACAGGACCAGTCATCATAATGCTGTTCAGGGACTCACCAGAGGTAGTTGCTGCTGAGGCGTCGAACACAACCCTCAATTTGGTTGTAGAGCTTTCACTTTTTAGGACTGCATGATGCGGAAGATAATACGTCTTTTCAGTAGTACACCCCGTTGCTTCCTCCATGTGTCCCAGATCAATATATTCCTGAATGAACTTCGAATATTCTTGCCGTAGACTGTCATTTTTTGCGAATCTTTGTTCCAAGATGAAAAAGCGTTTCAAAGCCATTTTGCGTGAATCTCCCAATACAGTGCGATCCTTTCGCAGGGGTAAGTGGACTGTATAACGTCCCATTTCGTCGCGTTTGTGCGTTAATAGAAAGTGATTTTCGCACCTTTCGTCTTCTTCAGATTTGATTTTCTCACTGGGAACTTCTTCTAATTCCCAAAATTTCTTCAACTCCTCATCTTCCCTGCACACACTGATGCATGATGTGAGGTTTTTGCCTTGGGACTGCTTCCTCGAGATCGGTGTAGTGATGATTGGACCCGAAAGTATCCAGCCAAATTTTGTATTTTGAGCCATCGGAGTATTAGCTGGACCTTTGACTACTCCTTTCGTCAAAAATTGTGGCAAGATATCAGACCCAATTAACAAGTCGATATCTTGAGGTTCTCCATACCATGGGTCAGCCAATTTCAGACCTTTTATGTGCGGCCACTGGTGGGAGCTAATTGGATGCACTGGTAGTCTCGATGTAATTACTGGCATAACTAATGCCTCCACTTCCAAACTGACTCTCTCATCGTGAATTGACCGAATAGTAATTTCACAAGCTGCAACGATTTCTGTTGCATGACCGTTTATGCCACTGATTTTAGATCTGTACTGGACTAAGGGTATCTTCATTTGGCGTGCTAGTTTCTCCGTAACGAAGCACGATTGAGACCCTTGGTCAATCAAGGCTCGTACTAGTCTTGCTTCTCCTCCAACGCAAATATTCACCATGGCTGTGGCTAATAGTGTCATCCTATTGTTATGACAGGTAGTAGCGACTCGTGCTGACGATGGTGTTTCTTCTACTGGTGCTCGGGGGAGATGAAGCAAGGAGTTATGTGGTTGTGCGCACATTTTGCAACCCTTTTTCACTGGACATTCCTGTGCGACATGTCCATCTCTCAAACAGTTAAAACACAACCTTGACCGTTGGATTACTTCCAAACGGTTTTTAGGCCTCATGCTTAGGAACCTTTTGCAGCTATATATTTGATGAAACTCGCTGCAAACAGCACACTTTGACTGTGTGACGGTAGTCAAATGGTTCCTTGTCGCGGCTGCTCTCATTGTATATGATTGGGGGTCCCGGGTTGATTCGCGGCTACTTTCTAAACCTCGGAATCTGCCCTCGATGAAATTAAAGAAATCCTCAAGCTTAGGTATTTCTGTTGACGTCCCTCTTGACTGTTGATATAATTTCCTGGTTTCCGGGTCAAGTTTTGGACAAAGTAACTGGATTATTAACGGATCCCAGGAGTTAGTGTCAACTCCCAAGTTGTTAATACCGTACAAGATTTCTCGGGACGTGTCCATAATTGTTTTTAGTTCAAATGCGTTTTCGTTCCGAGTCGGTTTCAAGTTCAACAACCTTTGGATGTAATTGTTGACTAGTACGGCAGGATTTTGGAAGCGCTTGGTAAGTAGTTCTATAGCTGTCTCATAGTTATTTGATGTTGGGGATAGGTGACTAACTATTCTGGCAGCTTCACCCTTCAA
Source organism: Orthonevra nobilis (assembly GCA_963555765.1). Classification (NCBI taxonomy): domain Eukaryota; kingdom Metazoa; phylum Arthropoda; class Insecta; order Diptera; family Syrphidae; genus Orthonevra; species Orthonevra nobilis. The sequence continues at coordinate 58,042,842 of OY743226.1, forward strand.
GTTTCCCTTCAAATACTGGATCCGTTCAACGTCGCTTAAAGTAATATTCTGGTGAACTAAACGCTCAAACAGTTCCCAGAATGATGTCCACTCCTCGTACTTTCCACTAAACGATGGAATGCTTATTGCTGGAAGCTTGATCTCTCGGTGTGTAGGTGGTTGTTGATGTACAGGTGGTTGCTGCTGACCTTCAGCTTCTTTAATTTGGATGTACGCATCTTGATACATCTGCTCCAATTCAATAAACTCATTGTTGCAGACATATTCATGATCGTAGTCAGCTTCTTCTAACGTAGACATTATGTCGTCGTTTATTATTTCAAGTTTCGTCCAGCAATCTCTTAGCTGGTCTAATTTGAATCTGAGGTATACAGCACCTTGACTCAAATCCAAGCTGTTAATGATGCGGGTGAAGTTGTTTTTAATGACAATTAATTTCTTGAACCTCGCTTGAACCTTCCCTGGATCTGATTTATCTTCATTGATGGGAGACAACCTTGATGGCTGCATGCCTGCAGTGGACAATGGCTCTAGTGTTGGTTGTGGCTGAACTTGAGACTGTGCTTTCGTTGATGTTGCTGGCGCCGCTTGTTCGTCAAAATGTTGCGGGCCAGTCTTCTTTAGCATTTGCTCCATTTTCATCTTAAAGGTGCCCTTGATGTCCTGGTACCTCGTCTCGAACTGCTGAAAGTACTTCTGGGTGAAGTAGTCGTGCTGCGGATTGGTTTTCCGCAGGTCTTCCAAGTACCCATTGTTGATCTGGAAGTCGGTCCAATACGCTTCTAATTGTTCGAGTCGCTTCCTGAAGTACTCATTAGTGTAACGAGACTCTCCATCCTTTTTAAAATTGGTCCACAACCGATGCACTTCTTCACTAATATCGGTTTGTAATTGCGCGATGCCCTCGAATTCACTCATTGCAAATGTTTGTAGACTTTTGTTGATATCACTTTAACTCAATAAAATTATCAATATATTTTTCTTGGTCTCGTACCAATTTAAAATATGTAATTTAACACTTTCCGGCTAATCCGGCTCGAAGGACCAAATGTAAAGTTCCACTCCTTAGACACTTTTACTTTGTGTTAACTTCAATCGCCTAATGCAGCCTCACATTAGGTAAACAAGAAAAGGCTTGGTTCGATTGAATACTAACAGTGAGTCAAATTATTTATTTCAGATCTATTTATACAAAAATAAGTGCTTACTTAAACAGAAACGTGCAGGTGGCAAAAACGTATACAAAAGGTGCATGCGTTATCAAAAGGTGCAAAATTACAGAAAACAACAGCAAACAAATAAACAAAATTATGCTTACGTTAACAAATTATAATTAAAAGGGAAAAATAGAAAACGTGAAATTGAAAATTGCAAACTTGCAATAAATTGCAAGTACTTTTGTTGATGTGATCAACATTCTGCCTCCTCCGGAGCTGTTCTCCAGTTCATCCTAAACCGTGGTGTTGTACTGCTTCTGTTGTCTCTTAATTCGATGTCCTGGGATCTTTTGGTCGGGCATTTGCCGTATTTGAGGATTACAGCCAATAATAAGATTAAAAGAATTGCTGCAACAATAATTGAAATCCAAGACCCAAATGCCCAATACTGATGTTTTATGATGGTTTTCCAATTTTCGTCATGTAGCCGGTTGAGCGCTTCAATGGTTTCTTGGTGGTTTAGATTTGAGATCTCCGTTATATCCTTACTGATCGGAATGATAGTTTCATTCGCAAAATAAACTGGAACGTGTGTCGATAGTGTTGTGTTTAGAGTGGCAATTGATTTGCTAAAATGCATCACTACTCTTGATTCCTTGAGTACCCTTGCTTCCAATCGTATGGAATTGGATTCGATGACGCAGTCTGGTGAGATATGAATTACGCCTGTTTCATTAAGAACTACTTCTTCACGTTCTAGTCCACAATTTACAAATATTGTTGTTGTTTTAGGTGTTATGAACATCCATGTGTTGTGAGTCCATAATTCTTTCCATATTGTGTGCTTTATTTTTAATGTTTTGGTTGGACATTGTTTGAAGGACAGCTTCTTGTACAGCTGTTGAACAATACAGTCCTCGCTCTGGTCAATACTTTGAAATATTGATGGCCGAAGAATAAAGGTTGTTTCATTGATAGTTTGAGTCCCAATTATATCTTTCAATGGTATTTCAAAATATCGTTGTAGATAATAATTGACTCCAAGTACCGGTTGCTGTATCTGCACTTCTCGGAATGTCTGCACATCGATTTTTTCAGGAACAGTGTTGATTTTAATCAGCTCATATTCGTTGGCGTCTATAATCATGAAATATCCCGTTATGAGGATCTCTGATGAGTTTGATGAAATTTCCAATTTGTCCATTGGATCCGGTAGAATTGTCATGTCAGGACCAAGCTTCTCAGCACACTCGTGGATAATCTTTTCCATGCTTTCATGCGACAAAAATTCCAATAAGTGGCTACGTTTCAGATATGCATTAAGTAGCTTGTTGTATTTTGTTTCGATCTCCCGCATGTAGCTAAGCGCTATCAAATATGCGTTCGTCACGTATATGTTTATCTTATTCTCATCAATGAATTTGTACCAGTTTTCCATCTTGTTGATCTCTTCTAAACCAGCATTAAGTCGTTTGGTGAAGCTGTTTATTTTCTTGCCGATTCTGGTTTCTGTGTCGTTCACACTCGCAATTGTCGACAGCATTATCTTGGTATTGGTTTGACTACCCTTGATTAGAGCCCTCTGATTTTTGTCAAGAGCTTCGATATCCTGGTAAACTTCTTCGTTGACTCCAAATATTGAAGTAAGGATGGTTCCTAGTATTCCTCGTTTTTGTCTTTTGTGTGGTGTTATTTCAAGCCTCTTGAAAATCGAGAATACATTTTTCCATTCTTCATCCAAGTGATTTCGCAATTCTTCGCACTGATTTTCCTTAGTCGCTGCACTTGCCCGTCTACATAGCTCAATCAATTGGTCTCTTGTCTTATTTACGTTTGATTGATCACGTAGTAGATCTAGCATCGGGTATCGAATGCTGGTGCGAAGTACGCCCCGTTGAATTCTGGCTGTTCCAAATTGTTCCACAAATATTCCAGCCTCCGGATGGGTTATTGTGTATCGTGTAGATCCTGGCGTAACTAATGCAAGAACTGACAGAACTGCAAGAGCAACAGGAAACTTGCATGGATGTTTCTTATTTCTCTGGTTCCTTGTTGAAATCGGAGACTGTTTCACCTTCGATTCATCTTCTTTCTCCTGAGGCTTCATAGGGTTTTCTTCATTGGGTAGCGGACACACCTTGGTTATTGGTCGTTTCAATACTCCTTTTTCCGTTTTTACCGTCACAACTCTGGTTAGCCCATCAGCTCCACTATGCACTTCCACAATTTTTCCCAAAGGCCACTTCGATGGTGAAATAAGTTCACCCTTCAGCAGTACCAATTGTCCGACCTCAATATTCCTTGTTAAATGCTTCCACTTGTATCGTTGTTGCATCCTTGATAAGTAATCCTCATACCATCGTTTGCACAGGTCGTTTTTTAGTTTTTGAATTAGCTTCCACCTCTTTAAGCTACTCACAGACATATCCAAAATGAAATCTTGTTGTGAGGCTAGCAATGGTTCTCCAACAATGAAATGGCCCGGTGTTAATACATCAAGATCCTCAATATTGTCTGTTAACGCACAGAGTGGTCTGGAGTTCAAACATCCCTCTACTTGTACCAGAATAGTGTTCATCTCTTCGTAAGTTAATTTCTGCTCTCCAATAATTCTGTTCAAATGGTACTTCGCGGATTTAACTCCGGCTTCCCAGAGTCCACCAAAATGTGGAGCTCCTGGTGGTATGAAATGCCACTGTATTCCACTGTTTGTTAGGTTGATTTGCAATGCGTCGATAATGTTTTTAGCTCCGATGAAGTTGGTTCCATTATCACTATAAATGTGATACACAGATCCTCTTCTGCTGATCATGCGTCGTAATGCTGCCATAAACCCGTCCGTTGTTAAGTCAGAAGTAAGCTCAATGTGCACTGCCTTTGTTGCCATGCAAACGAAAAGTGCTATGTAAGCCTTATGTGACTTAACACCCCGAAACTGTGAGCATCTGATGTGGACTGGACCTGCATAATCTACTCCACAGTGAGTAAATGGCCGTGAAAACCTCACTCGTGCTTCCGGAAGTTGTCCCATAAGTTGACTTGATTCCTTGGCCTTGAAACGAAAGCATTTAACGCATTGATTTATAATCGCTTTAACGGTGTTGGTTCCTCTAATGATCCAGAATTTTCTCCTGATGTGATTTAAAGTGAGTCTTACGCCACCGTGCAGCGTATCCTTGTGAGCCTTAGTAACAATTAATCGTGCCAGTGGGTGGGACGACGAGAGAATCATAGGATGCTTTTGATCCATTGTCAAGTTTGCATGTTTTAAACGGCCTCCCACTCGTAATATTCCATTTGAATCGACAAATGGGTTCAGTGAAGATATTTTGCTGTCTGATTTCAAAGTATTGGTTGTCAGAAGATTTGCCACATCCTCAGAGAAACATTGTTGAGCACCCTTTACCAGCATTCTTTCTGCTTCCAAAAGTTCCTCTAGTGTTAACCCGCCCAGTGTACGCTCTTCACGTCTGGTACTCCTTTTGCAGTTGTTTTGAAATCGCAAGCAATATGCGGTTATACGCTGAAGTTTCGAGAACGAAGAGAATTTGAGAAAAATATCATACTTGCATGGTGGAATGCTGTTATCCACTGACAAACAAGCGCGTATCTTTCTGACTTCCGGTAATTCTTGAATTTCCGTCATTGATTTGTCGGCTGGCCAATGATTTTCATCTTTCTTTAACCAGTCTGGTCCATGCCACCAAGATGAATTTTCAGCGAGAGTATCTCCAAATGATCCTCTAGATGGAATGTCAGCTGGATTCTCTTTTCCTGGCACAAACCTCCATTGTCCTACAAAATGTTGTTGTACATAGGACACTCGGTTGGCAACAAATGTATTCCATTTCACTGGATGTTGTTTTAACCAGCTCAGTACTATGGTAGAATCTGACCATGCGAAAACTCGGTTGTATTTCATATCTGCTCCCTCCTTGATGTTCTTCATTAACTTCGTAAGAAGTGCTGCTGCGCATAACTCTAGCCTTGCCAATGAAACCTGCTTCACCGGTGCCACCTTTGTCTTTGATGCAATTAGACTGATTGTAGTAGCGTCGCCATTATTAATCTTGAGATACACAACGGCTGCATATGCTAATTCGGATGCATCTGCGAATCCATGTAACTCAACTTGAGATCCTTCATTTTGTTGTGTCCATCTCGGAATTCTGACACTTTCCAACGATGATAGCCTGGTCTTGAATTCACTCCATTCCTCTTGAAGTTTCTCTGGGACTTTCTCATCCCAACCAATGCCCAAAAGCCAAAGACGTTGAATAATGATCTTTGCCTTGACAGTTACTGGCGATAACCATCCAAAAGGATCGAAGATTTTTCCAGCGTCACTAAGTATTGCTCGTTTGGTACCCTTTGTACTGAATAACGACGAGTTGACCTTGAAACGGAAGTCATCTGCCCTAGGACACCATTTTATGCCTAAGACCTTGAATGTTGTTTCGTTGTCAAAGCCATGGTCTAGCTCCATTTCAACCTCGTCTCTGGGCAACGCGCTTACAATCTCCGTACGATTTGATGTCCATTTACGTAAGTGAAATCCACCACTTTGGAGCATTTGCGTCAATTCTTGTTGTAGCCTTCGGCACTCTCCTATTGAATTCGCACCACCCAGACAGTCGTCCACGTAGAATCCTTCTTTCACAGTTTTGCTTGCTAATGGATATCTCTGCTTTTCGTCCTCGGCTAACTGACACAGAGTCTTAATAGCTAAGTATGGTGCCGAAGCTGTACCATAAGTGACGGTTCTGAGTATATATTCCTTGACGGGGTCGCTAGAACTAGCTCTCCAGAAAATCCGCTGCAAATTTCGATCATCTTTGCTAACTAATATCTGCCGGTACATTTTCTCGATGTCAGCAGTGAACACGATTTCAAAGGACCTCCATCGAAGAAGCAGGAAGAACAAATCCTTTTGAACCACAGGACCAGTCATCATAATGCTGTTCAGGGACTCACCAGAGGTAGTTGCTGCTGAGGCGTCGAACACAACCCTCAATTTGGTTGTAGAGCTTTCACTTTTTAGGACTGCATGATGCGGAAGATAATACGTCTTTTCAGTAGTACACCCCGTTGCTTCCTCCATGTGTCCCAGATCAATATATTCCTGAATGAACTTCGAATATTCTTGCCGTAGACTGTCATTTTTTGCGAATCTTTGTTCCAAGATGAAAAAGCGTTTCAAAGCCATTTTGCGTGAATCTCCCAATACAGTGCGATCCTTTCGCAGGGGTAAGTGGACTGTATAACGTCCCATTTCGTCGCGTTTGTGCGTTAATAGAAAGTGATTTTCGCACCTTTCGTCTTCTTCAGATTTGATTTTCTCACTGGGAACTTCTTCTAATTCCCAAAATTTCTTCAACTCCTCATCTTCCCTGCACACACTGATGCATGATGTGAGGTTTTTGCCTTGGGACTGCTTCCTCGAGATCGGTGTAGTGATGATTGGACCCGAAAGTATCCAGCCAAATTTTGTATTTTGAGCCATCGGAGTATTAGCTGGACCTTTGACTACTCCTTTCGTCAAAAATTGTGGCAAGATATCAGACCCAATTAACAAGTCGATATCTTGAGGTTCTCCATACCATGGGTCAGCCAATTTCAGACCTTTTATGTGCGGCCACTGGTGGGAGCTAATTGGATGCACTGGTAGTCTCGATGTAATTACTGGCATAACTAATGCCTCCACTTCCAAACTGACTCTCTCATCGTGAATTGACCGAATAGTAATTTCACAAGCTGCAACGATTTCTGTTGCATGACCGTTTATGCCACTGATTTTAGATCTGTACTGGACTAAGGGTATCTTCATTTGGCGTGCTAGTTTCTCCGTAACGAAGCACGATTGAGACCCTTGGTCAATCAAGGCTCGTACTAGTCTTGCTTCTCCTCCAACGCAAATATTCACCATGGCTGTGGCTAATAGTGTCATCCTATTGTTATGACAGGTAGTAGCGACTCGTGCTGACGATGGTGTTTCTTCTACTGGTGCTCGGGGGAGATGAAGCAAGGAGTTATGTGGTTGTGCGCACATTTTGCAACCCTTTTTCACTGGACATTCCTGTGCGACATGTCCATCTCTCAAACAGTTAAAACACAACCTTGACCGTTGGATTACTTCCAAACGGTTTTTAGGCCTCATGCTTAGGAACCTTTTGCAGCTATATATTTGATGAAACTCGCTGCAAACAGCACACTTTGACTGTGTGACGGTAGTCAAATGGTTCCTTGTCGCGGCTGCTCTCATTGTATATGATTGGGGGTCCCGGGTTGATTCGCGGCTACTTTCTAAACCTCGGAATCTGCCCTCGATGAAATTAAAGAAATCCTCAAGCTTAGGTATTTCTGTTGACGTCCCTCTTGACTGTTGATATAATTTCCTGGTTTCCGGGTCAAGTTTTGGACAAAGTAACTGGATTATTAACGGATCCCAGGAGTTAGTGTCAACTCCCAAGTTGTTAATACCGTACAAGATTTCTCGGGACGTGTCCATAATTGTTTTTAGTTCAAATGCGTTTTCGTTCCGAGTCGGTTTCAAGTTCAACAACCTTTGGATGTAATTGTTGACTAGTACGGCAGGATTTTGGAAGCGCTTGGTAAGTAGTTCTATAGCTGTCTCATAGTTATTTGATGTTGGGGATAGGTGACTAACTATTCTGGCAGCTTCACCCTTCAAGTTTCCCTTCAAATACTGGATCCGTTCAACGTCGCTTAAAGTAATATTCTGGTGAACTAAACGCTCAAACAGTTCCCAGAATGATGTCCACTCCTCGTACTTTCCACTAAACGATGGAATGCTTATTGCTGGAAGCTTGATCTCTCGGTGTGTAGGTGGTTGTTGATGTACAGGTGGTTGCTGCTGACCTTCAGCTTCTTTAATTTGGATGTACGCATCTTGATACATCTGCTCCAATTCAATAAACTCATTGTTGCAGACATATTCATGATCGTAGTCAGCTTCTTCTAACGTAGACATTATGTCGTCGTTTATTATTTCAAGTTTCGTCCAGCAATCTCTTAGCTGGTCTAATTTGAATCTGAGGTATACAGCACCTTGACTCAAATCCAAGCTGTTAATGATGCGGGTGAAGTTGTTTTTAATGACAATTAATTTCTTGAACCTCGCTTGAACCTTCCCTGGATCTGATTTATCTTCATTGATGGGAGACAACCTTGATGGCTGCATGCCTGCAGTGGACAATGGCTCTAGTGTTGGTTGTGGCTGAACTTGAGACTGTGCTTTCGTTGATGTTGCTGGCGCCGCTTGTTCGTCAAAATGTTGCGGGCCAGTCTTCTTTAGCATTTGCTCCATTTTCATCTTAAAGGTGCCCTTGATGTCCTGGTACCTCGTCTCGAACTGCTGAAAGTACTTCTGGGTGAAGTAGTCGTGCTGCGGATTGGTTTTCCGCAGGTCTTCCAAGTACCCATTGTTGATCTGGAAGTCGGTCCAATACGCTTCTAATTGTTCGAGTCGCTTCCTGAAGTACTCATTAGTGTAACGAGACTCTCCATCCTTTTTAAAATTGGTCCACAACCGATGCACTTCTTCACTAATATCGGTTTGTAATTGCGCGATGCCCTCGAATTCACTCATTGCAAATGTTTGTAGACTTTTGTTGATATCACTTTAACTCAATAAAATTATCAATATATTTTTCTTGGTCTCGTACCAATTTAAAATATGTAATTTAACACTTTCCGGCTAATCCGGCTCGAAGGACCAAATGTAAAGTTCCACTCCTTAGACACTTTTACTTTGTGTTAACTTCAATCGCCTAATGCAGCCTCACATTAGGTAAACAAGAAAAGGCTTGGTTCGATTGAATACTAACAGTGAGTCAAATTATTTATTTCAGATCTATTTATACAAAAATAAGTGCTTACTTAAACAGAAACGTGCAGGTGGCAAAAACGTATACAAAAGGTGCATGCGTTATCAAAAGGTGCAAAATTACAGAAAACAACAGCAAACAAATAAACAAAATTATGCTTACGTTAACAAATTATAATTAAAAGGGAAAAATAGAAAACGTGAAATTGAAAATTGCAAACTTGCAATAAATTGCAAGTACTTTTGTTGATGTGATCAACAGGTTGTATTGGTCATTCAAGGAAGGCATAACTGAGAAATCGTCTTTGGACAGCTTCGATTCGTGGAATATGAGTGTCGTAATACGGAGACCAGACTCGTAGTCGTATTCGAGCACTGGTCGAATGAAAGTGATGAACAGGGCTTTATTAACATACGGATTGGAAAACTCCTTAGACCAATTTTTTGATGAAGCCAAGCGCTGAGTTGATTTTGCTTATTATATTTTCGTAATGCAGGCGAAAGTTGAGTTCAGAGTCGCAATTGACACCTACGGGGAACAGGTTCGTTGGAAATGATATAGATTCTCGACAACGGAGGATTGCGTCTCCTAGACAATGCTATGGCTTGACATTTGATGATGTTCAGTTCGAGGAAATTTTGTTTGCGCCATATCGAGAACCTATTGAGATAAATGGGGACCAAACAATATACATGCTGTCATCAAAGAATAGGTAGGTATATTTTCGAGTAATTAAACGGGTTTGTCTACCCCGGCTACGCAGCAAATAAAATGAGCGGTGATGATGATGAGATCAAACGCAGAATTGCTCTTTGGGCTCAAGATACAATTGAGTAATAGAGCCCTTCTTCGAAAGACCAAACTGGCTTTGTATAAAACACGGATACTGTCAAGGACGGATACGGAAGTCCTTGGTCGTTTCGAGAGAAAATTTCTGCGTGCGGTCTTTGGTCCCATTTGCGTTGATGGCGAATGGAGGAGAAGGTTCAACTACGTGTTAAATGGGCTGTACAGCAACATGCTTTTAGCCAGGGGTCTTAGGGATCCGTCAATGCCTAAGATAGCTAGGCCATGTACAGCTTATGGACAATTCAGCTTTGGTGCGAAGAATCTTCGACCTCGAGCCTGTGGGACAACGTAACAGAGGACGGCCAAAGTTATGGTGGTGCACATAAGTTGAGGGGGTCCCCAATTGGCGTGAGAAATTGGAAGCAGTTCACAGGAGACTACAGTGGCTCGGCTTCGTTAAGCGATTGGTTATCGATGCTCCAGCTTAAAGTGTCGTCGACCTGGCCACTGAGTTCAGGAAAAAAGGAATCCCGAGCCGAAGATGCCAAAAAGTTTGGTCTAACTTGGACTAAACTGTGAAAGATGAAAATCAACTTTAGCTCAGGTCTGATGACAAACAGTTTTTAAGTGCACTGAACTGCTCTCAGTATAACTCGCCCCTTGCTCTTTTGTGTTCAATTCGCAATTGATCTTCCGTCACACAAGTCATAACTGTTTGATCGTCTTCAATTTTCTATTCTACCCTTCAACAGCCAATTGATCTACACACTCTCTTATTATTTTTTTTTAATTTACGCGATCTTTTACAGTGATTAATACACATATGCGACCATGGACCCCGAATCAAACCCACTTTTGTTTTCCGAGCATCAAAAACTTCCTTCCCAAGCATAAACGTAGGAAACTTGAGCTGTTATGATGTAATATCTGGATTGCTTCATCAATCGACAAGCAGATTGCTTTGACTACTTTCCATCCAAACGCCAACCGATTGGGCGCCAATCTTGAAGCCAATTGAAAGCCTGTCTTGAAGCCAATTGAAAGCCTGTTTTCGAATCAGAAGGCAATTACTTAACCCGATTGTAAATTGCACGTAGCAGCTTGGAGCCACATTAAATTTTGCTATTTAATGTAGTCCGAGTGATGGAAACAATTACTGAAGGCGGAAGGATAAGTCTTGAGATTTAAAGTTTAGTCTTACACAATACACAAAAGAGACCCTTGTTGACTGCGGTTAAGTCATCAATTGTCTCAGCCGCCCTAATTTTATTTAGCAAACACACATATTCGAATTACGGTTCCATTTGTGACTAAAGCAAAAGCGAAAGCGAAGAGTGCTTGACAATTGGAACACGCTGCGTTCCCAATTTAGAGGTAAAGCTTGAAGACTTAATTCCACTTCAGTGCGCTCACAATATTTGTAAATAGTGACACATTCAAGTGCTCTTAGAGTGGTTGAAAACAAAAGAAGCGCCAAATCAACACCATTTTTGGACAAAATATTCTCAAAATTAAATTGAGTCGTTAAGTTGTAGGAAAGCTAAGATAAACGGTGACATAAGACGTTTTGGTCGTGAGAAAGATCCACGCCAGTACGTTTTCCATTATTATTTACTGCAAATTGTGTTTCTAATTTGTTTCAGTAATTTTATAGCGGAATTAAGCCTGCTGCGGACATTCAGTTTATAGTTTTGACGTTCCATTTGTCTAATTGTTGATTTTTATCGCGCAACCAGAGAAAGAAGAGCTTCAGATGTTGGTATAGGTACGGAGTTTGGAAAGAGAATGGATCTTGATTTATGCTTCCGATTGTCTTAAGAAGGTGACTTTGCTGAACGACCAAAATACGCGTCAAATGGCATTATGTAAGGTTGATGCATTTAGAGACACACTATTGGGAGAACCTTGCATTCTTCACTAACCGGAATGATCAGGCTACGTATTTTTCTTATGGCTGATGTATTTTAAAGATTAAAAAAAGCGAAAGCTAATTTTTATTTTTACACTGAGGACTGGGTTCAAGATTCCTTTTTTTACAAAAATAAAAACACCGATCTTTTTCAGCTTCAGAAGATACTTTTGTCATATATTTATTGTTTGGTAAAGAGATAAGCATTTCTCTTCTACAGGCTTATGTTTTGTTTTGTTCTTTTACTTGGGAAAGTCCTCACACTTACCATTAGAGGATCATAAATAAATATCCTGTTTAAAATATAACAATCCCTCCTCGAACAATTGTAAGCAATTTTTGTGCGGCACTGTTTGAAATTATTATTTTGTGTTGCTGCTAAAAATAGCCCAAGTGCTAGCAGTTGTTTTTTGTTAACTATCAAAACATGAATCAAAAGTTTGTACAGTGCTGCAGTCAAGTTAAGCAGTAAAAAATTTCAAAGTCGCAAAGCAAATCGGCAGCAACAATCGTGGATGAACCTGCTGGTGCGTTATCGTAATGAAGCCGCTTTTAAACTTCGAAATATGGAATCATCATTCATTTTTAAGTCATTGATTGGGAATTCAATGCAGCAACAATCGTGGATGAACCTGCTGGTGCGTTATCGTAATGAAGCCGCTTTTAAACTTCGAAATATGGAATCATCATTCATTTTTAAGTCATTGATTGGGAATTCATTTTTAGTGAAGTCACTCAAGTCTTTTTGAAGTCATTGAAGTCATTTTGAAGTCACAAATCCATTGAAGGAACTTTGTAGTCAATGGAATTAATCTAAAGTCTTTTGATTCTGATTGTGTTGACTTGAAATATTCTTATATATTTAAGCTCGTAGTGGAGATATTCTAATATATTTTCAAAAATGTTTATTTTGCAAAAAAACAATTAAAAAATATGAATTTACTCAAAAAAGAGAAATTTATATATTATCATTTTGTATATAACGTAAACATTTCATAAAAATTAAAATAAACTACCTTTATTTTATTATTCCGCTATTAATGTATCCTAAATAAAAATGTTATGCAAAAACAATTTACGAATATTGCTTACTGGCGAAAAGAACACTTACGTAAGTCTTAAAATTAGAGAGTTTTGGAATCTCACTGTATCTGATTCAGAACAATTTTGTGTTTGCTGTTTGTTTTAGATCTATCGCAGTCAAATTTTGATATTAGCTCTAAGAACTAAAGATAGCCTCACTTTGAATTTATGCTTTTCAAATCTCATCCACATACACCACCGTTCGTTTGGTGGCATGATCTAGTTAATCTTGCAATCAGGCATCAACCAAAGAAGCTGTTACTGTGCATGACTCTGGAGATGAACAGAATTTTTTGGGCTACTAAAGTATGCTCTAGCAAGGAATACTTTTCGTCACTTAAAGTAACTATTTCAATCTATTTTTAGATAAACCCATCTCAGTTCAATTGAAAGAGCTTTCAGACAATCCATTTCTTAATCTTGTGCAGGGCATGTGACTATTTCCCCTAGAACTTTTGAAGCGTCGGGCTTTTTTCTATGTCTTCGTTCGCCTAGCTCTTCGAAGGAATTGATTGCTAGGCCTGATGCGATTAGAAGACTATAGGTACGTAGAAGCCAAGCCTCAATATTTTTTTGAACTACCTTATCTTTCCTCTCTGTATCTGACGAGATGCTCTTAAATTTAAAATATTTTAACTTATGAAGCTTTACTTAGCAAGTTTTGTTGAGTCGATCAATTTTGCCTTAATGTCATTGCCCTTTTCTCTATTTCAGCCGGATGATCCTGTAAGCAGATTGGGCTGGCCAAATCAGATCAGGTTAAAGAATTATGTGTGATACGTACCTAATTCGTTTTCACTCGTCGCGGAGATACTGGAAATCAATTAGTTTGAGAAGACTCATGTCTGTGATTGCCTTGATTATATGTGCTAGTGCATTAAAGCATGACTTTAAGCAGTGTGATATATCTTCATTGCAAACCAGATTGGAAATCTTCTTCTTCAGTTGCATAGGACTCCGCCTGAAAAACACTTTAATTGCCCGAAACTCAAACTTCATCGTTTCTTGAAGATCCATAAAAAAAACATGGAGTCCCTTAAATTATCTTTTATGATTGCAAGATTTGTGGCCTTACTTGAGAGTTCGCTGATAGTAATGCTTCCGAGTTTAGGTAGAGTGCAGCAGGAGGTCTTTTTCTTTCTAACAAATAGTGACAATTAAGCCTTCGAGGTTTTCGTTTGCAGATTTTGGCAGCTCCTACCAGGTGGATCCGAAAGATTGAGTTGAATACTTAAGTCATCAGTATGAGCAATATTTATTTTGAGTTTTTGAAATATCACAATCTTCGGGGACTCCGATCTACTGGTATCTTGCCGAGTTTTTTTCAATTTAAGTTCACAAATTCACAATGCTTTTGTTTAGTGCTTCGTCAACTGAATTTGATGTGACCATGCTGTTTTTTGGGCTTTAAAAGCGTTTATTATTTTTATGGTATTTTAAACAATAAAGACCACTAAAACTGACTTCTTCTTCTCAAAAGAATTTTAAATTATTTCTACGACCTCGAGTACTTTTCTTTCAAAAAATATAGTTTCCAGTATGTACTCTGAGCAATTATTGATGTTTTCGATTGGTGGTTTCTTTAACATAAAATGTGCGTCTAGCAATCGCTCAAATGGACTCGCAATAATTTTCTGCTGTGCTGTAATTTACCAGCTCGACCTCTCCAGTTTTTTGGAATAAACTTGAGGAGCAATATCAGTGTCAGTCATATTTTAAGAAGATTACATGGGAAAACAGCTACACAAAGCATAAGAAAAAAGGCCTAAAAACAGTCCCCGATATCGAGCGCCAAGCTCTAGGAGATCCTTACAGTAGCCTAGAGATCTAAAGTATTAGAAAAAATGAAAAAGTTGATCGGTTTAATGTCTAGATTAGCTTCCAAACTGTTTTAAAGATCGAATTATATTGGAATACCCGAGTATTTCTATTTATTAGGCTTACTTGATTTGGTACACTTGTTGAAACAAAATTTAATTGAAGTTAACTCGGAACTTTAGGTGTAAGTGTATAGCTTGCCTAAAAATTTTTTTTGATGCATTTTTCGGAAAGATTAAACAGTAATTTTTTAAATTTATATAAATAACATTTTAATGTGCCTTAAGGTATAATCAAATTGATTGACGAGAAAGCATGTGTTTGTTTCCGACTTCATTATTTGTATAGCCTTTTCTATCCGCAGGAAAAAAACATAGCTTAAGGCAATGTTAAAAATCCGATGAAGAAGAGTTATTTTAAGAAAAATAACGAATGCCATTACGACCTGCAGACACAAATGCTTAAGGCGACACATATTGTGAGTGAATTAATTTACTCAATTGTTTCTGCGATGGCTTATTCCTTGATATTTTTAGATTACTGGTTATCATATATTAAGCAAATAAATTATAGTATAAATAATCATTAACATTATAAAGTAGTTAGAAAATCAGATGCAGATGCAGGGATGCAGATTTTGTTATCGACTTTGCCTTCGCTTAATTCGCAGTATTTTTTTTTTTGCATAATTTCAAAATTACGTCTGCACTCAGTTGTCCGCGTATATGCCTTCACGATAGAGCAACAATGATTACAAATCATCGGCAACGCGGTCTTGGAATACGTCCAAAGAGTAGTTAGTTTACTTTGGCTGGTCGATGAGTATAATAAGGTCATAAATCTGACCACAATGGCAAATGGTGACTTGACCCGATTCTAAAACAAGTAAAAAGTCAAACACTTACTCTTGGACGCGAATCTGGGACTTTTCACGTTAGCACTTAACCAACTGCGCCACCCTGCCGCTATTTTCCTTAGTAATACAACGGCAGTTCTACAACTTTTCAACTACAATCAGGCTACCCATGTGATTAAACCATTCATCCGCATTCATCATATGGAGTGCTACAGTCTGGCCGAGGATAATTTTTAATGTTTATCTCCTGGAATTGAGCTAGGGGCAGCTCGGCGCTTAAACCAATTGATTTGTTGCCATTAACAGAAGACAATTGTTGATCTAAGGGTCACGAATTGTTTTTTGCTGAAATACAAGATTCTCAATTTCAAGTGCCGTCCGCTAGAGTTTTTCGAAGAAAATACCGATACGTTTTGCTAAATCTACAGGAACTGCACTCCTACTTGCGCTTGTATGATGTGATTACCAAACTGTACGCAAAACTTTCCCTTAAATGTCATATTCAAAATAATATTCGAAAGCTAAAAGGCTAAAAAAATCATCTTTCTGCAAATAAACGCCAAAACCAAGTACCTGTACCTTTTGGCATATCATAATTATGCTTGGGCAAGTAATTTGAAAGTGCCAGTATTTAGCATCGTACACAAATTTATGGATTCCCCAAGCGTTTTATTTCACACATTCTTCAGCACACCCATTAATTTCACCCGCCATTTAAGCAAACAGTCATCTCTATTTTGATCTCGTCTTCGCTACCGCCACCAATAATACCAATTCACTGTACTTGACCATCAGCAACGTCTGCATCAATGCATACAGGAATAGTCAACACTTCCGAATATGGCTAAAAAAAAACTGGATCGCTATGTAACACCAGCGAAAGTTGCTGCACGAAATGCAGTCTCGTCGGTCGTTTCTTCGCCCCCAACCAAGTGCATTTACTTCCCAGTATCGTTGCCATTTAAATTTTAAATCCAACTTCATTATTAACTGACGCCTTACGCGCTCGTTCGTTACACATTCCCATGTGGGAAAGCGGCACGAACACGATTTTTTTTGCAAAAACCTTAAAAAAAACTTGTATCTCCAATTTGGCCTCTAAACTTGAGCCAAGTTGCAAGTAATACACTTCATACGCCCGGTTTAAGGGCAAAACGGGTTCGCCTCAAAAGTAGGAAGTTGGTTGTTCACCGACTTACTGATCAGATGAGTTGCATTTTTGTAAGTCACTGTTGAAGCCGTCGAAAGAAAGAGTTGCGATACAGATACTTGGACGCTTCGAATTTTTTCTTTCGCTTTCGTACCTTTCTCCGGCGCGACGCGGCAGTTTGGTTGTGACTCATAGTACTCTGTTTTTTTTTGTTTTTTTCTTATATTTCTTCTTCTCTTCTTGCCAAGCTTATAGTGCTCCAGCCTTAGGACCCGCGCAATTTAATGACGAGGCGACCACGGAATGTTCAGCGCTCGCGTTCGTAGAAAGAAAGTAAAATCGGCGCTCGATGACGAGTGTGAGTAAGGTAATGTACTGCACGCCGACTTGGCTGATATGGGCAACTGCCGCAAAGCTTCCGTTGCGACCTCTGGCTCTTCGTCGGCTCTTGCCACAAAGTCTCAATCTGGCCATCAACTTTTCATTTGGTATTGTGTGTGAATTTGAATGGCGTACGGAGAGTGGTGTAGTGCGATCTGAACATGGCTAAGCCACTCTTCGCCTTGGATCTTCTTCGTCGTCTTGTTGCTGTCTACCTCTGTCGTCAGTTGGTCGCTTTTGTCGTTGCACACTTGTCAATTTGGAAAAAAATTCAAATCGACAATTCAGTATACCACAAGCTACACCGTCGACCGGTCGGAATTTGGTAGAAAGCAAAAGTGGTAGAAGGATATTTGGTTTTCGGACACAGTGGATAGTGCAAAATATGTGATTCGGATTTTTAAAGTGTTGTTATAAAAAAAAGATAAAAATTAAAAAAAAAATCTGCAATATAAATACATGAATGGATAAATAAAATAAAAGTATCTAAAAAAAGATATTTTTCGTGCTGAGTGATATTTTCTTGTAAAGGATTATCTTAACTGTTTGCTAACAAAGGATTAAAACTTGGATACTAAGTGCAAGATGAGGATAGTTTTTGTGCTGGTAAGTTTCACTCGAATTATATTTGATTGATTGCAATCGATGGACACCACTTATTGGGATTCCACAAGTGAAACCTTCGATTTGTATTCCATTCGCATTCGTTAATTTCATATCAGTGATTGCCTTAATGTGAAAATATCTACACCTTTACTTTTGGTTGATGTGTCGTTGTCGTACCGCTTTGAATTTAGAAAACTCCGGTGGAACTTTTACTTTTCGACTCTAAATCAACTTGGCGATAATAAGTAAGGGAAAAAATCGTATAGAATGAAGCTACTGCTTACATTAAATGAGAAGAAGAAAGAATGGATTTAGGTTTGAAGAAAGTATTTCTGTTTGTCAGAAGATATGAATCTATGAGATATTAGCAAATTAGATGCATATGGTGCGGTTTGCTGGGAAGATTTTTTTTCCTGTTATATTAAATATGTTAATAAGTCAACTATATATTTATGAAAGGCTTAAACGAATGCTCTTCCACATAAATATTTTGTTTTTTGTAGCTAATGAGTGCAGGTTTTATTAATTAAATTTAAATGTCCTTAGAGCAAATGATCAAATAAATTTACCGGCAATTTATGGTTTTTAGAAATATTATAAAATAACAGTAAAATGTTCAGTTTCAAATTAGTGGACCAGCAGTGAATAAATGTAATTGTAAGAATTTTATGATTTTATTTTAAGCAAGGTTTTAAATGAATTATTTGTTTTCAATTATATTTTTAAATTCCTATTAGGAAGTTCTTGCAATGGATCCGATTTTCGGAATTCCTAATATTGACATATCTCCACGTTTCGAAGTCCCTAAAGCCAGAATCTATTGTCTGTGTGTGTGTGTGTGTGTACGTACGCTTGTGCGGATTATTTTCGTCTCGTATACCTCTTAAGAATGACTCAAGCTATTGAATCCAAATTGGTCTCATTTGAAGTTGATTGGGTGGTTTGAATTTTTTAATTAAATAAACTGTCAAAGTGTAAGTGGGAAATTCATGGAAGAATTATGAGTCAACTTATTTCTTGAGAAACAGCAAAATGATAGCAAGTGAACCCGCCTAAAGTTAAAATATATGGACAGAATGACATTGGACTGCGAAAAGTTCGTTCAGTATACAAGATCACAACAACCGAAGATTGAGTAATTGCTGTTCTGATTACTGGTAAATTTGTGCCTGGAAGGAACTATTAAAATATGCATACAAAAACGGACTTGATGTAATCCTCTCGAAGCCGAACTGCCATTACTTACCACAAAGAAAAAATAAATAGAACTTAATGAAAGTAACGAGCATCATTTGGTCCTTGATCAATTACCACACATTTGAACTATAAATGAATATGCTATTCAAAATTTCATGACATAGTAGAGTTAAGTGAACTTAGACCAAACGTTCTTCGAGTAGAAATGAGATGTATATTCATCACCCACACTTCTTTTAACCTATCCAACCGAACGGTAATCATTTTTCTCGTACCATAAAATGGGAATTTTATGATGTGAGCAGTGCAAATCGTATACAAACCATTTTTTTTATATAGATATGTATATACAAGATTCATAACTTCTTAAAAATAGAAGAAATAAAGCTCCTGCATTGTAGCTCTCTAAAATAAAAAAAAAACCTACTTTTCAAGGAAATATTCACTGGATTATGTAACTAAGCATTAATAAAAGTGTCGTTATTCGACGCAACCTTATTTTAGTTGGATTATTCGACGATGGACTTTAAAATTTATTATTTCTTCTATAAAAGTTCGAGAGGTTCAGGCTTCGCTTTTTTTTAGCCTAGTTTGGTGATCGAAGATACTCTTATATGAAGTATTGATGTTTATATTTAAGTTCCGGGATTTATCCACGACTCTGTAAGGCTCGTTGAACTTGTGTATAACTTTTCCTACAATCGCCATCCTCGCAGAAATAACTTGCCATATATCCGACGGGAGGTCTCCAAAATCTATGCTGCTATCTTGTTTATCGCCCAACATTTAGCTTCATAAAAAAGAAGTGGCAAGATGAGTTGTTTGCAGCTAATGATTCTTGTCGTTTGGACTTCGACTGTAGATGCTTGGGCTAACCGAAGTAGCATCGATTGCTTAGGATGAGTCTTTTGGGTGCTAAGCTAAAGTGTCGTTTATAGAGTTGATTAATGTCTAGAAATAGTTGTCCTGTACTATAAGCTGTCGATTGACGGATCGATTTCGAAATGACAAGACCAACTCTTCTTCAATCACGATCTTCAATCGCTGTGAAAGATTCAATGATGGCATGTTGGGTACGAGCGATCGTGGTAATATCGCTTGCATCTCCCAATAGTAAGACAGACTGGAAGAAGATATTTTCTGTCATTTTCTGTCATAGAATCTCAAGAATTAGGTCGAGGTTGAAGACGGCTTTAGACGTTATAACAATGTTCTGATCTTGTATGCGACGTAAGGCAGGGATAGTCTTTTCGATGTAGCAAATATTGCAGTCGTTGAACATGTTTTGAAACTTGACTGATGAGGTGATGCATACTTTGTAACAACTTTCACATGTCTTCCAAATTTTCAAATTCATTTTTTGAACTATCTTAACCAGAAGCTTTATTGTTTATAATTTTTTATGGATATTAAAAACTGCCTCTACAGTGGTAAAAAACAACATTTCGATTGGCCTCTTCAGTCTAGCAGTTGCTGTGAATGCTGTTTGTTGATAAGGATTTCATAATAATCATCGAGGGTCTGTATCTTGTTCGAAATTCCTAGACTTGTTTTATTCGTGTTAAACCTTAAACTTTCAATGTGAAAAGAAGATAATACATCACTGAAACTTCAAAACGAAAAACGAATTAATACCTTTTCATGTAGAATTATTGAAATCACATATATACATATATACTCAAATTATATAGAACCTTGAAATTTAAGTCTATGGGTTTTTTCGCAATAGCTGGATTCCGCAATACCTGCATCGAGTTAGTTTCTCGAAGAGGTGTCCAATGACAACATAGTTTTTTAAAACAAGTCAGCACGGGTAGAATAACTTGAAAAAAAGTAGCATATAAAAAGAAACTTCCTAGTCGCCAACTGGAGCTCGAATATGAGCATGTATGACTGCCTCAATATTCACCCCCAGAGAGAAGTCCAAAGAAGTAACTAATCAAGGCAGTCAATTCAATTGGTATTCATGAGGTAATTCGTGTGAAAATGTTTGTCCCATTAAAGTGATGGTTTGACCCGGAGTCCGGAATGTTGAGGTATCCTGATAAAAAACGATGATGGTTTATATTCGGTTCAACTTTGGATTGATTTTCGGCCCATTAACTGAAGGTATGACACAAGTAAAGACGCCTGTCTATAATCCGATCAAGCTTGGTTCAACTTAAAGCCACACGCCACATTCAGGTTCAAGTACGGGCCAGATAATGTACGTTACGACTACATATATAACTCTATATATGTATATCAAAGGTCTAAAAAAATAATGTTGAATATCGAAGAAGTATTTAAGCTTTACATAAATATTTAAGTTGTAAGTTATGTAAACCAAATCCTCGTACATACTATATTTTGTAAAGATAAAAATTAAATTGTACATATTTTAGCCATAATAAAATTGTTATCTTACCATTTCCAGAGGAACGCAATTCCGCACATTTCTTAAAGATTTATGTTAATGGTTAATTTATTGTTTCTTGAACACCAATTTATGGTCCATTTAATTCCTTTTGGGTCTGAAATGAGGAAATGGGGCCGAATTTGGAGTATTGGCATATCCGAGATAAATGTTCAATGGGCAGCAATAAAAAAATATATTTTTGGAATACAGTATTTAAAGCAAATGTACATAAGTATTTGCATTGTTTACAGGAAACCAGCAGCAGTGGAAGTTATATTACTGAGTGTGGAGGATGTATTTTAGGCGGCGGGCGTATCAAATGTAAATTTTAAAAAATTCACAAGTAAAAACATGTCTTTTAATTTAATTGTTAAATGTTCACACTTCTGTTTATATTTTTAAACCTTAATTGAACACTATGATGACTTTGGGATCTTAGATGAGTCATTGCTAATCTCCCGCTCTAGAAATATGCTGTGGACAGCGTTATTTGAATACATTTCAGTCTGTGCTTACTCAGGCGAAGAAAACCATCCTAAGAACATTTCCTTTTGTGGTTATAGCTTTTCAGCTTAATTTGGTTATGACCACGACAAAATGTGACAACGTGAAATGCATATCGGCAATAGTTGTATGCCTTTTATATCTGTCGCTGTCAGCAACGAACTTCAGATGTAAGACTTGAGTACTACGTCACTTTCAGTCTTTGAATTGATAATTGGAAAACATAATTACCATGTGGAAAATGTTTATTGCCAATGTATTTAGAAGTTCTCTAGTTCAAGTTCTAGTTCTGGTTATGGCTTCTGCAAAAGCCTCTTCATTTCCATATGCAATTTTTCCATGAAGATTTTACTTCTCAACTAAGCCAGCTCTCTCGGTTCTTGGAATTGATTGTACCAAAGTATAAATAATGCCTTGGCCGATCGACGTTGGAGGTGAGCCGTAAGATAACTGCGTTTGAGGGAATCTGGTTTCTCGTGGATGAGAAACATCATATGAGTCCTTCTCATTATTCATCCGCTCCTACAATATCCCAGTCATTAATTGCAACCAATAAGTTTTGCAAAAAAGAGGAATTAACACAGTTTCTATTTGGCAAGTCTGGCAGGAAGATCTTTATCTTCGGGACTGCTTGAAGCGCAGCTCCTTTCCGAAGTGCTTTCTTCCCATAGTATGTTGATTACCACAAAATAATGCGATATCTGATCCTTGGAGTTATGTGCCCTGATTTCCAAAGTACACCCACCTTCGCAATGCTCTCACTTTTTCGAATTTGCGCGAATATCGCCATAGCTTAGGCCTGCCCAGTTTTCTCGTCCTACTCAAAGAAGTACTGGTCCCCTGATTCTCCGAAGTCTATCACAGGAAGCTGGAGTGAAATGCAAACTTCCTGAACTGTACAGCCCATTTACTTTCAGCGTCGACTTTTTCGCGGAGGTACTGTCCTCCTCGCAGCATATTTCCCATATTGAATCGTAGTCGTCTCGCTTGAAAGCCATTGAAATCTTACTCGAATTTTTTTCGGCACTTCCTGAGTGCGCGAGTTGAAGACGTTATTCAATGTTTTAGTAACATTTTTGTGAAGCTGTTTATACCATGGATAATAAGATTCCTTCACCGCGTTCATGCCCATCTTAGTGGCGCTGGCCCTTTGCAATGTAGCTGTGATGTCTTCAAAGATCAGTTTGCCTAGAGCGATACTCATCTGAGAACCAAATCCATCATTTTTAAATTTCAACCGGGAGGAAGCAAACTGAAACTTTATCACAATAAAAATACGTATAAATCTTAACTGGTATCCTTCCTGAGTATTGAGCGAAGTTGATCTATGCTGGAGATACATGACTTCATTGTCAATGCCCAAAACCACCATCTTACCAGCAAATACTATCGATTTTGCTAGTGCGTTCTTGAAATATGATTAAGCCCCAGCGCATTTTTTCAATAAATGTAGATGAACAGATTCGGTGAAGGTTACTCAATCTTCAGCAACCCATTAACCCTAACTTGCTGTTGAATTAATTGGACCAAAACGCAAACTGGCGAATTGTAAGAAGGCACGGTGGCATAATTTGCGATAAATAAAGTATCTGCTTAGTAATTTATGTCGTCTTATTTTTTACAAAATGATAGATTCAAGCAACCGCTGCTTACTTGAAAACAATAATTTTTAAAGTCTCCTAAGATTATCTTAGGAATGAGTTGACGAAATGTCAACTTGCTTCAATCTCATGTATTCACACTCCTATTGGTCTGCAATTTATTGGATAATATCATTTTTAATTTAACGTAGAATAAAAATATTCGTATATAAAATTTGTAACTGACTTTGGTAAAGATTTGTTATGATTCTTCTAGCTTGTAATTCACATTTCCTTAAGAAAATGAAATAGCGTGAGATACCAGGTCAGAAAATGGCTTAAGTGCTCTGCTTGGACAACAACTAATGGATCGTGATTGGCCTTTTGAAAGACTTTCCTAGACAAAAAAATTTCGCATATTTTTGAGCAGTTTTTGTGTCTCCTTCTTAATTGCCAGAAATACAGCAGGAAACAAAATTCTATATATAGACGGGTCCCGTATTTACGGTTTTGCTGACTTATGATCCAAAGATTCAAAACGCACATCCTTTTGACAAATGGAAATAATGGTAAATTTTATACCTACATAATATTCGACAAAGGCGTCCACAACCCAAACAAAACTTCAATTATGCAAAAATATTGAGTACCCTGATTAAACCAAAGCTTCAATAATATTTAACCAACGCATTCGCTTCAATATCTTACGCCGACGAAAACTAAAGTGGGTCAAAGAATGGTTGAAAAGAGTAAATTTAAGAAAGACTTCTTAAGGACTTTATATTAATGGCAGAAACTTGTTTCCAAAATAATATGGGAATGGATATTGCAAAGTTTGAAGAACTGTTAAAGTTGCGAAATATTCCGACTACACGGTGCAATCATTAGTTAAGGGTTTGGGCTGCCTTGGGGCAGCTAAGCTATGACGATCACTTCTAAAATTGTTGAAGAGACGGTTGTCAAAGTTGATATGTTGCTGCAACTCTGCCCCGCCTTACTTCCAGGATTCTCAGAAGGCCATTCTAAATTTTGCCTAGCTGTGTAATCAACAAAAGCTCCATTTGTAGTTGCCATCTCCAAAGTTCTTGAGGCTAGATCATAGGTTTGTACGTCACAGGTATTGGATAGCTTTCGAGTGACTTAAACGGTATTAAATAACTATTTTGAACAACAGAGTCAAAAGTCTTAAAACATTATTCCCATGAGGCCATTTAAAGAAATATATCCTAATACCCCAATTCGATGAGCGATCTCGATTTCTCAATCGAGAGCTATACACACTTACATACACTTTTCATAAGCAATCTAACTTACGTATATAAAGTTAAACATCGTCACTCAAATTTCGACTGGAAGGTGCATAGGCTATCTTCCACAGATATCTTTATAATGTTTTTACTGTCAATATCAAAACCTTCACGAGAAAGAAGAGCTGCTGTAATAACTTCGGCATGCCATCCATTCAATTTCATTGCTTATTCATAGCTGAATCTGTCCCAACCAAAGTTTTTTTTTTCCATCAAAATAAACTAGGTTAGGCTGTTTTGCAAAACTAAACCAAAAAAAAACGACAAAAAAAAAACAAGATGAATAACAACAACAGCTAAACAACTTCGAAAGTAATTCATTTTCACTTTTCCCATTGACAGCCGTGATTATATTATAATAACAATCGCTGCCAACTTATGATTGACTATCGTTTCAATCTGACTGAATTACATTAGCTCCGGAACCTCACAAGGCCAAAGTCCTATCAACCCAATGACACAAGAATACTAATGGCTTCACGCAAGCACTTTTCTCTCACAGCCAGACAAGCGACAACAGCGACTCTTTCGAAAAAGCTCGTATTTTTCAAATTAGTTTGTTCGATTTGTAAATACACTGAACCCAAGTGGCATCTTCGTTCTCACGTGCCTCCGGCGAGCAACCAAAGTGCTCGTATCGTCGTTATCTACATACCTGTATGCCGTCATCTCTTTCTTCCCATCGTTGCTGCTGTGCTTCAGCTACACAATTTGAAGATGCCTTTCACTTTTTGGACATCTGCGGTACTGCGGGTGCAGATGGAAGATGCTTCATGCCTGATGCTCCATCGTTTTTGGTGATTTCAATAGCTTGTTCACGATGCTAGAGGTATCTGTAAAAAGTGACTTAATTGGCTACAGCTAGCCATTAATCGAATACGTTCCAAGTGGATTAAGCAATATTTCCAACCGACCCCGCGAAAATCACATTGCTCATACACACAACTGATCGTAGAATCGGATTATGTGAAGATCACTTACAACCGAGCTTGAGGGGAATATGTAATTCTTGTTTTTGTTGTAAGTTTGTCAGGACAGGTTTAGCATGTGAGAGAAAGTTAAGAGCTTTTTCACTGCCATTGGTGGATATTTTATCGATGTCCCATTGAAGTCACTGATGTCTGGTTGCTGGGCGGTAACTTGACACAATCGTGACATAATTACAGCACACGAGAACGAGTATTTATTCCCGCAAAACCGAAGGGTTATGTCTTTGCCGGCTCACGCAGCCTAAGTGACAATGCGGAAACTCTGGACGATGGCCAACATCATTGGACAAGAGTCTCACCAAAGCGATAAGAAAGCATTTCGTTCCTTCTCTCGTCACGTTGTTAAAAGTTAAACATTGGTCGATGTTGTCGTTGTCAGGTTTGTGTGCCAATTAAAGTAGAAATAGAAAGTAAGATCGTGGTGAAATCACATTTCGATCGGGTCAAGTTTGAGAGCGTTCCAAAGCTGTTCCTATAGGTACAAACAACAAACTTTGTATGTACATACATAAGTACGTCCACAAGCGGAATTTAGATAATTGTATACAAATGTTTACGTTCCGGTGTCGTTATACTTTGAGCGATCGCAATCGAAGATCACACTTGCCGGTAGCATGTGTTTACAGGCTTTCGGTATCACCTCGGTGAATAGCAGCCAGACCTTTCCTAACGAGTTAAACAAATAGACACTCTTAAGTGCAGTGTAATTAGAGAGGTAATGCATTTCAATTTTTGTTTTTCATTGTTAAGTGGCCAAATAAAGATCTGTATCTCTACCATCAGTCAAGCCTTGGAGATGATTATTAGAGGTATTTTTTTTTGTGGCTCTTAGACGGGAGAGAGTGTGAGTTTCTAGTGGTTATTTAAATTCGCTACACATTTGTCTTCGTTTTGGAATTTTTAAAACTTAAGGAACAGTATAAGGTTTGATTTGGCACGTTTCACATCCGCGAGGTCTTCAAACAAAAGGCACTAATGAGTTTTAACAACAGATTTTCAACCTAATAGGCTAATTAATTATTTTGCAAATTTTGCTTTTTTCCGATTTTATACCGTTTCTGAGGTCGTTTCAGCATAATGTTGAGGCCTTACGGAGAGAGCATTGTTCCGCCGTAACCCCGATTGATAGGAAAGTGAGAAATAGCTTGAAGGCAAATATCACGGGAACATCAGCTGCTCAATTGATTTTGAATATTTTTAAATCATCCAAATGTCTGAATATTTCTTATATATCAATAAAAAAGTGAATTTTCAAGCGATTCATAGTTCCTTTTTCAAATGAACTGAATAGTCGCTCCCAGTCATGTCTTGGGTAATGTTGTCTGTATCTAAAAGCTTGTGTCTTAAAAATCCTATTTCGAAACCCTCAAAAGGTCTTTGAAAGAGTGCTGGCGAAGCAGATTCAAAATCATCTCTCTATCAATTCTTTATTAAGGCCGTTTCAACCTGGTTTTAGGAAAGGTCATAGCTGTTCGTCCGCAATGGTTAATATCTTGGACGATATTCGGAAGGACTTTGATATGGGATGCGCTACGTTGCCTTCTGCACTTTTCTGGACTTCGACAAAGTCAACCACCATATACTTTGCTGTAAACTTAAGCATTTGTTTGATAAAAAATGGGCTTCTCATTAGCCCAACGAAATCCAAGGTGATACCAGTATCACAAAGATCTTTAAGTTTGGTTGCTGTTCCAGACATATGGCTTTCTGACAACAAGTTAGAGCTTGTTGAAACAATTACTTCCTTAGGATTTGTCATTAACCGGAGCATTTCTGGATACAGCCACGTCAGCTGGGTGAAAGGTCGTATGTACGGATGCAAACTTTGGCTAACAGCTAGCTTTACTCCGATTGAGACTCGACGATGACTCGTACGTGCACTTATCGTCCCGATAATTACACACGCGGAAGTCGTTTACTGCAACCTCGATTCATTATCTCAGCATTAATTGCAGGCAGCTTTCAACGATGCAGTACGATATGTTCATGGCCTTCGGAGGTACGACCGAATTTCAGTTTTCGCTACAAACCTTTTAGGTTGCACCCTACAACAGTATCTTAAGCCAAGCATGAAGTTACCTTCATAAAACAATCATTTCTACGTCGCCACCTTATTTGTTTCACAAGCTGGAATTCTCTCGATCCCGTAGGACACTTAACACACCTAACTAAAGATATCTTAACCCATCTAGATTGTTCTTCAGTCACGCCATAAGGTTATGGAACTCTCTGCCCTTGAGAATTAAAGGTACAATTTCAATCACGAACTTTAAAACCGCGATATTTAATAATTTTTCGTCACAGTAGTAGTTATTTCTACTTTTGTTTCATTTTCCTCACTCCCTTTCCCGTCACAAAGATTTCTTATTACTTTTTATATTTCTTTTTTAGATTAGGATAATTTTTGTTATTGAGTAAATATTATGTAACGAATTTTTCAAAAAATTTTTGTCTTAGTACTAGTAAAAGAGACTGTTTCAATGTAGAAACCAGATCTGTTTAATATATTGAATAGAATTGAATTCAACGCGTCACCTCAATAAGCACCCCAATGCCGAAGTCTTCCGTGTCGTTTTAGTCAGAGTTGAAAAGTAATGCTTTCCTTTGGGAATGCCTTCGCAAAATGTAATCTTCAAACTTAATTGAATTAAAAAAATACTGAAATAAAAAATACTTTTATAATAATTCTGTTGAATTTAGTGACTGGTGCATTTAATTCTTAGTACATTGAATTGGAATAATATTCGGAATTCAACTGAATTCTCTTAATATAAGTTGAAATCAGCAATGAAGTTACTTCAATACTATTTAATTCCGCAATTGGTATCCTCTTCTATCTACATTCCTTCTGATCCGCTTGTGGTTGTGCATCGTTTCACCGATTCTGCAATAAGGTTGACAAGGAAAAGACCGAGCTGTTCAAAAGAATTCAAATTTTTTTGGTTGAATTCATTGACTTCACAGAACTCAACTTACATTAAGTGAATTCAGTAATATTGTTCGAAATAATGCAATACTGTGATTTAATTCAATAATTGTTTAAAATAGAATGCACCAAGACTTAAAACGAATAGTGACTTGGATTTTTGTAAAGCCTCAGGTTTTTTAAGCAAAAAGACTTCAAATTTCATACATTACATAGAATACTTTTTCCAACTGATTTAATTCTCTTATCACTCTGGCTTCTGTTCATCTGAGGCATATTCACGTTGCAAGAAAAAAATCGCCATACACTTCGAAGCCTGCTTTCAAAGTTGAATTTCTTCATCGTCCTCTCCGAGGGTAGCCTGTGCATTTTGAATTTTTTTTATCGAGGCGCTGTATTCAAAACTCAACTAATTTAATATTAGAAGAGGACATGTTGGTTGAGGTCCCAGACCACAAACTTACAATCGGCTCTGAGTTCTTCTGACTGACTGGGGACTACTTGAGTTATTGAAAAAAAAGATGTTCATCCTAAGCGTAAGTTCTTACACCTAATGGCCTTGAATTTGCTTTCCAGAGCCTTTGAAAACAACTGATATGAAAGTGGATCCAAGTTCGATCGGAAATAACATCTAAGATTCTTTTTAAAGATATTTTTCTGCCCCGCCATTTATGCGAAAAATGTTGAATGACATGCTTTCCAAACTTACCGGTTCAACCATTTCCTTTGTTCGACTTAGAGTAATGGCTTGTGAATAAGCTCTTGATATACGAAAATCAGCGTTCCCATAAAAACCTTCAAGGTAGCAGCAAAGTGCACAGATTTGTTTTAAGTTGATTATTGGCAGTTGGAATACAATTTTTAAAGAACCTAGGGCCGATAATAGGCTTATGGTGTATCAAAAACACACCACGGCGAAAATTAAGACATATCTCCCTTCTTGTGTTGACTTTTCAGAATGTCAACCAACAAGAATTGTGTAAACGAGAAAGGATAGAGACATTTCAAAACCAGTTTGTATGCAGTACGGGCAATGATCCATTGGCTGTTTTGGAGAATGATGATGTCTAAATTGCGGAAACCAGTATCGACTACTTTCATTTGGAATGTCTCGAATTTAATGGGTTACTTACTGACTGGTTATGTATTTTCCTAAAACTGTGCCGTTGTCCTTGTTTTCTAATTTGGAATAGTCAATGTAATTCTGAATGCCGAATTCTGAAAGGCGAAGGCAAAAAAATATATAGTGTTGTATCTCGTAGATGCCGTATAGCGTATAGTACCTCAAATTTCTGTTTTGTTTAAAATTCAGGAAGCTACAAATGGCAATCCTCAGAAGAGTAAATTTAACATTAAAGGTTGAGGAGTCGGCGCTATTTGTTTGTTTCTTGATTGACACACACATCTTCCGACGACCATGGCTTTTTACAAATTAGCTCAGAGTTATTCAGAGTTATTCTTTCAAGTGCTTATTTAATAGTCGAAAGCACCAAACATAGCCTTGTCTTTATTCGCAATTGAATGGCAAACAAAAACCCAAAAAAATTTAGCCAGTCTTCGGTTTAAACATATCCTCGACCGTCCTAACAAATGTGGCTTTCGACCTTTAATTGGTATTCAATTCCGCTTTGCTAAGCACTTGGTTTTTTATGTATCGACCGTGATTGGGCAACGGTCATAAACCTAATTTAAGAAGATTTTATGTTTTCATTACTTTAGGTGCGAGTAAATTCATTCTTGCGCAAGATAGTTCGTCTGCACTGCGTATACATTTATAACTTAGAGCTAAAAAATTATTTTTGCCCAACAACTGGAAGACTGTGAGTATCTTTTGCAAATTGGATGGCAAATACTCAATTAAAGTCCAAAATAACTAAATAAACAGCACTCAGTTAAGATTCATTTAGCCCTCTCTTGTAAAATTTCACCACTCTGGGTAACGACCTTTTTTGCCAAAATACCATAGCTAAGCTTTTGATGCTGGTCGCGCTTTTATTGCCCACTGACCAGATCAAAAACGATCAAAAATCTTTCAATCTAGTTGGACCGGTATATTAAAAGCAGTAGTACCACTCACCCAAAGGAAAGTAAAAGTCCATCTCGAGGTATCTTTTGCAGTTCCCTCATAGTACTTCTTTGTTGAAGTAAAACAAAGAAAAAACAACCTCAATCAAGAGATATCTCAACTCGAGATTCAAGAGTCATCAGTGGTCGTTAAGAGAGCGAATCTCGTTTGGATGTGCGCAGGTGACGTCGAAATGGAAAGCTAAGGACTGACTCGTACAACCTATTCAAGGCTGAATGAAAGTGAAACTTAAGAAGGCGGTTACGCCGATTTACATAATAACACAGCGAACAGCGTGTGATTCTTTCATGTCGGTCATTTGAATAGGTTTACGATTCCTAGGAAAAGATTCTTCTTACTGCATCGTAAACACTTTCTTTCTTTTTTTAACAGCTCTTGGATTAGCGGTGCGCAAATTACAATATTACATTCGAAGTGTTTTATTGCCAACTTGTGATGCATTTCAACTTATGCAAACTAGCTTCTGTGCTTTTTTTAATAGAAAGGTCACAAAATCTGAATTGTTTAGTTTCAGTTCCAACGATGGTTTATTTTCACTTTTTAAGTTGTTCTGAAGAATGTAAATATCTCTTGATGAAATCTTTATATATGACAAAAGATAGAATGCGTTGCATTAAGTCATTTGTGACCCTTAACATAGGTACAATTGGATAATTGTTGCTAGTTAACAAAGGAAAGGTGACGAAAAGTTGTAGGTTGGAGGGCATAGTGTTTTGTTTGGGAAAAAGAACTTTGGACATTTTATTTTTCTGATCTCTGACGTGTGGACACACATACTAAAAGAAGTTAGAGGCGCTTTCAAAAATTAAAGTTTTTCGACTAGAAAGACATCAACTATAAAAGGCAATCAGGTTCAAATACATTTTTTTTTGTATTTATCCATCTGAGAAATAATTCTTGCTCCAAACGGAGTTTAAAAGACCATCCAAAAACCGATTACTTTAGTCCTATGTTTGCTATGAATAAGCTATCAGCTTCATAGAAGAAAAGTTGGAGGACACAACAAAACATAAAAAAGGAAGCTTCAGTAAGTTTACCACACGGGGACATCTACTTCTGACGACTGTGGATACAGCTTGCTCACAAACAAATTACTTCAACAATTTGAAGGCCCTGAAGATAATAGAACATGTAATAGCCTGGTAATAGTTATTGTCATATACGAGTAGCATAGACTTTGCAGAAGACTACCAAGCGAGACTTGAAATCGTGAAAAATGGCAGCCCTAAATTGACGGCTTAAACCCGTTGAGCTTTTGGACTGTGTCCGTCGAATCGCCTTAGGAGCTATCTCCCGAAATCTCTGGCCAGGGACATAGTAACGGCCTAGCCAAGCAAACCATCCAATGGCTGATCCTGGATGACAGGTCTGGAGTGGAAGTGTAGGGGTCAACTTAGCTAGGACTCCTTTAGCAGGATTAAGTTTGTTAAGGATTAGCTTATCTAAGGTTATTTAGAGTAGTAAGGCTTGCTAGTTTAGGTAACTGGGATAGGTTCAAGGTAGAATAGGATTTGGATAGGTTTATAATGTTTTTTTTGTTAAGCATAGGGATAGCCTTAGGATAGTTAGGGAGTCGGTCCCTGGTTGTTTTTACTCAGATCCCCATCCAGAAGTTTACCTTGAACACAGCTTTTTTCCGTTTTCTTTCTATCATCTTTCTCTCTCGCTTTCTCTCTATCCCTTCGGCACGACTCTTCTTTGCTGATGAGCAAGAGATATTAGGAAAGGAAGACAAGGACTACCCCGTCTGACGAGCTCAGCCGAGCAACCACAAGCGTGCCGCAAGCCTCCTGAGCCATATCGCAGATGGCCTTCCATACCTCACAACAAATAACAATTTGCTACCAACTTATAAAAGTTCGAATTAGAAAGCAAATAGTCCCTTGTATGTTGTAAGATAGCTGGCTTTTTTAGATAGCTCAAAGTGTCACTGCATTTGAGCCAATCAAATTTATGATAATATGATAAATTGGACTCCATACAATATCTGCGTATTGAAGTATCCCTTTTGTTATTCAAGCCAAAATTGAGACAAGTAAAAGAGCTCCAGAACTTACAAAAACTAGCTCAGTAAACCTTTGGCGCATTTAAATTGCCAGGAACCGTACAATAGCATAAGCAAAGTGGTTCCCCGAACAGACATACATAGCCAGTAGAAAAAGGGCCTCGTGCGGCCGACATGAAAGTCCGTAATACGCAATTCCAAGCCATTACAGTATTTTACAAAGCCACCTAAAAGTTACATTCACGAACGCTTTCACCAACATTCAGACTTACATTTGTTTAAAATTAAATGATTTGCAACGAAGAGATACTCTTAGTTATCAACAGAGCTCCAGGTATCGACCGTGATACAATTTCATTGAAGGAAACTAAGTGGAAGATAGTTAGTTAAGGACCATGCCTGGCTCTCAAACGAGGGCAATAAGAAGCAATAGAACAATAGTTACGCACCCTTGGTACTCTTACAATAAGTAGACAACCATTAAGCATAAACTACAAGATCAAGCTCAAAGTAAGTCGAAAACCAGCTCAATAAAACTTTGGCCATTTGTCGGCTTATCCAACCTTCTTTGATGATTAAAAATTATTTCAAAGTCAAAGTTGCATTATATCCCAATTGATCTACTTATTTTCGAGCCGGCCTTCCAAGTGACCTACAAAATTGTATTAAAACGAGTTAGGCTTAAGCCTATTTTAAATGTGACTAAAAACATGTTGCATTATTGCCCAAATGAATCTACCGGCATAATTCAAAGTCAAAGTCGTGAGATGCTATGATTTAAACTGGACTTCAATGCCCTATATTGGACACAAGATCAAGTTTTGTGCGACAATTTTTCATTGTATGTTAACTAAGTTGAATGACATGTTCAGAAGCAAATGTTAACTAAAAACTTGCCGCTGCTTAAATGTTGCGCAAACAACTTGTGCCTTTTTCTTTCACACAACTTTCAGGTTAAGGAAAGTGTCAATGAGTTAGGCGCCATTTGAGATGCGATAAATCACTGGTTCGTGTTTCAGTCGTGTTTTTTCTTTTGGTGCACTCACTTTAATTTTCCAGACTTTTTGGGTAGAATGGAAGGAGGCCTATCATAATTCCCGCTGTTGAGGTAAAGCGTTGAAATTATTACCAATTAACTCGGGGCCAAATATTATTGATGGCAATTCCTACGCCCCTGCTACTCAAATTACTTTTTTTTTGTAGTTCATGTTATTAATGTATTTTTATTTCCTTAAAAATATAATTCATTCCTATTTTGTTTTTTTTTTTCAAATATGTTTTAAAAATGAGAGAATTCAAATGGCATTCATGCTGTGCGTCGGTGCGTAGCCTTGCCTAAAAGTTAAGGAGGGTTGACTTAATGGATTGCTTAAATTCATTCAAATTTGCTGGTTTGATTTTGTGATGAGATTAAATCAGGTGCCATGAAGTCTGGACACCTAAGATTATAGAGTTTTTTGAACTGCTCACGTCGTAGCCCTTGTTATTGAAGCCAAACAGGAATTCTTTTTCGGCAAAGCTATGGGAAGAAAAATTCACTTTACAATTTTAACTAACTCGAGCTGTCCTCGTCGTCTATAATAGCAAACAATATAAGCATATAAGCAAACAAATTTAAACCGTTGTGTAGAATTTTCTGCTAAATTCAAACTTTAATTTAGACTCAGAAAACACATTTTGCAAAACTTATCTTCATTTTTAATTTAATCAATTTTTGAATTAACATATAAGCTTAATGTCCTCCTTCCATATCTAGCTAAAAATGCTGCAACGGTCTGCCGCATTCGCGACGCTATTAAATCGATTTCGACACGGATATTGGCTTTTATTACTTCAAGCTAGCATATAACTTCTCATAAAAATAAACGACCCTAAAAAGACTAAAAAGACTGTGCAAATGCAACATTTAGGTGACCAATTTCCTTTTGCATATTAGACATCTTTTAGATGAACAGCTCTCTCTGTTGATGTGCAAATTGAGCAACTCGAAGATTGGTAGTAGGTGGGTAGGTAAAAGTGGTGCTTCAGAAACCGAATTAGCACTATGTGCCGTTTTAATGCCACAGCTCTATTACCTTATTTATGATGTGCATTTGAGAAATCTCTAAGTCCAGCGAGGTATTTAAGAAGCACATTAGTTGCTAAATGTCCGTAGCAAAAATCTCATCAATTGAATTGAAGAAGGGTCTACCAAGCGCTCGCTGTCTGGCTCTAGCAAGCGCCGGACAGGCGCAAAGGACCTGTGTAAGGATTTCACTCAGCTACAACAGTGTGAATTATGTAGGATGCCTAGGTAAGCACAATGATCTCCAATCGGCCAGTGTCCTATGCGGACCTCCACTCGTCTAACAACATTATGACGGGTTGGCCAGG
The DNA here is from genome assembly GCA_963555765.1 of Orthonevra nobilis. Lineage (NCBI taxonomy): Eukaryota > Metazoa > Arthropoda > Insecta > Diptera > Syrphidae > Orthonevra > Orthonevra nobilis. The sequence goes on from OY743226.1 coordinate 58,077,803, forward strand.
AGATCTTTGGTTTTTGATTTTTTGTAACAGGCCATATTTTCCTTGATGTTGCACAGTTCGTCAGGCTGGCCCATCTCATGTTCGCTGCTTCAAGGAAGTATAAGGACATAATAGCCTTAACTGGATCTAGTGAAACGATATCCTCTTCAGGCGAGCGCTGAAGGGCAGATCCCTGCCTTACAAGTTCATCGTCTCATTACCTGGGATGTCACTGTGACCGGGAACCCATGTAAGGATAATGAGCTGACCTTCAAACGAAGCTATTTCAGCTCGGCATTCCTGTACTAATTTTGAATGTGAAGTAAAGGAGACAATAGCTTTGATAGCTGCTTGGTTATCAATGCATATGGCAACCTTCTGGCATGGTAGGATGTTTGGATGTATTTATTTTGATTTTTCGAGATACTTCTCGGATTGCAAAAAGTTCCGCTCGGAAAACGCCGGAATTGTCGGGTAGTATATAGGCTTTATTGATGTTCAGGGATTCTGAGAACACACCCGCACTGACTCCGCGTCCATCTTAGAGCCATCAGTGTAGATTGTCCAGTTAAAATCCTTGCATATCTGCCCGTTATACCATTCCGCACTTTCTGGAATAAGAATGTCAAATCTATTTGATGGATAAATTCTAAGGACCGTATAGTCCGTTGATGATGATACCAAATTTCTTGGTGTAAGATCAAGTACTATATAGTACTATGACACATATGGCTTTGAAGTTTAGCAACCAGACTATCTGAGCCCGATGGCGCTGTGTGCTGTAGTGTTTTTTATGTGTAGGCCCAAAGGTAGAAGATGCAGAATTACTGTCAGAGCATCTGATGGAGTCACTTGCAGAGCGCCTATGGTACCTATTCATGCTGTTTTCTGTACGTTGTTTAGTTTAATAATGATGGTTGAGTTTTATTTCAAATCCCGTCTCCTCATTGATATAACTGCTCCTGTACCATTTGTACATTATTGAGTATGTGGGCATATTTGACATTAATTTTCAGGTCTTCCGAAGGTTTTCTTGCATACGCAGGCAGATTAACTCATTTAACTTAGAAAAACTTTTCTTCATAATATTGACACCAAGGAGCTTTTTTTTCAACCTTACATTAATATTTAGCTTCGATTTCAAAAGTGCAATCTTCATTTTCAAACTAACTAATCAACACTTAACCCAAGTTTTTTTTCTTTTCTGTTCCTTCTCCTCCCCGTTTTACTTCTCTCTTTGATACTACCTTTCTAACCATACTTCCTTACCTTACCTTAATTTCAACCGTGTAGTAGGATTCCGTGTGTAAAAGCTGAAGTCAAACTCGAAATAATCCGGTCAAGTGCGAGTCGGACTCGCGCAACGAAGGCTCCGGACAAACTTTCGTAAAGACTTTCATCCAATATCGGAATCGAGTCTCGAAGAGTTTTCCCGCTTTTGTGTTTATGTATAGCCCTTTTGGTTATTACTCCCTTTCAATATCTTTTGACTGTGTTGAGTTAAAAGCTTGATTTTTAACAACTTTAAGGAACCTCAGCCGGGTATTAATTTTAACTTAAGACCTCCACGGATTTTTTTTAGAAAAAGGGTGATGAAAGACAGACGGACCATAAGATGGTCCTGGATGATCCCGTTTCTCCTTATGAGGAAAAAAATACTCGGTATTTGTTCGAGGATCATTTTTGAAAGATTCCTCTTAAAACACCTTGTTGGGGAAGTAAAGGTTAGCTCCTTCTCATTCTATATAAGCAAACTGTCAAGGGATTATAACTTCCTTTACAATGCATTTTGCATTGCACTGAGCTGAAGGTTAGGGAGTAAGCGAATATAAAGATAATGAAGTGGTTTGAGGCTCAGATGCTGTTTTATAAGTGGGTTCCTACTTCCGATATCGACTTCTTGGCATTCGCTTATTTCGCAGTATTTTTTTCGATATAAGTTAATATAGTTCTTGTGCTCTGGAAGACTGATCACCATGCTGTCAGCCTTGGAAGAAGAGCCAACCACAGATTGTCTAGACCACGCATTACTTTGATGATGAGAACTTAGAACACACGATAGTACATAGATCACCGCAGTGGAGTCTTCCATTTGGTAAGACTGCTATCGTTGTATGACCACTTTAGTGAAGACAGCAGCGTCTGATACCAACGCTAAAATGTGACTGAATCAGATTCGAAAACGAGATTAACGTCCCAGATTTAATCCAGGATTCGAACCTGGGACTCATCAATGGATCCAATTAAAAGGCAGGCGCTTAACCGTATATTGATTGATTTAATTCCATTACGAAATCCTATTTGCTTTCCATTATTTAAAATATGTGGCTTGTATTTCAATCAAAAATTGAATCTGCGATTGTTATTTTCACTCTTTGAGTTATAAATCACCTTTAGCCTCTTATAATCCGTCATGGCTTAAAACTTTGTAATGCCTTTTCAATTTCATTTCTTGCAACGCTATTCGCAAACCTATTATACAAAAAACCTTAATCTTTGACCACAACGAAATGTTTGCTCTGAACGTATTAATGATCACCCGTAGACACGATGCACCCAGTGGTTGATACGGTACGCGAGCCGCCCGCTGTCAATATTAATAGAGATCAACGGTTACTCAATTAACACTCTTCAGTCCGGCTCAGTTTTCATGAAAAAAGATACAAGCAACCCACATCGTAAGCCTCAGTTTCATGTAACCCATTGTTGCTGCATTTAAATTGTGATTTCAAGGAATCATACTGCCGCTGTCCCAATTAGACCTGTGCTGCGTGGGGTTCACAATGCCCCATATAGGAGCAGCAGGTATACTACGAGTAATTTAACATTGCCTCCCTCCTTTTCAAAGCACAGATCAACACACATTTGTTAATAGGCTTCGAGGCTTGATAACTTAACCGACGACACGTCAACGTACGCCAGTTTGTTTCTTTGCATCTTTGCAGACCCACCAGATGGGTAATTCGGATCTTTTTACATCTTTGAGATCGAGTGTCTCGGGGTCTTGTCTTATGCAACCCGGGGGCGGTAAAGAGTCAACTACATGCTAATGAACTGATCTGTGAGCTGGCGCTGGAGCCAAAGCCACAGTCGTACCAGAGGAAAAGTTACTGGTTTTCACTTTTCTTTGGCAGATGTAAGATCCAACCTGTTGCGGGATGCGCACAGTGGTTAAACTGGTAGGTCGTCCGCTGTACGTTGTACCAAACACCGATCACCAAGCCGTTATGAGCTTGTCCTTTTTCTCTGCCTTCACTTGTGGCTTATTCGCTTTGTGATATTTATTAGTAAAAATTAAGTCTTATGCAATGGCGGAGGTCGTTTTTCAGCAGGAAGTATACCGAGAGATTGTACAAGTACATACGTGGTTGTTGCGTCAGAATCGTAAACCCGATGTGCTCCGAGTCGATGAGGCGTAGTGACTTGGCAATTGTCATAAATCTGCTTTATGTGTTGCATCTGGAAATGTTTCATACTGCATGTATATGGCTAGTATGGACGAACGTTCGCCTTTTTAAAAAGAGAAATAAACTTTTTCCCCGTGTCTTGATTGTTCGTTAGCCGGAGGCTTGTGGTTGGCTCAAAACAATATTTACTTCGACTATGTCAAAATAAATTTGTAAAGATTTCTTGTGAATCGGTAGTGGAGTTGACAGCTTTACCTTCTCCACCAAGATTGTTTTTGACATTTAAAATTCCGGGCTTCGAGATCATACGCCACCTATTGCCGTGACTTTAAGGTTTGAACTGTGAAGAGAATAGAAAAAGATTTTAACGCTTTTTATGATTGAACGATACAACTTTGAAAAGCTAGCATAAAAAAAATCCTTTAAGCTTCATCACAAGATATCAAAGCCCTCGCATTAGTTTCCAATCTATTCTAAGAACCTTGTGACAATATTATTCTGTTCACTTATTAGGAATTTATTTGATGCCCGTGTTATACTCCGGACTTAATACAAGCAGTGCTTAAATTCTAACTTTAAACCAGGGATTTGGTGGATAAGAGAGGTGAAAGGAGAGGTTATTTTTAAGGGTGGATCTGTTTAAGTTGAAATTAAAGATGTCCTGCGTGGGAGGTTTGTACGGCGGTTTGTAAATAAAGGTATCGATTGAAGCAACGTTGGACAGTCAATGATATCGGGAAAGGGCTGATGAATGAAAAGAATGTCGTCAATGTCACGGTGTTGCTCCAGGGACTGGAGATTGATGAGTTGCAAACGATATGTATAGGGCGGCAGGTTAAAACTGTCTGTCCAGTGGAGACCACGCAGTGCGAAGCGTAGAAAACGGCGCTGAACAGTCTCGAATCGCCGGATGTGGGTTTCATAGTAAGGGGACCAGACTTGGGAAACATATTCTAGTAGTGGTCTAACAAAAGTAATGTAAAGGGCTTTGGTGACATAGGGGTTTGAGAATTCTTTGGACCATCGCTTAACGTAGCCAAGGGCGGAGTTATTTTGACTGATGATGGAGTCCATGTGGGTGCAAAAATTGAGTTCTCTATTGCAGATAATACCAAAATCGCGGAGAGAAGAGCCTAGCGAAACAGGTTGTCTTAAGATGAAGTAGGTCCTGGAGGGCTGTGGAAGACGCTTACGTAGGTATTGGCATTTGCTGATGTTGAGATCCAGAAAGTTTTCTTTGGCACCAAATTGAAAACCTGCTCATAACATCTTGAAGAAGGACGTGGTCAGTGGCAGACGAAATGGGCGAATATAATTTTATGTCGTCGGCGTATATTGATATGTATGTACGAGTTGCAGATAATAAGGTCGACATCATTAATAGTTACGATGAAAATAATAGGACAAACGTGGCTCCCTTGAGCGACACCTGAGATGGCCGTATATGGATTAGATTTGGAAAATCTGAAAATAACAACGTATTGACGATTTTCAAGGTAGGACTTAATCAATTCAATCAAGGTAACTGGGAAACCAAGAACATTGAGATTGAGCAGAATTATCTTGTGCGATATTTTGTCGAAGGCTTTACTGAAGACGCTTTAGTTCTTTACCTTCCTCTAAGGCACATAGAGTTTGAGAGACAAATTCTACTAGGTAAGTGGTTGTCGAGCTTCCTCTGAGAAATACCTGTTGGTTAGGAGACATGATGGATTTGCAGTGGAAAAGCATAGCGTCGTAGACTATGCACTCAAAAAGTTTTGTGTTTGTGTTAAGTCAAGCATCTTAACACACGCTGCCGCTGTCGTTTCTTTTCCTCGACTACAAATGGCGCCATTGAAGTTTCTCTTTTTTGTTTTTTGACATTTGTGTCCATGATTTTCATTGAAACTTTATTTTTTTCTGCTTCAAAGTTTGACTTGGCATCTTGTACTTAATTTCTTTCGAACCCACCAGTGTATACTATTTGATCTCAATATTTTTCTTTCTGAAAGAATGTCGAAAGGCATGTCTATAAGTCTTCTTTCCTTATTGACAACCTTCCATCTGAGGGTTTTTTGAAAAAAGATCGCTAATCTTCAATCCAATAAGATTTGGAGCAATATCTGCCTTACTTCTCGGGATATACTATATTATATAATTTTCACTCGACTCGATATATATGAAGTCTTTCAAACAGAACAGTTGCGGTTTTTAGTTTATATTCTCATTCATTTTTTTCCTTTTTTGTTGAAATAATGGCAGAACAATTTTCAGGATGCAACTGCGCGCTGTCGAAAATCCATATAAATACATAAAAAGCGCTGTGGAAAAGTGGCGGCGTGGTCTCTGGGAGATCATATAGCATTTTATCCAAATGAACTCAAAGCATATTGTTCGTCTCCTCGAGTCATCTCCAAGTGAACTCGGCAAATTACTGGAATAAAAAATCGGTCAACGTTTTGGTGGTCGTAATCGTCATTGTCTGAATTTTCTTTTTGATATGATGCCAAAATAACAATTGCGAAACATTTTTTTCTCCACAATTTGATAAAGCACGAAAATTCAGCATGTAGTGTACATGCGGGCTACCTTGCTTGTAATATAAATGCAACAATATATGTGAGCAGTTTCCACGCGGTCACCACGTTCGTTTTTTCTGGACAAAATCCACTGCCCATATGGTTTTACATGTAACCACTTACAATTGAGTGTTGCATGAGAGCTGAGAAATTGATATGTTCAACGATAAGAGAAATATGACACTACTAACCTTCTTCTGTCCTGTCATCTTGCTCAAACGAGAAATAGGTTCCAGATGCTGTTTTTTTTAGATCACAAGTTTATACCAATGTTTTGTGAAAAGTCTTAATAAAAGAATATTTTAGCCTTTAAGTATTATGCATAGTTTGCTCGTCCTTTCTAAAATGTTCACGCTTTGAGGCACTTTTCGCCTTCGAGGTGACCAGACTTTACTGTCAAGAAAATTTTTCGATTTTCGACAATTCATTTAGTCTTCCTAGTTAGAAGTTTGAGTTCATTTGTTTCTCCAACGCGCAGTAGCAGCGGTTTTCTAGAGTTAAATGAATGAACAGGTGCTTCTTGGTTTATTGACAATATGCACTTGGATTTGTGTTGATTTAATTTAAGGTTAACTTGTTGCACCTGTACTTCCATTTCTGTAAATGCTTCTATGGGAGTGACCGATGATGTTGATTTCGTGATCCCAAGACAAAATAATTCCTTTGATTGTTAAAACTGCAAAAACTACAGCATATCTTAATTTTAAAAGTTAAATATAGGATTTAAAATCAGTAACAAAAACCTTAAAACAAATTTGTTATTAATGATTGTAAAAGCACCATCTGAAATAATTGCTAGTACAAGCATTTTCGTACACTTAAAGTTACACTGCCCAACCACAAAAATCATCAAAAAAAATTTACCCGTTTACGTTTTCAGTTAACTATTGCTGAATTCCGAACTCGATGTTTGTAAAAAGGTAATTCAGTGTTCGCCGATGAAATATAAAAAACGAAACTGAATACAGTAGAAACATAAAAGACATCCTTTCCTAAGCCTTTCCCATGTTTGACGAATTTTAAAATGCGATTTGACAGATACTTATCTCAAAATGTAGACCTTAACTTTTCTCGAATATATTGTAACACCTTCCAGAACCTAGTGTTTCCACACCCGACATTATAACGGTTGATTTCAAGTTGTGATACTTTCTTGATGCAAATCATGATATTGCAATTATTTAACCAGGTAAAAATGCTATCATGAAAAAGAGCTTATGAGAAAAGTAGCTTCCTCAGTTCGCTATGTAAAGGTCTCGAAAAATGTATCAAAACCAGACTTACTGCACACGTGGACAACCACGATATTTAGCAGGAATTTGGGTTCAGACTCAAAAATTTTTCCATCAGCCATATTCATCGGATTTAAACAAAATTAAACTCAAGAAAGAACACTGGTGTGCTTTTAATGCATTGGTGCAAAAAGAACTGGTGTATAAACTATATACACTCAACTTTTCATCTTACGTCATCATAATATTCTATCTTTTCTTACCAACTGAATTTCTAAAATTTTCTGTAATGGCTGAATATCTTTATCTATATATGACTGTTACTGATGGAGTTCTTCAGGATGCAGTGCTTTCCCGGTTCTGTTCAAATATTACTTTTGTGGAATTATGAAACAGATGAAACAAACATGTATCTACAGATAAAATTGCTGGTATTTAAAAATTAATTAAAATTAAAAACGGAACGGATAGGGAGTCAAACGACTTGCATGAATCTTCATGTCCATGAAGAAATATATTAAGTAAATACAACAATAATATAATAATAATGAATGGTCATGCTTTTTAATAAAAAAAACGACTAATGACTAATGACTAATAAGCCCATAGTTTTCAGCCGGTCATTTCATAATCAAATAATCATGATATATAAAAGTTTACTGAATTAGATTAAGAAAACACATATTAAAAATCTTTTACTTTGCAAAACCTATTGGCTCTTGGGTGCCATTCCAGAAGATTACTATCCAAGTGGCGTGTCCCACATACCTTGCAGGTTTCTGTTTTCATCACTCTTAAAATATATCAATAACGAACGATGTATAAAACATGCAACTGAGAAATCTACTTATACTATATACATATCTTTTAAATTGAAAGTGTCACCCCTAATGTTTTGATATCCTTGTTATATTAACCTCTATTCAATGCAATTTATCACAAAATGAAGACACCCACTTCATATAGTTTAGATATTCAAAAATAATCACATTGTTATTTTTTTTTGTTTGTAATAAATAAATATGTTGACTTTGTTTATGTGAAATCTTTCAAAGTATGTTAATAAAAGATGTTAAAAGAGTTAAAAAATGTTACGGTCAATATTGCTTTACGCACATCAAATTCATCCCAAAATTTAAATTTAAGTTTTTTATATCGAATTGCTTGTCCAAAACATTAATTAAAATACATGTTTATGACACCATAAGGTAGCAGCGAATATTCAAGTCGAGAAATTAGAGCTAACCCATTCCTCTTCAATATTTTTAGTCGTGAATACAACTTATTAACTGTAGGCATATGCAATTTGTGTCACAATTCCGGGCTTCGAATGTGTGCGATCTATTAGTCGTAAAATTTAATACTTAAAATATAAATAATATAATCATGTTATTATATGAGTAATAAATCACTAATTAAGTGGTATGGTTTCGAATGAAGATGAATGACTCTTGCAAAAGATTTTTTTGGCATCCGTGGTCAAGTTTTAAGTGAACGGGTGTAGAGATGCTTAATGCAAATAAGAAAAATTGGGGACGACTTGGTGTTTGGTATAACTTAACTACTGAATATGCAAATGCAATTTAAAGCCTCTTATTGCATGAAATTTTTTGACGTACACAATCTGTTGTATTTTCTTTTGAACTATTAACTTTTGTTAAATGATTTAAATGTCAAGTGGCTCTTGCGAATATTAAAGAATGTGTTAACAGACTATCAGCGGCAAACGTGATGTCAGCAACAACTATAGTTTACTTCTAGCTGTTGTTCAACTGACTCCATTTGTACTTTTGGTTTTTGAAAAAAAGATCAATATTGAAATATGATAGTATTCCTCGGATGTTTGGTCTTCAGTTTGTACGCGAACACTTCGTTATGTTCCTGAAAAATATTACGCCAAATTTATGCAGTCCCTGTCCAAATTATAAGACGAACTATAGATATGATGGAGTCTAAATCAATAGTTATTTTAATTAGGTTTTCAAATATTGTGTTGCACTTAAATAATTTGTAAGCAGAATATAAACTATTTCCTACTTTTTTATAGAAATAAAACAACACATTGCTGTCATTAATATTTTCTTTTTGCTTTAATAAGAGCTTTAATTCTTCGCGGCATACAATAAATGCGAGATTGGGCTGTTTCCTGCTTTTGTGGGTGGTGATTCTATATGTGAATTATTTTTTCTATAAGCTTAGTTCTTGTTGTGACCGCATCTTTAGCCACTTCGCTCTAAACAACTCCCAAATGTTTTCAATTGAGTTCATTTCAGGGCTGTTTCCCGGCCAGTCCAGCAAAGGGATGTTTTCTTCCCTCAAATAAGTCTTGACAGACTGGACTGTGTGGCATGGAGCTCCATCTTGTATAAAAATACACGTTTCTCCACTCGGGAATCATTCTCTGACCTGCGGCACCAACCGATTTTGCAAGACTTCTTTGTACTGGTCTTGTCGCATTTTCCCTTTTATCCTGTGCCTTTGCCAATAAATGATGACCGACCAGATCATCAATTTGGTAGGTTGCTTCCCAGTCTGAATGACGAAGTCGGGGGGAAATATTTTTCCATGGCGTCGACGAACAAACTGACCTTTATTGTCCAAAATCTCAGTGTTTTCATCGCTGAAACACGCCTGTGAAAAACACAAAAAAGAAAAAAAATACCTAGAACAATACTGAATTTTAATATTTTTATCGTTTTTGATCAATATAGTATCAAATAACAGATCACCGAAGTTCTTTTCTCGCAACTATTTTGCCTGAAACAGACGCTTTGTTTTCATTGCAGCTGTTAACTTTGGCTTCCAAATCTTTTAGTTTTCTGCGTACCGTGCGTTCAGAAGTATTAATATTAGCTTGTTTCAATTGAGTTTTTATCATCTTTGTATTTGCAAATCCGCTTTTGACGCAAATTTTCTTAACACATCTTTCCGACCTTGGTGTGAAAATCGGCTTTCATCCGGATCTATTCTAGCTTTTTGGGCTTGATTCGTGACCACATTGAATTTTTTTCACGATAGCCTCATTTACGCACACTTTTCGAGATGTTTCTCGCATAGAAAAAGCTTTTGATCAAAGCTTTCACTTATGTTTTTATACTTTGTGACAGGTCTCCTCTCTTACCCATGATTATAATGTCACAAATAATTATTTCAATAAAAAATTGTTTTGATTACAGTTAAAATGCACACAATTAACGAACAATAAAATTCAATACCGCTGATAACCCACACAAAGCTTTTAAAGTCACACAAACAAGTCCGAACCGACAGAATGTGAAAATTCGGCTGAAAGAAGTCTGTACTTGTTTATGGTCTGTTACCAATTCTTTGACGTTATGCATTTATCAAAATAAAAGAATTATGAAAAAAGAACAAGAAAACAAATTAACTACGCAAAACTTAGTTTCTGTAAAGTTTAAAGTTGAAAATATTGCGTATAATCTAATAATTATAGAAATTCTACAATGCGTCTAATAATATGGCCACGGACTGTAGGGGAGAGATAATTCCAGCGCGAACGAACTGATAATGTTAACATTTCAAAGACAGCAAATATTGACGGAAGACACCTGTAAAATAGTTAAGTGTAAAATAAAGTAAATCCTTCAGGCGTTCTCGAGACAGGACGCGGTATTAAGAATACAAGGAAAGTAACCCGACCAAGCCAAAATTGATATATTTTTCGTGTGAAAGATTTAAACGAACTTAAGCTTCCCGTAGATATAAAAAAACAGTTGGTACAAGTCCAGCAGATGCAGTCGTAGATGACTCTATCATGAAATGGGTCGCCGTTTCACTTGCCGGAAGCATGTTCTAGAATATCGTGTTCGTCCTTCAATAAGAAATTGTGCATCGGTGAGCGGAAAACACTTGACTTACTTATATTTTATATTTTATATGCTTGACAAATAATGTCATATTATAGAAGAAAGAAGAAACCGACGTTTATGTCTTAATGTTAATACAGTAAGTCTCCGCTGTTTAAGAATTTGACGAAATTGAAAATTATCCGGCACACAAAGAAACATAAGACAAACAATGCGATCCTCCTGGAATCAGCAAAGTATTTGCAAACGCTTTTCATAGAGCCCAGATTTGGAGAAAAAAATGTTAGCATCGATATCCAGTGCGGTAATAGAGTGGAGCGATTCCATGTACACTGTTAAACTGGTAGAATAAGTTTTGGTGCTACGATAGCATTTATCTGATGAGATTCTTTTGATGATAAAAAGGTTTGCTAGAACATTTTAAACAAACAGCAGCGTCTAGAAAATGTATGACCAGCATCAGAATTCCTTGACCTGACCTATAATCGGAGGTTGTTATTGAAAAGAATGCCGGTAGGAAATAAAATCCCTATAATCCTTTAGTTTAAAGTTTGACGACGTACGTAACGGTGTAGAGTATTTGTTTGAAAGCCATCAATGTTATGTGAAACAAAACTTTCCATCTGGAAGGGATCACTCTAAACAATATCAAAGGGCAACTATATCTTACTCGGAGTGGTAGATTCTTTTATACGTTAATGCAAGATCTTAGCATCTTGCATCGAACAATGCAGTGGGTGACGAAATGAGGCCGCGGCACAAAATGGCCAAGAAAATTCATAAATGATTGGAGAGGAAACCAATATAAGGAGGCATTAGGTAATTCATCAAAAGATACACAAATTGTTGAGTGCTAAGTTGTTAAATGGCCTATTATGACTTAACCTTGAAAATTGTCTCACAATCCAGGTCATGCATTGCCAATTCATTAACATCAATTCATAGTTTAGTACATAACAATCATGTTATGTCCATAGTTATGAAAATCATTTTTTTAATGAAACGTGCTGTTTGGTATTCGTGATTCATTTATTTCCGGATAAGAAAATGATTCCTTGTTATATTTTTTTTCTTTATTTCTGGCTAGTTATGACATTAAAAAAAACCCAAACGTAACAAAAACATACAAATTGATTTGGATGCGAGTGGACCTGCCCATACCTTGAACTTCCCATCTCGAGATGTAAAATACTGTATTTGCAATTTTATTTGCCGCCACCAACAAATTTATTTTGTGTTATGAAAACATTCTTCATTCCTTTGAAAAATGCAGTACAAACAAAAATATATCATACATATTTTTTTTAAGCTTTGTTGACAACTGTGGGTATTAAAAAAAAAAAAAAACGGTCAAGTCCAGTTTGACTCTCACACGACACGCGATCGTACTAGCATCGCGAAAAATATGTATTGAAGAGCATAGGACTGTATCTTCTGAACCAGAATAGGTAGATATTTAGGCAATTTTATAAAATGTGTACCACTATAAAATTTTTTAATATGCTCGTCTTCAAGAGGTTATTACCATTCTTTTCATGCGAACGGACCATTTGGGTACGGTACCCCAAGAAAAGATAGTAAAGAAGCAAAATTATTAGGATCATATTGCAAAGCGAACAGTCAAACGATATGCACGAAGCTTATTCATAACATGTTCACATATAAAATTCTATGCCATAATAAACTTTAATGCTAATACTCTTAAATACAAGCTCCACCAATTTATAGGTTATTAGATTGACTATTCCCGCCAAAATTTGTCACTGTCCAATCCATAAAAACCCGAAAATCTTGCGTTATTGTGATTGCCCAAGGCAATCTGTTATCGGATTTGGGTGAGAAACCCGTGTAAATGGTTGGCACACATATCGGCCGAAAACAAACAAGAAATCATCTGACTACTTAATTTAAGTTTAATTATGTCATTTTGACACTACACAGCGATGCGGCGATTTTGTTTGCGATCCAAAAGCGATTTGCCGCGCGAATTACTGTGTTATGGCAGAGAAGTGAAATTCATTTGCGAATCCGTCACGAGGAGCAATATTCTCTATGAATGTAGGTAATTGGTATTTTCAATTGAGATGTTCAAACCCGCTAGGTGTCGATTTAAAGTTTTTCTCTTTTTGGCGGAAAGAAATCGAACAAACTAAATAATTAACATGCGGACCTTTGACCGGAGCAGTCTTTCGAACGCGTTTTGAATTTTAATTAGAGGGCCAGTCAAGCCGAAGGAAAGTTAAGTTAAAACCTTAAACCGTAGCTGGAACGAAGAGGGGCTTATGTCTTCATGTCAGGCATGAAGAAAGTTAATCAAATGAAAATGAAATCTGTAGTCAAGAAATGAAAGCGAAGGTGCTATCGAATTGATTGGGTATGTGCTGTCATTTTTATTGTTTACAAAAGTAGAACAAATAGCAGGCACACAACCTGCACAGCGTAGCTGTCAGTCGTGCTAGTTACAACACAAAAGGAGTCTTAGCGTTTCACTTTCAAGACAAATAAAAAAGCGACCATCAAAAAAATGTTTGAATGTTTTAAACGGAAACTTTGTCATCAATTTATTATCGGAATTAATTTAGCTGTCGGCTTGTTGACATACAATCGAAAAATTGAAAGCGGTCAGTGTTCCATTTTTGTGTAAGTTTTGTCCAAAACTTGAACATTTTTTTACACGTGTCCATGGGATTATGAATACCCTTAAACTGCTGATATAGTACGTGAAATTAATTAATGTTGTGCGCCTAAAATTGGGCTTAAAGGTGAACTGACGAACATTTCGAGTGTGTTCCGGCTAAGGAGGAAGAATGCAGCTGCAGCATCACTATTAAAAAAGCGGTGAATTCAGTGTTTGAATCTCACACTCCGAACACCGTACAATATTCAACACTATATTTCTTAATTATAGATGTCTTAAAGCATTGCTCATGAGTATGATCGTGCAAACCAATTGACGGTTGGTATTGATGCCATGTGACCCCTGGTAGTGATTTTCTGGACCCTATCTGATACAGCGTGAAATCGATTTATAAGGTTTTTTCATGTAGACTTATTGTAGAAATGTGAGAATCTACGATTCCAAATTTTCTTTTGAAAATTTCGTAGTTGAAATTCTTCTCAAAGCGAATGCAAAATCATTCAGAATTTGTGTAATAAAAATCTGAATACAGTGGTGTCAATTGCTCCATTAAATGAGATCATTGTCTACTTTGAGACGTAAAACTGAGCTGTGATTTTGTGCGGTGATCCCCCATTGTTTTTCAATTTATATCATTTTTATTATTTAATATGTATATTCATATTATTTCATAGTAGTACATATTCTGTTAAAATTGCAAGTTTATACCTTTCATAGTTGATAAGATGCAGCCCAGTGACAGACGGACAACGGAAGCTTATGAATAGGGTTCCGTTGGCAAACTTTGGGTATCGAGCTCTAAAAATTAATTGTGAAAAGATTGAAGGCGTTACGTTGGTTTTGAAGCGAGTCGGTTGACTTCATATTTTATATTTATGTCAACTTAAATTTTCATCTATCCATAATAAACACTGTCAAGCAACAGTTTGGACGAATTCAAGCTTTATACCTATATTGCAGCTAGATCAGTTGGGTTTAAGTATTTCTTGCACCACTTCATTTCGCGATGATCTGCTTGCAATAAAGATCTTGAGAATGCTGTCTATTTAGTCACACCTGACTAGACCCACATTTATTTCTGGCCTATTCTTCACTGAGTTCTGCCGACGTACAAACACTCTTATGAGTAACATAAATTCGCTCATAACGTGCGGAAATGTATCGATGACTTTCTGCAGTTCCTGAAAGATGTTTATTGAAGATCTTACCCAACTCCCATATGAGATCCAAATCGTCGAGCGATTTAAGCCTAAAGACCATAATTTGATATTTTTTGCTCTTGAAACCATAAAATTGAAAGCAGAGATAGACAGATCACATCTGCTTGATTTAACATATGACATCAACAAGCTTGGCATTATTAATTCTCTTTGCTAGTTGTTTTATCATCTTTTTCGTCATTTTTTGAATTTCATTTATTGTCAGAAAATGCTACTACGGTTTATTCCTAGCAGTACAATGACATCAGTTACTTGCTCCTTACAGGTAAAAAAAGAATAGATATTGTATTTGGCTGAATGTTAAAAAAAAATATTGAGATAATTCCAAAAATAATAAAAACTTTAACTCTTTTTCAGGTTATTGGAATTTGCATTTCCATAACAGCAGCTGCAAAAGAATCTGACAAAGAGAAGACACCGAAGCCACCCGCTAATAAAACGTCGAAGTCTCTTAAAAACTCCGATGACAACAGAGACAAACGAACGCTAGTTAATGTTGGATACCCTGGGTTTTCATACAGCGTCGACTATGCAAGTCGAAGGCAAGGCTTTGATGATGGGAGAGCTTTCTATGGTCAAGACGGTCTTTACAACGGACAAAATGCTATTGGCAAGTACACTTGTTTCAACTTTTTATTTGTTAAATTTCAACTAACTGTCCTACTTCAGGTCAATATTCGTTTCCGGACAGCTCTAATCATTTGCCAGACTATAGTCAGTACTCCCAGTACCCACAATATATTGAAGCTCCAGAACCAATAATTGAAATAATTATCAAAGACAGTAATGAGACTTTACCAACACAGTCTCCGCAGCCACTTATACAGAAAAAGAAGAAGGAGAAAGTCCACGTTTACTATGTAAAGTACAAAAAAGACGAAAATAATAAGCTTCACTTGGAGGAGCCAATTGCTTCTTTGAACACGAACGAAGGTGGCGAAGATGAGGAAGAGGAGATTATCCACTATCCAACAATTGTTACTCCGATTCCACCGCTGAAGACAACAACTCTGCGAACAATTATCCATCCCGACTCTGAGAAATTCCACAGTAATAGCGGAATTCATGTTACTTTTGGTTCGGAAGACAAATCGCAATCAGGCCATGAATTGCAGGAATATAACGCCGAGAGTGTGCAAAGATCAGTGGTTGCACTTCCCCAAACGGGAAGTTTTCCCCCTAAGCCCGCACCCACGGCCAATGTAAGAGCTGATTTCGGTGATAACCGTGGGCAATTTGTAGACAGGTATCAAGGATTCCAAGATCAATTCTATCAAAATCAAAATACTCAACCAGAGTACAAGCCGGCACTTCAGCACCAACAGCTTCCTTCACCTCAGCCATTAACTGCTTTTAGGACACAGCTGCCACTTCAAAATCAAGCTCAAACACAACAGCAGCAATCGCAGTCATATCAAAATTTCCACCAGAAACAAAACCAGCAACAACAACAATATCAACAGCAACAACAACAACAGCAACAACAAAGGCCGTTCTTTAATCAAGGTCCACAGGTACCACAGAACCAAGCTGCAAAGCAATATCAGCGACCATCGGTGTCCACACCTCCGGCACCAGCACAATACCAAAACTATCATCAGCAAAATGTTTACCAACAACAACAACAACAACAGCAGCAACACATTCAGTTTAATCAATATCAACAACAACAAAACCAACAACAACAGCAACATCATCATCAACAGCAGACACCACAGCAACAGCCTCAATCACAGAGTCAGAGACCTATAGCTCAGCCACTTAAACAGAACATTTTCTTCCCAACTCCAGTTTCCAAGGCACAAGAGCTCCCGCAAAGACTGGGCTCCTCGTCCTATCAGCCCGTCAAGTTTCGTCCAACTCCAGTTCCAAGCAAGTCAAAGCCGGAAAGTTTAAATCGGCCTCCCTTAGCCCATATACAGCCGTTCAACCGTCCACCATCGTTTGCACAAAAACCTAGTTTCTCAAGTCCCGTTCAGTCCCAAGGACCAACGTACGAAACAATCAATAGGTACCAGAAGTTCCAAGTACAGAAAAGTCCCAGCTCAAGACCCGAGCAGAACTATAACCCTCAACAAATCCCCTACAACCACAAGCCCCATTCACAGTCAAACTCCTTTGGTCAAAGTCAATCACCAAACCTAGGTCAATTGCACAACTTCTTCGACATAAGGCCCTCGAAGGAGACCGAACTACTAAAATCCATTCCCAAATACGAGCAACACATTACGGAGACCATCAGTGGCAATCGATACAACAGTTATTCAACATTCACCGGAGGCAGTCAGGTAATCCACGATATTCCAGCTCCGAATTTGGGTCCAACAACACCAGCATCAGTTCAGTCATCCACTTCTGGCCAATACCAAAGCGATTCGGCAACACATCGCCAACAATTCAACAGTTTCGTCACGTCTCCGAACCCTATTCAATATCAATCCTCGACGCCGGCGCCGCAATATGTTAAATCCAACGATGGCCAACAGATTCAAATTGTTACCCCCATGCCGTCCAGCAGTTTATATAATCTTCAGTCCCAGTCCCATTCTCAATCACAATTCATATCGTCAGGATCTCAACCGCAGATCATACCCAACTCGCAGCCAAAGCAACAGACTTTCTACCATCAACAGCCTCGCCAGTCGGAACCTTCCCAATTCAGTGTGTCTACTCTCCATTCGGACGTTTTCAAGGAACTTGAGCACCGTAAAAACAGTCAGACGAAGAACAATATAAGTCCTCAACCTAGAAACAACCTTAAAGCCAACGAAGGTGCGTCACAATCAAAGAGCGTGACTTCAACATCAACACCGGCCACGTCCTCGACAACAAGCAAAAACGCGGCTAAAAACTCTCTTCAGCTGCCCGACGAAGTACCCGATGACCTCCGGCAACAACTTCTGAGCTCGGGCATATTGGATAATGCCGATATTAGTGTCTTGGACTACGACAAAGTTGGTGATGTAGCTCTGGAGAATCTTCCAGCTGAACATTTGCAGCACTTTTACGGAGCAGGTGGTGGTGCACAGATTTCGGAATCAAACAAGGTCCTGACCGTTGTCAAAACGAACGGTGACAGTGTCAATTTCTCGGAGAAAGCCATCGAAAAAGTCAAAGAAACCAAGAGCCTGCCTCAAAAGCAAAATGTCGACCTGAAAGTCGTCCGGTTTAATGCAAACAATGAGAAGAGTGTGACGGACAAATACATCAAGACCGATTCGACAGTTGTTCCGCCCATTGATCTAGCTGACAAGCAATACAATAGATATCTGCCGCTTAAAATAAACGGTGCTCAGTTCCCCATTCCTGATGTTGAGGAATTGCGTGGCAAGAAAGTTGCCAGTGTTGTGGTACTAGCGCCAGTTGATAACTTGCAGGGTCTTGACGAGGAGTCGTCAGTTGATGGACGCAGTGAACGGGACACACCAGACAGAAAAGAAATGAAATTTGTGAGTGGTGACACCATCAAGCAACTGATAAAGAAACCCACAAAAGATAATTTCAAAAAATGGCTTGAAAAGGAGGCGCGTACGGATGTGGATAGTCAGTCAGTGGTTTTATTGGTCGCAAAGTAAGTAAAATAGTTTTTAAGATAAAAAAAATTTGGAAAAACGTGGTCTAACAATAGCCTCGCTTTTTGTAAGGATTCAAACCATGAAAATCTGGATGTTATATAGCTAACATGCATTATACTATACATAGATACATACTATATATCTATGCTATGGAGTCAAGTAAAACTTATGTCTAGGGTATGAACCCTTTGCCCACTCTTACGATTTAATACGAACCTAAGAGCTTGGATGCGATAAGACGCAGCAATATCAGATAGGCGCGCACACACTGGAAGAGTACTCCTCCAAAACCTGATATCGAGTCTTCTAAGACTAGGTAAAGTA
Organism: Orthonevra nobilis; assembly: GCA_963555765.1. Taxonomy (NCBI): domain Eukaryota; kingdom Metazoa; phylum Arthropoda; class Insecta; order Diptera; family Syrphidae; genus Orthonevra; species Orthonevra nobilis. The sequence continues at coordinate 58,096,566 of OY743226.1, forward strand.
TTTTGGTCTTGTATAAGATAATAAAGTTTTTTGGAAACCCAGCATTCAAAAGAAGTCCCGAAAAGCCTTCACATCTCTTTTGTCTATTGTACTTCTGTTGAGGTCTCTCGAGTCAATTGACATCTCTTTGCACTTGTATGCGCTTTCGAAGGTGGAGCCTTCCTTTGCCATACCTCGGAGACTCTTCGATTCTCAGTGTCTGTCTTGATCATATCGTAGAACAACTTTCTCAGCTCTTCGATTAACTCTTTCGATCTTCTGCATCATCGCAAAAGCCTATTGGTGTATTTTCGTCCTTCTTCGAAAAGATTCATGCTTCTTTGTTTTTAATTAGTGTTGACTCCTCAAAAAATTCGCCGGATATGCAGAATACTTGAAACATTGATTTGCTTAGACCACAACATGATTAATTCAGTTGATCGTCTTGAATGTTGAAGTTGATTGATACTTGAGCCTTCTTCAGAATTGTCTGACATCGAGTTTAGAAGGTAAATTCAAGTTTATCATTGAAATTAGGATACTGGTCGTAAATTTGACCTTCACTTGCTTATGGCTAAGAGCTTTTTGTATAAGACTGTATCTGATTTTATCCACTCATTGCCCGGTCCATTCTTTATGTCCCGAACGGTCCACGTAAGTTTTTCTTTATTTTTTTTACTGTCAATGGTATTATCATATTTATCGTTCAGGTCTTCAAGAGAGGTAACATTCAGAAACATGCGCAAGTCTGATGTGCAAATTCGTGGGTCCTCGCCTTTGTTACTCATGAAGGAAAGAAAGTAACCCATGTGCAAAGCTGAGCACCTACCATTTATCGAATGGCCACTGGGTACCCACGCAATTCATCTCTTTGCTATTGATTTGTAATAAAAAACGGCTGGCTTGACTTTTGTCTCCTGACGACATTTGGTTTGAGATAAGTTTTTCTAAACAACTGTACTGTTTTTCTAAACACGAAAGGTTTGAAAATAGTCTTAAACAGCGTAAAAACAAAACCGTATTTTGGAGAGGCAAAAGAGCTCTAGAAAAACTAGACACAAAAATTTAAAATGGCGAATAAAATACTGCGAATTAAGCGTATCTTTAAAAATCGATATAAAATTCTGCGTCACAATTTGGACTCAATACATGGTACCGGAACATCTGAGGTTCAAACCACCCCACAACATTTTAATGCTTCTGCTTACGTGCAAAGATGCAAAACACGTTAAGAGCGAGTAAATAAAAAAAACAATATAATCACATTCTAACGCCAATGAAATTTTCCCTCCTGAAAAAATTGACCAATTTTTTTTCCAAAGTTAGTGGCGAAAATGTCATCCGTGTTACCCCCAATCTCCATAAAATTAATAATTAATGAAAAATACAGTGTTGCTGATTTTAAAGCATTAGATCCGCCCTTCTTCTGAAGCTCTTCAATATCATGAGTTCTGTAAAAAAAAACCTGCTTGACGCACTGCTTACAATTTAGATCAATTCCTGCCCTTATGTTTTCCAATCTCAGCCAACTGCCTTCCCCTTGATAATATAAGAAACAACCTTCCATTAGATCAGTCGTCTCACAGGTTTTCTTTTTGCCGGAAGTTTTGAGTTTTATTCATTAGCCTGCGGTGAATTTGATTGAAAACGAAGCAGTGGTTACTGGTGATATCTGTACTCCGTACCTGAAAAATGACAATAAACTGTTGGCGAGAAATTCATCTATCATTTTCGGACGTTTTTTTTTCCAGCGACATTTATAATGGTTTTTATTGAGTATTTGGACATGATAACAAATCAGGGCTGAAGTTACATCTGTGGGATAGTTGAGCTTGTCAGGAATCTATTTTGAATCTTGAAAAACGTCAAACGTCAGGAAATCGAATAAGGCGCACGAATAAAAAAGCCGAAGATTAAGCTTTGCTTTGACGGGAACTTTTGGTAAGAGAGTACCACAGCTTTGAATTGGCAACTTCCGAAAGAGGAACTCGAATCAATTCAAGGGACTTCTCTTAGTGATTACCCTCTGTCATGTACTTCTGAAGTCCTTTTGACGCATGTTTGAAGAGTTTAAATTTATCAAAAAAAAGAAACAACGTTCGGACTCAATAGCTAAAAAGAAGTCTTGGTTTCCAGTCGAGTCACTTCTCTACAAGTTGAATGTCTAAAATGATCCTAAATGCGCTCTTTTGCAGTCATTTAAACTAACTAAAATAAATGTTTAATGAAAAGAATTCAATTGGATCAAGAGTAGTTTCTGGGCAATTGATTAAGTTTCAGTTAAAAAATTTATTTATTATTCCCAAAAATTCCTATTTTATATTACTCTTATATTTTTTTTTATTATTCTTAGATCACCTGAAGATGGCCAGGAAATTTTCATGTACGACATAGCCACAGCCGCCGTAAACAAACTCAACGGAGAACTCTCAAGCGCATTCGTAAATGTTGCCGAAGAAAATGCCAGTGCTGAAAATCTTGATCATGCCTCGACCTTAGATCCTAGCATTTTAGAAAATATGATGGAAAAAACGACAAACGTGTGACTAATCTGACCTAGCATCCAACGTTCATAGACACTTACTCTGCTCATTTGAAATTCGCCATGCAATGTACCATAAACCTTCATCTAGATAAAAAAACAAACTTAAGTCTCCTTTCTTAATATTTAATTTAAACTTTTGTTTTTGTTACAAAATTTTATATAACTAGGCAAAAAAGAAACAAAATCTGGGCTAAATTTAAGAGTAAATTATGATGGAAAATTGAATTTTCTTTGAATCGTATTAACTATCACAAAGTTGAATTTGTCACTACTAGAAATAAATTGCAACTTTTGTGTGTATTGTGTGTGTAAATTTAAGGAATAAGTAAAATAAACTTTAAAATTACTGTTTTGTACATATGAATATAGTCTAATATATAAATTAATAAAGTACTTCAAAAGTAAAGAAATCAATCATTTTGTTTAAACTTGGCCATAATACTCGGCCAGGGAAGACACCAATTTAATGGTTCGTACAAAAACCTGTAATTAATTGTGAAGATAATGTCAATTAAGATGCTGAAGAAGAAAGCTGGCAGAAGAGTGCTGACTCACTACATATGCCAGCATATCGATTTGCGAAAAAAAATATCGCGAATTAAGCGAATGCAAATATGTCGATATAAAATTCTAATCCCAGTTTGGATTCCGCCCATGAACCAATCGAAAGCAATCTGAGGTCTAAACCGCTAAATAATCTATCAATTTATCTCCTAATCCTTCTGCACGGTCTTTGAAAAAAATGCATCATAAGGGAAGCCGAAATTCCATGAAATGCTAGATTCATACATCTTTGCGCAATGGACTTCAAGTGGTCCTAAAACTTCACACCTATCCTTTTGAGACTGCATCTTATTAAAACTGCGTTTCGCAGATCCTGGAAAGCAAGTTTTACATCAGCAACAACCAATTTTTTTGCTAGAGAGTCAATGCCGCTTTCGTTTCACGTCTCACGTATCACTACTTATGCTTGATCTGTTTTTCCACCATGTTTCTTTGAAGTGTTGTGTCCTTTTGAATCAGCAATAGCTCTACCTAAGCAAGGCTGATGTAACATATCTCCGGAATCACGTTCTTAGGTGCAGGTGAGTGGATGAACATGATATTTGAGACGGTTAAAGCGAAGGCATGCAACAAGGATTGGGAAATCCGAATCAATTCCAGGAAAATGAATCTAAAGTGTTTCCCAGGACCTGCCAACTCGCGAAGAGCAAGATCCGCCACAGCTCTACATTTGGACCTTAAGATAGAACTGTCATCAAAGCATCGCCAAGGTTGATGTACCTTGAAGTGAATTTCGCTGAGAAGCTTAAATTCAACCCCCACGTCGATGCAATTCTTCCAAGGCTTACTTCGCATTCGATCGTGGATTATAGGACCTAAGGTAAAAGACGAAGATCAATATTAACAATTCACTAATCAGTCAAGTTATCACCTATGGAGTTCTCATTTAGTTCATGACCACAAAAATTGATGCAGGTTTTTTCAAAATGTTGACATAATTCCACGGGGTCAGAATTTATTGTCCTTAGAAGCACGTGTGCGTGCGTGTGTACGTACGTTCATACGGAATTTTTCGTCTCACATGTCTTGAGAAGGAATAAACTTTATGAACATCTGAAAAAGTTTTGATTAAATTTGATAGGGTGGTTTAAATTTTATTTAAAAAAAGAACTGTCAAAAAAATGGGACAATTTCAAATGTTCAAATATAATCAAATTAGCTTTCTAATGAAAAAAGTGCACATTTAATTTAACTAAAAGCAAACTAACATAGGGTTGGTGGTAAAAGAGTGAAAATAAAGGGTTTTATGTGCTTTTCAATGCTTTAACATAAAAAAAAAAAATATATAAAATTTTGTCTAAAAAATAAAAAAAAAAAAACTTTTTGGGATCGGACAGCCTTATCACTGAGGGGTTTGACAACTTTTCTCAGATCCGCCGAATTTTAACAAAAAATTTCATAAATATCGGTCAAGCTGTTTCTGAGGAGTTAAATTACAAAACACTGTGACACGAGAATTTTATACTTACAGATATGTAAAAATATATTCACTGCCGGTCTTAAATTTTCGGATCGTTCATAAATTCATATAAAATTATTTGTCTCCTTTAATTTTATTGTCGATTTTTTTTTTCAATAACTTCAGCATTATAAAGTTTACTTAGCCAAATGACCAAATCAAGTAAGCCTTGTACATTAAAAGTTTTACACTAAAATTCGTTCTCTTTGTCATCGAAATATCCGCCCATACCTGCACCAATTTCGCCGTCAATGAAGTCATTAAATCGTTCAACTTCTTGATGTTTTTCGTAAAGCAACTCAATCATGAAGGCTTTTTCAGTGTTTTTTTTTTCGTTTGCCAAATCAGAGAAATACTACTAATAATTTTGCAAATGAAGCCTCGAGACAGAGCATATTGATAGCAAGTGATCCGGTTCAAAGTTAAAGTATATGGATACAACACCCGAAAATTTATCAGATTGGCAACTAAAATAAAAGACAATTTTTAATGGAACAAAATAACTTTATTCTTTAATGTAGTGCACATTTTGAGCAATGACCTTTTGCCATCTTTCTGGCAGCATCATAATTCCCCGTTCTGAACCAGGTTCGATTTGACATAATCATTATTATTGACATTTTTACCATTCAATGAGTTTCGCAAAGATCGAAACAAAAAGTAATCAGATGGTGCAAGGTTAGGACTATATGGTGGATGTGGAAAAACATCACAACCGAGCTCCAATAATTTTTGCGAGTGACCAAAGTTATGTGTGGCCTTGCATTGTCATGATGGAATACCCTTTTCGATTTGTCAATTCGGGCCGATTTTCTTCAACCGCATTGTTCAATTTTGTTAGTTGTTCAATGACGACATCCGAATTGATCGTTCGGTTGAGTGGTAAAAGTTTAAAGTAGACAATTCCTTTGTAATCCCACCAAACTGATAACGTTCAAATTTTTCGCAGATGTTAATGCGTTGTGTTCAATGATTTTTTTTCAGTTCATGAGGAACCCATATATCGAGTTTTCGTCCATAGCAAAGTTGTTTTATGCGATTTTCAATGCATGTTTGTGATACATGAAGCTTCTCTGCAATCTCACGTGTTGTACTCTGACGATCCGAATCGATTATTGCTTTGATTTGGTCGTCATCAACTTCAACTGGACGACCAGAGCGTTTTTCATCTTTGAGTGACAAATCACCGGAACGAAATTTGGCAAACGAATTTTTGACACTGCCGTTCTTTTAAAGCTTCGTCACCATAAACAGCACAAAACTTTTTGTGAGCTTGCGATGCTTTTTTTCCTTTCCGGAAATAAAAAATGCAAAATATAACGTAAATGATCGTGTTGATTTTCCATTTTTCAACAGACGCCAAACAAAAAGTATAAGTTTCAACTATCAAATAACAAAATGTGTTTGACATTTCGATTACGTCAGCAAACCTAAAAATTCAACTCAAGCCATCTATGAGTGAAGTCCACTATTACTTAGTTGCCAACCTGATAGTAATACACCACTGTATATCAATACGGAAAATCGTTATCAGCGTGGCAGGATCTATAAAAAAAAATGTACTAGATATGATCCTCTCAAAGCCTAAACAGCTACATACAACCGGAAAGAAAAAGATCTCATGCTGGAGGTTGCCTCTCAATCAAAAGCAAGACTTTCCACCTCTTGACTGGGGCTTAGTACGTTTAAACGAAATTGACTTAAAACTTTCATGGAAATGGTTCTATGTAATGCAGAAGAGGCTTAATGATTTTATTCGCTCGTTCTTGAAAAAATTCCATACTATGTTTTTGGGTTTTCGCTCAGATAGAAACAATATTTGAAACACCAACATTAACGAGCTGTCAAAGCACGAGTGCACATCAACCTATCTACAACAAACTGATGTATTCCGACATCCTGCTCCTCAGGTATGTCACACAAACAAACGAATAGAATTCATCCACTGTATCTGCGGAAAGCCATTATTTGCATGAACTCACAATTTGTACCTCACACAAAATTGTTCACTTCTCTTGCAATGTCTACTCGAATGCCCTTTTTATTAACCCTTCAAAATTTAAGTAACTCCTCAAAGAGTATAGACTCAGCTGCTTTGTGGAAGGTATGTATGTAGTTTGCGAAACAAAGCACTTATATCAATATACTATTGCACATTTATTGAACAAATGATTAAAGAGTCTATTCAAGCCCTTTTACCGAAGGTGAGTTTATCATAAAACTGTTAATAAAGTGGTGAAACAAAACTGGCTCCTTCCTTAATAAACCAACTCGCACATCATAGTTAGCGTTCAACGTTCGGCCACTATTAATAAATGTTTTAATAGTTTCACATTCGCTTCGTAACCACGTGTTGGATTTGTCTTAATGAATTGATAGATTATTTCTGCTATTGCTACTGCGTCTGTGCGTAAAAATGGCAATTGGAATTGGATAACTGGTTTAAATTTTCTGATCGCTGAGTGCAATCATGTCCTTTGAATGGTTCGCAACGTATCGGCGTTCCTTTGAGGGATTTCTCGGTCGGTTTCCGGAAAATAATATTTGGTTTATAATGTATCCGTTTTTTATATTTTTCAAAATGACCGGTTTTTGTCCTGTGAGAGCTTCACTCGAAAAATATCCAAACGTTATCTTTTACCGGGATCGTAGAACGTGGCTTTACTCACTTTTCTGTCTTGTTGGAGCATCGAGTAGGTTCCTTTTTTTATGATTCATTTCAAATGAGGCTCAAAGATTTCATTTCTTACAATTAGTTGGATTCAGTTACGCTGTCTTCCTTCTGAGCCAACGAGAACGCCTCGGATTTCACAAGACAACCACAATCATTTCGTACATATCAAGTTGGGCGCAGATAGTTTCGCTGTTTTTCTTGGGTTGCATGGCTCTCGTGACTTCGTGGACGAATTTAAAAAAGATGAATAAATTTATTGGAAAAATTCGTCACATTGATTTCGCCCTTGAGAGGACAGGTGCCACAATAAACTACCGAGCCTTGCGGAAAAAGCTTTTTATTCAAACTGCAGTGTCGTTCGTAATTCCGACTTGTCTCTCGATGATCAATTGTATAATGATTAAATCGCCTTTTGTTTATTCGTCATCTTGCTATTGGTTCATATGCTTTTGGCCGCTGCTCATGCTGACTATGAAGGAGCTCCAGTTCTATAATTTCATGTTCCTACTTAAGGCAAAGTTCAACACCGTGAACCAGCAAATCGAACAACTGGAATGCAACAAATTCCAGAACGGATCCTCCATGACAATGAGCCTTATTGCCAAGCGCTACAATGATAAAGTGATGCTGGTGCGGAAAGAAAGCAAACTGATTGAACAAATTCGGGCGTTGGGAGAAATCTATTCGAATATCGCCGATTGCGTCGATATAATTCTGGATTCATTTGCATCGCACTTACTTATAACAACATGTACATCGTTTGCAGTCGTAACAATTCAAAGCTACAATCTCTTTGCCTTGGTCGTACATTCTCTGGACATGCAGATACATGAAATATTTTTCACTGTCGCTTGGATAATGGTGCAGATAATGGTGATTGGAGTTAATGTCATCGCTTGCAGCCAAACAACAAATGCGGTAAGTTATGAAAATGTCGTTTATCTTATCCACGGTTGAGTGGGTTTAATTATTTGTCATATGTCCTTGTTCAATATTGACTCCATGAAGTGAATCATAGGGTGTATATCATGTGGAAAATGTTAGTTATTTAAATACGAAAGAATGTATTTCTCTGAACGAGAAACTTAATTTAAATTGGAAGCTTTTGTGTTGTTTAAAGCCTTTCAGTTATGATGTCCGCAGGGTTGTATTCCATTGCTTTTAGTAGTTTTTAGTAGGATGTCTGTGCATTGTCCATTATATATGATTTTGTGGTTTAAATTTTATTAAGTAGCCAATTGAGAGTTGACTCTCACACGAAGGGTTCCACGCCTATGCAACACTTTGTTTCTTCAATTTTAAATTTCTCATGGCATCGCCCACAAATATGCAAGATTAAGGCACACAAAATAAAAGCTCTTCATTTGTTTACTTGGAACTCCAACGAGAATTATTTTTTTGCAAGTTCATTGAAACCGAGTGAAAATTCGATCCGAGTTCGTACATGAACGTCAAATTGTAGTGTTGCTAGGAAGAACCTTAATTTCCCACCTTAACGCGTGTCACAACCGTGTACGTATTTGGTTAACGTAAGTGTACATATTGATTATTATGATATTTACTTGAAAATTAATAATAAAACACAACTTTATCATATGATTCGGAAGCGTGTTTAGGTTAAAATTTTCAACATATTCAAGAAATTGTTATAAAGAGGACTTTGAAAAATACAAAAAAAAAAAATTTAAAATTGAACTTTCTTGTGTGCTTTGAATGTGTAATCAACACAAACAACGTCATTCAATCTTTACATTTTTGTTTATTTGGTAACCCTCTGTTTTAAGTGTTTTATTGAAATGCTAGGACACATATCAAAATCACATGAAATTCTTTTTTTTTATAAAGTATTTTTAAAAATGACATTGTTATTTTTTCGGATTGAAACAAATGCCGCAAGGACATGGACATGACACTTCGTTTGGTTGGGTAGAAACATTTTGAAATTCGTTCCACAAGTTTCAAAATAAGTTGTTTTTCTTATTGGCATTCAAGCTTTTGTATTGTTTTGGATCGACGAAATGATTGCATACTTTAGAAAGTTTTTAAGTTGCTCTATGAAACAAATTGTCTCTGTTAGGCGCTGAGTTCAGTTGCGATTTCATGAAACACTTTCTTTGTATGGTGAGCCTCATTTATTTTAACTTTATATCATTTTAATTATTTGTTGTTGTAAAGGCAATAGCAGAACACCTCCAGTGAATATTGCAAGTGTCTCCCTATAACGGCGTATTAGGTACAGCACTGTGTCAGACGGACAGCTTAGTGAACGGAACCAAAAAAGGGTCGTTAATTGAAAATTTCCCTTGTTCTTGTAAAAATGCTCAAATTTCCTATTTCACAATAATTTAAGTTCTTACTCCGATTTATCATTGTATTCTACAATGGAACATTTGTAAGAATGTTTTTATTTTTCGCTTCAAAAAGGTACATCTTTAGTTGGAATTAACAAACTACAAATTCGTTAATGCACAATGTTTGTGAAAAATTCACAAGTGCACAATTTGCACAACGAATATGGAGAGTTAATTCGAAAAACTCGACCTCAAATCTGTTGACCTCGCGTTATTTAAGGCATAATCGAGTCTTTTTGTTTTATTGAACGATTTTGTCGAAGATTAGGTTCACCAAACACGTTTGAATTGACAGAAAATAATGGTTGCAAACGCCCATTTTAAGAATCGTAACATCTGCGGTCTTTTTAACCAACTTACAAATTGTGTGTTTACACTTACTTTTTAACTTCTGAGTATAACAAATTTGTATTTGTATTTTACAAAGGGAGGATATCTTCTTTTTTCGTTTCAACAAATATGATTTGTATTTGTAATTTAAAAGTTGCAAATTTGTAAAAATGTTATATATTTGTAAATTTGCGTTTCACCCAGAAATTTTTTTACAAGTTTTATTCATTTTGTGAGAATATTCCACCAGTTAAAGTTTATGTATTATTTCTTCAACAAGTTGTCCTTGTCACCACATTTGACTAATAAAACAAAACTTTGAGTTAATACCAAGGCAAAAGATTCTCTCAACTTTGCATTTGCTTGCGTTTGTCGACAATGTGTGTAAAATGGGATTGCTGACAAGCATGAAGTTTAACAATCGACTATATGCAGATGTGCTCACAAATTTTGTACAGAAATTGATAATTTACGTTTTGAAGAATTGTTGAATGATTGAAGAACAACTTTTTTGCATTCTCATCATAAATTTGTGGATTATACCTATATTTGTAATTTGTGAAATCAAAAACGAGGTTACAAGTGCGTGCAAGTGTGTGGTTGTAAATTTAAATTTAGTGAAATAGGCCGCTGAAGCTCAACATTTAAGAGAGCACTTTGATCAACTCGTTGGATTGTTAAAATCTCCACTGGAAGAGTGATCATGTTTGGGACAATTACGCGACCAACAAAAGAAATCGTTGCTATAAAACGTTGCATTCTTTCGCTTTATATAGTATCTCACGAGCAGTAACCAATTTTTAGCAGCCCGCAACTGATGAAGAGGATTACTTAGAGGATTCTTCTTATGAAATATGGAAACATTAATAATGATGATGAACGGAGTTATTTTTCATTTCTACTAAAGAATTGAACACAAATTAAAATTTTATATTATATTATAAATAAAATGTTGTTTCTTTATATTTTCAAAACTCACAAGCTTGTTCTAATTTTTGGTGGGTTGTGAGTACCCATCTCACTCCCAGTCTGAGAACGTAAGGTCATTAGCGAATCCGTGCAATCGTTGGCTTACCTACAATGCTTGTGAAAGAGATGCTGATCCCTACAAAATCGATATCTTCTGACATTATTGCCTGGCTCAACTCTGCTACGACTTATGCTCGTGATGTAGATTTAGTTCTTTCTCGTAAATAGAGGCGGTTTGACCATGGTGCAGTTCACTCCCAATCTATTTCAGTTCGCAAATCTTAATATTTCCTGCAGAAAGGTTGCTTGTCGTTGAAAGAAACTAACCTGTGATCGAAATTACTAAATCGTCAGTCAGTGAACCTTATCTTAGCTCAATCTTTAAGGGTTGCGTTTCTCCTTGACCAGGCAACATGGAGAGACCCTATATGGAAATCAATGTCGGCGTAGCTAAATTCGACAGCATAATAGAATATTATATATTTTAAGTGAACTTCAGGGTATTTATTCTATTCAATTCAATTCAATGTGATCCCCACTGGATGTGGTTCTCTGTAAATAGACTTGGGTATTAAAGTATAATCTTAAATCTTTGTCTTCAAAAAATCCACCAAAGTCCACCTCATATCTACTTGCACCAATTTGGCCGTCAATCTTGATATGCAATCAATAAGCTTCGTGACGTTTAAAAATGTGATTGATCTGTAGACTACCTGAAGGATCATGGAAAGTTGGTCTATCGAAATTGTACAATGTCTTACGAAACTTTGTTTTTCTTCTTTTGATGCAATTGTCTTCGGCAAAACTTGGCAAAATATTTGGGATCACTATTTTGCAGAAATAGTGAATATTAAATATCTTCCGATCATTTTCACTTACATTTTTGTATAGTGCATGAAACATACCCTTAAATGTTTAAGATACTTTATTCGCAAAAAATAACATCCTGCGCTAGTTAATATGATTTATGATTTCATTCATCACTTGTATTTAGAACAAAACTTCGTTAGCAATTTCCAAATCGATTATAGTTACAAATAGCGATTTATTGATTTATAGCTTGAAAAACAGTGCATAAATATTAACCTCGTTAAGGACATTTGAAAACACGCAATGTTGTCGTATGCAAGGTTAGAATGACGAATTCGGCCAACCATAAATTAAGGAGATTTGAAACAGGAAGCAAATTCAATTGAAATGTCCTTGAAATAGATTTCTTAAAAAAAATTGTGCCATTTTTAATAAAATTTATTGCCGCTTTTGACATTCTTTTTAGAATTTAATACAAGCGCATCACAGAGAGAAGTTTTTCCATAAACTAGTTCAAGTCTTTTTATAGAAAAAATACTCCCGAGTCTAAAAGGAAACCATGTGAATCGGATTTTTAGATTGCATGAGGAAACATATACAACCTGATTGAAACCATGAAGAAAATAAAAGGATGATATGAAGCTTAACGAGAATTGGTTGCCAGAGATTTGGGCACGCGACGTTGAACTTTGGAGTGAAGCACTGATATGCCAAGAATGCATTAATGTTATGCACATTTAAGTTATCGGCTCGGCTTGGTTACACCTAGAAAAAAGCTAGTTCGAACTGACAAACAAACCGTTGTATACTGAGCCCCAATAACCTATAGAACCACTTGTTAGATAAAAGGCTGCTTTGTATTCGAACATATCCAACTAATTTCAGCTAAAAAAAGCGGTATACCAGTATGCTCCTGGAATGTAAAAACTCTCCAGTCCAGGAGGTAGACTAATTAAAATCGAGATATAAGGATGCACACTTGTTGTGGGAAAATGACTGAGAACAAAGGTCAAGGGATCGCTTGGCTGTGATCCGCATCGAAGGAAAATTGTTCAGTTTCAGGTCAGAAAGTAAAGTCGCCTAGAAACAACAAAAAATTAATGCATCCAATTCACCTTGCGGCATTTGCGAAAAGCACTAGAAGGCTTCCTCACCACACGATCTCCGTCGCAACCTGGCTATATCCAAACGGTTGAACTGCCAACTAAATCGACTGTGAATTCATTGATGCAAGACACCTGTCAAATGTTCTTGATGTGGAAAAGTATTGACTCTGTCTGTCGTTCAAGTTCGACTATCCAATAAATAACTGCACCAGAAAACAACAAATTATCGGCAGCAATATATGTTTCTAAAATTAAGCAATTGAAAGACTTGTAGACGCTCAAATTAGAGAGCCAATCAATCGACGAAGACATTGCTGCTCAACATACATGATTTAAAATAAATTTTTCGGCAGAGAAGTACACGAGTATGTTAGAGGTTCATTTCAGTATAAAGCTGGCCATGCACTTGCACACAATCGTCTAATACCGCTGTACTGCCATCGGGAGTCGATTCCACCAAAAGCGCAACACTTATACCGTGGACATAAAAAATAATTGTTTCAGATAGATACTTCAATATATCGAGCCCTTACTGCAAATTTATCGTAAGCGGTAGATAATATTAATGCGCATAAAGCCACACATTAGAAGGAACATGCGCCAAATGCATAGTTTATGCAAACAGCCTAGCAATCGTGGTTCAAGGAAATTACCTTAATATAATTGGGGAAATCATGCAGAACATACTCAACACCGTTATAAATTTGCGGATTGGAAATGGACTAAATGTAAACTCTAGCAGAACGGTGTTGGACTTTTTCTAAAAACAAAAAAACAAAAAAGTGACTTCCACATCCCAGAGATTGGAGGTACTTTACTTAGGATAATCGATAAGAAACTCAATTGGAGGAAAAACCTGGAGGAACGTACTACTAAAGCCAATAGGGCTTACTGGAAATGCAGGAGGGCCTTTGGGAAGTTCTGGGGACTGAAACCAAAACAATTCCACTGGATATACACCTGTATTGTGAAACCAATCCTTATATGCGGCATTATAGTACGGTGAAATTATAAAGTCACTAAAGTGCAACGTTTGGCTTGCTTGGGATTAACTGTCGCGAAAAACTCTACGCCGACCGCAACCATCGAAACAATTCAATAACTTGAAGTGAAAAGACAAGCATGACTCTCGGCCTTAAAACTAAAGGCACTAGGTCACTTTGATGAGAGGAAATAAGCCAGGCACAGGAAAATTAGGGCGATGACACCATTACTAGAGCGCCGAAGCGACATAGATGAGAAAACTTTCACCTTCAAAAATAACTTTAAGACAATTTTTACAACCAGAGTCTCTTGGGCGAACGGTAACACTATAAGAGTCCCCGGAGTAATCAGAATATATACTGACGGCACCTACATATCATCTGAATCAGGGGCAGAAATCGATTGCCCAAGCCCACTGATAGAAACTCCAAATATCTGGAACCATTTGCAACGGTTTCCCAGGCAAAGGTTTTCGCAATACTTTATGGAGTAGAAAAGCTCACCGACCTTAATATATAGGAGCAGCAAATTCTCATCTACTCCGACAGTACTGCAGCAATCAAAGCCATTTCTATCAGCATCGAGACTGGTAAGGAAGTGCAAACACAAACTAAACAAACTAGCAAAACTAAAAGACGTCAGTCTAACATGGGTACCGTCGCACGAAGGTGTAAACGGGAATGGAAAAGTTGGCGAACTGGCTAGAAAAGGAGCAGAATCGGTCGAATTGCTAATAATCATCAGCAAGAATAAGTTCCCCAGCTGCATAGGATCACGACTTGTAATCTCTCAACTGTGGTTACAGACTTAAATGTTAATCGAATGTATTGAATTTATTCTAATCTATAGGAACATAGAAGAAAAGATAAAAAAGGACTCCATACTTTGTTCGGATTTCTGGGCGAAAGTTAGGTTCTGGACTCATCTGACTAATAGACACTAGCCGTGTTAGCCTTCGCTCTGTTCAGACGATCGTCAATTCTGTCAATATTCTCATGCCTACTAATATTCTGGCTGTTAATAGACTGAAAATCACAAACTCCTTTACAATGCTTCAATATCAGCTTCAGATTTAGTATCAAATGTTGACATATCTGACATTTGATACTAAATCGAAAAAAGTGTCTCAAATGTTTAACATCCGTGTTAACTTACAATTTGTCCGGAAATATTTGCATAAAACACATTTTCAAACCGCCATCTGACTGAAAAAAACTTCGACATTTCCGCGCTCTTGGAAATAGGTCAAATTTATTCCGGTCCTCAAAAAGAAAGCTTCGGCCGATTCCTCAGAGGAATAAAGGCCGATTGCCATTCTTCTTATCGTGTCCAAGGTGTTGGAGAAGCTGATTCACAAATAAACATATGCTTTTCTGTATGCAGTTGACATTGGTCGTGCTGCTACTAAACTTAACGAGGATCTTTTCTATTCATGGTTGGGGCTTTCGTAAATTCTTCGAGATCAACCGTAGCAAATACAACTGTTTAGTAGTTATCAGGAATGAAGTTGATTTTGGGGAGCATTCCCATTATATTAACTGGAAAGCGAGCTTGTTGAGTTTGTAACCAAAGCCAAAAATCGTGGCATTTGGTTCGGGACTATCATATGAATAGGAAAAATGTATGGATTTTTAAGAAATCTATGCGTTTCATGAAACAACGCCGGTTTCAATTCGAGATTAAAATAAGCTAAAGCGTTGCGGGTACCCGTTATTACTTATGGGTTTGAACAATATCATCAGGTATGTGTATGCACTGAAGGGTAATCTATTCATGAGTGTTCAATAAAGCATTATATCGACTTTTATATGATCAAATACCTTCATCATTACCTGCAAATATTAATCGAGATCGTTATGAAAAGCTAAATTTCTCGCAATTGATTCGATCTTTCAGTTTAATCCCTACGCGTATCTTTTATCTATATCCTGATCATCAATTTTTCATTCGGGCCATTCGCATTTTGAATACATTTCCTCTCGGTATTAGGAGGCTATGAAATCCAGGTCACTTTGATGAATCACTCTTTCGGTATTTTGTAGGGAATACATCAACAGGATAAACATTTGCAAACTATTTTATTTTATATCCCAATAGTTAAAATATAAATTAAATTTTACAATATATATTTGTATGAATTGTTTTGTTGCTTTTAAAATTTTTTGTTCACTATTTTGTGTATTCTTCGAAATTTATAGCAAACACTTTTTGTTTTGTTGAATCGATTGATATGTTTCAGTTTGGGCTCTAGAGTAAGTCTGGAACTTACAACTAGGTTTCGAATCTAGTCCACTCACCATTTGCCGTTGAGATCAATCTTGCAGCGCTATAACTGAATAAGTCGAATATATTATAGTTTTCTGACCATGTGGGTGGTCATGCTGCAGTAATTACCGTAACGGATTGTCATGCTTGAATACTAAGTTCGTATCCTCAAAAATATGGTTCGCTGTCATTGGCTCAGTGGACGCCGCTCATGGAGCAATCAAAACCAAAATACATCTGAACTTCAAACTACTATACAATCTTTCAATCCTTCTCCTTATCCTTCAGCTTGCTCTGTGGAAAATATATTATTAAGGGAGTCATTGTCTCTCTGAGAACGCGCGAATAATACAAAAAATTCACACCTCAATCCTAGAATTCCAAATTTACAAATATCAGCAACTATTTCACAGTTCAAGTTTATCTAGCCTTAAAGTAAATTTTGAACCCATTTAGAATAGTTTCCACTCAATGTCTTCATGTTTACTATTTCCTGTAAACCAGAATTCCTTTTCTTTTATTATCCTTCCATGTGTAGCCTTGTTTTTTAATGAGCGTATTAAGTATTTCGCAAGCTTAAATTATGTGGCTTCCTAACTATTAAATTAAATTCATTTCACACCATATGTTTTATGTTTTTGAAAGCCCTTTGTATCTTTGGAACGCAAGTTTGGCGGCAAAGTATGTATGTATTGCTTAATTAGCAACATGATTCATTTGCTTAATTGAATTAATTGCATCATTATACGGAAGTGTAACTACTGAGGTTGTTTAATCAAACAGAATGGGGATTAAAAGTGGCTCGCGTGTTTTAAGTATTCCAAATGCATGCGTTTCTAATATATAATCCACCATTCCAATTTAGTTAAGGGGGACTTGTAATTATTTCAAATCAGTTCCAAGTAGCAAAAGAGTTATTAGGTATTCAGTTAAACCCAAATTGATTATAAGAATAACTGACTGTGGCAGGAAGCCACAATTAAACTATTGAAAACAAAAATGTAGTTTTGATTTAAGGATGGACTTTTTTTTCTTAATATTCATGGTCCTGTATTATGGAGACGAGGGCGACTGACTTTTGTTTTTTCCCTTTTTCTACTGTAGTTTGAGATGTGATACCGGGCCTGCCTCTCTCTTAAACGTCTCACAATAAGAAGGACCTATTTGATTGTTGCTCCTAAAAGCATGGCTGATTTTTCAACTACTGTATTTAGAGATGACGCAAATAAAAATCGTTGCTGTTAGTGGTCACGTTATTCATTTGGTACCAAATTTTCATCAAAATCTGGAGCAATATGGAATCATTTTTATAGTTGCTCAAAGTTTGCCAACCAAGCCCTGTTACTAAGGTTCCGCAGTTCCTTCGTCTGTGACATGGGTGAATTCTCATTATCTGACTGGTTTCTTTCCTTGGCCCTAGGTATTGCAGGCTATTTTATTATAACAAGTTTAAACTTTCCTCTTGGAAGTTCTAATAATGGGTTTGATTTACGAAATCACGAAATTTCACAAATATTCAAACAGAATCGGCAAACCGAGAATAACCAGAACCTACAGAGTTATAACTTACCACAAACTTCTACTGCATTTGGTGCACAATAATTAAGAAAAGTTGAAAAGAAGTCTCCAAAATTGTGAAGGAATCGGAGTTGCGGATGAATTATAGCTGCATTTACAGCACCTGCTTTGCAATATTGATAATAAGGAGAGATATTGAAAGAGTGTGGTAGGGAATGAAGAAAACGCAACTCCAGTCGATGAAGTAATTCTCGCACAAACTGTTTTAATGGCCATAAAAAAGCTTGAAAGAACAAATCTGCTGGTTCAGATAATTTACAAATTTTACTTTTTTAACATGGCGGAGATAATTTGTTTGAAACAAATTATCTGCCAAGTCTGAACTTAGCTTTAGGTCAGCTATACCATTCCATCTACAAAAAAGGCCATCCCATAACTTGCAACAACTCCCCACTTGCTTGTAGAAAAAACAAAATTAAAAAGGCTAACTACAAATCGAAAAAAAGACCAACGAATCTGAAGGCGTTTGCCATCACATACTGATTCACAAGCAAGGGACTTTTGGTTGCGCCAACTACGCAGGGATAAGTCTCCTTAATATCGCATACAAGGTCTTCTCTGCCGTTTTGTGTGAATGCCTGAAACCTTTTGTCAACAATCTGACTGGTTCTTTCCAGTGTGGTTTCAGGCCAGGGAAGTCCACAATAGACGAAATCTTCACACTGCGACAGTTTCTGGGAAAACCTCATGAAATGTAAATACACAACACCTTTTCGTCGACTTAAAGGCCGCATATGACAGCGTGTACAGAGACGATTTAAATAGATCCGTCAAGGTCGGAACGACCTAATCGAGTCCTAGGCAAGCCGAGGAGCTGTCATTTGCCTTTTTTAATATCATTCTTTAGTAGATTGTGCAAAAATTACTTGCCAACACCAGAGGCACGATCTTCCAAAAGTCTGTTAAACTACACTGACGTGATTAAACGAACTCAGCGAGCCGTCAATAAGGCGTTTGCTTTTATTGAAACAGCGGCGAAAATGAGTCTGACAGTAAATTGGCTTAGAACAAAATATATGCTGCATTCAAAGAAAGCAAATCAACGAAGACTTGACCAGAACGTCACAATAAGCAGGTATATTTTCGAGGTAGCTTAGAACTTCCTCTACCTCGGGTACGCGGTGAACTCAGCGAAGAGATAAGACGCAGAATTACTCTTGCCAACCGCTATTTCATTTTTTACATAATTGGTCAAATCGGCTCGCATTACATTCATTATCATGTTATTCTTTTATTCATCTTCGTCGCTAAAAACGTCTTCGAATCCCATCCACCAAGCTAACGACAAAAGAAATGACCAGGCTTGTCGTTTAAGGATGAAGCAGTCACTAATGCCAATAAGCTTGGTCTAATAAGATGGTCCAAGGTTAGATGGGCTTATAATCCGGCAGTTATAAGCTGTTGTTCCTCACGTGGCGCAGTATATACGGAAACCCTTTAGTGGTTCCTTCACATGCCATGCTATTGTGTTCTCGAGTTTCTAAGAAGTTGTTATTCGAAATTAAAGTTGAATAATAAAAAATATACCTGAAAGCTGTGAATAAATTTCAGCCAATATTGCAGTATTGTATGTAATCATGGTAATAAAGGTTTTACTTTGCAAAAATGCAGATTTTTAAATTTTTTTTTTTTCAAAAATTATGTTTAACCAATCTGGAGTTCAAAATGAAGTCACTGTTTAGAACAACACATACATATATATTTTATTGTATCCACTTGTGAACTTTCTCATCATTTATGTATTTTTGAAAAGAAAAATTCACGAATTGTCGTTAAATCGCTTGGTATTATCTGGAAATATTTACATACAAAAAAAGAAGAGCGTCATAAGCATTGCAATATATTGAGTACTATTTTTTCGACTATATCCGACCTGCCATCTATTTTCGCGCTGAATTCGATTGAATAACTCGCTGTCATCGGCGTTTCCATATTCTTCAGCAGTCCTGGAACTCAGATTTCAGAATGGCCTTAAGCGCACTTGTCATATTAGGTTGAATCGTTTCTATTTTTTTGGCATCCTTAAATTATTATCGCACAAATTTTTCCGAAATTGAAGCAAAATTTGATACAAATACGTTGATCTGACCTTTTTAAGCAAGGCGACAAACGCAAGAAATACTCTGTTAATAAATGTGCGCTGTGCGTGGATGAAGTCGTCTTGACGGTAATTGTGCATCACTGGTTAAGATAATTCCCCGCAGATATAGAATTTTCTGTCTCTAAATGAACTGTTTTGTTAATTTTTCAATAAAGACTCTCGGCTTTTCGTGAAACTTTTTGGAATTACAATATGTCATTTTGTAGGATTTTAACACAGTTGCTGTTATCGAAATCCAAAATGATTGTAAATTTTTAAGTAAAACAACAAGAAGATTTAAAAGTCAAACATAGGAATTGAAAACATCAAGTGCGAAATAATTTTTTTTATATATGTCTTCACTGCACTAATCTCAGTAAAGCGACTCTAAAAGTCTACTCTTTTGCTCCTCGTTCCTTTTTGTATGAGGTACCCGTCGGTCTCCTCGTTCGACGAAGTCCTGCTCGGTGGATGTGAGAGCGGTAGATTAGCTCTTCCTCCACAACTTTGTCTGGAAGCGTTATTTTTGCATACTGTTTGCAATGGTTACTTTCGTAAACAATAGTTCGAAAATATTTTCACTGATGTTTGTCGATTCGATTAATTCCGACCACCATAAATTAAAACAAAATTCCTCTTTCATCAAAAACCAATTTGACCTCTTTAAACGAAGGAATTAGATTGAGTAGTTTCAATATCATAAACAGTCTTTCGTCTCGAGGCATACGAACGGTGCATACCTATAATCCACAAACCTTATGTCGTTAACCTTTTCATCTTTCATATACTTATGTTGTGATATGAACCCTTTTCCGATGAGTCGGTTTCTTCTTAAAATATTGCATTTATTATGCCTTTTATTTACAGAAACCCATAATATGAATAGACTCAATATTTGCAGCTCACGCGACATTCCATTCACCATGGACGAATGTCTACATCACATCCTTTCAATTCGAACCTTATATATTTGTGAATTACATAAAGTCCATTAAAGAGGATAGACCAAGCCACCAGTGTGGAGGGTATTCTTTGAACAATGAATGGAATCTATGAATTCTTTGAGCGAGTTCATTAACGTCCTTAAAATCCACATTTATTTGGTACCAAAGTCAAATATAGTGGCTCTTAAGGCCTCATTCAGTCTCTCAATGCTTACGAGAGTCATCCATAAAACCGTTTATGAAATTGTAAAAAGAAAACTGACTCGTGAAATGTATCCTTACGCTCCAACACATAATCCAACTTGCACATCATAGTTAGTGTTTACCCTACGAGTACTATAAATCAATTAGGGGAATGAATAGCCGGTCACAATGTTTATTTTTAAACAGTTTGACTTCACCCGCTGGCGAGCCACGCAACCACATGTTGGATTAATCTAAATGGATTGGTGGTTTACTTCAACTACTGCGTCTGTGCATGAGAAGTGTTCATACCTGGAACTGGAGAATTGTTTCAGTCCCTGCGAACGCCAAGTGCAATAATGTCTTTCGAATGGTTCACATCGCATCAGCGCTTATTCGAGCGCTTTCTCGGTCGGTTTCCCGAAAATAATATTTGGTTTATTGTGTATCCGTTTTTTAACTTTTTCAAATTAAACGGTTTTTGTCCTGTAACACCATCCCTTGAAAAATATCCAGATGTAGTTTTTTATCGGGATCGCAAAACGTGGTTTTACCCGGTCATTTGTATTATTGGTGCTACGAGTAGGTTCCTATTTAAAATATGTTCGTTTTCGAATAAGGCTCAGATTTTACTCCACAGTTGGATTTGGCTATGCGGTTCATATACTGGGCCAAGAGGAAAATCTTGGGCTACACAAGACATCAACAATTATATCATACATCACAAGCTGGGCGCAGATATTTTCATTGTTCTTCCTGGGTGGTACGGCTCTGGTGACTTCCTGGACGAATTTGAAAAAGACAAATAAACTGATTGGCAAAATACGCCAAATCGACTTTGCTCTAGAGATGACCGGTGCCACGATAAACTACCGAGGTTTGCGGAAGAAGCTGTTCATCCAAACTGCGGTGTCATTCGTTATTCCGACTTGTCTCTCGATGATCAATTGTATAATGATTAAATCGCCTTTCGAATATACGTCATCCTGCTACTGGTTCATATGTTTTTGGCCGCTGCTAATGCTGACTATGAAAGAGCTTCAATTTTATAATTTAATGTTCCTCCTGAAGGCAAAGTTCAACAATGTTAACCAACAAATAGAATATTTGCGGGAAAATAGGTTTCAGAATGGCGCCTCCATGACAATGAGTTTGATTGCGAAGCGTTCCGACGACAGAACCGTGCTCGTTGAAAAAGATGGCAAACTTATTGAACAGCTACGGGAATTGGCCGATATATATTCAAATATCGCTGATTGTGTCGAATTGGTTCTGGATATATTTGCATCGCACTTATTGATAACGACTTGTACATCGTTTGCAGTCATAACAATTCAGAGCTACAACCTCTTTGCCTTGGTCGTGCACTCTTTGGCGATGCAGATTCATGAGATCTTCTTCACGGTCGCATGGATAGTTGTGCAGATAATGGTGATTGGAGTGAATGTCATCGCTTGCAGTCAGACCTCGAATGCGGTGAGTTATAAATATGTTTGCTTTCATATACATAAATATATGTATAAATATGTGTGGGAGAGCTTGTTGAGCTATCAATTTTCCTTCAATTATTTGATGGATTGCGGCAGTTGTTGACATTGCTTGATTAAAAAGGTTTAATTAGATATTTCTCTGAACGATAAAACTATAAGAATATTTGCCATTTATGGACATACTCAGTTCGTTATTGTATATTTGCGTATGGAAATGTCTCACACGCTTGTGAAATGAAAGTTATCTTTAGCGAAATATCCTTTTTAATGAATGCCTTGGAATAATTTGAAAAAGTGCTAACGTTTTGTTGTTTTTTTTGTTGGCAAGATAAATCTTACTTTTTGAAAAAAAGGAAGGAATCCTTAAACTAAGGATCTTAGGATGTTTGATTGCCCGTTTAAGCGTTTGGAAATGGCCGCCTAATTCACATTCACACATATCACATATAGTACACTAAAGTAAATTTTGCAAATTTTTTACAATTTTTACTGGGAGCCGAAAAATGCATTTGCATTCACCGACAGTAAATGCGGTTGGTCCTTACTGAGCCAGGTGGAAAAGTGCTTAAGGCTCTTGTTCCGAGTTAATATAACAAGATGAACGATTTTAGTATCTTTATGATTCGCCAAGTCTGATCCACTGACATATGTAATAAAGATCTCTACTAAGTCACTCGTATGTATATCGGCCGTAAACGTAGCTAAAATGAAGCCTTTTACCTGAGAGGTATAAACATATAGCTCGTGTATAACAATACTGGCCCAAGTACATTCCCTTGTTGAATTTCGTCAGGAGTCTTTCTTAAGGGTTTAATAATCAAAATGAGCCAACGGAACCCTATTACTAAGAATATGCTGTTCGTCTGTCACACAGCTGCTTGCAATTTTTGCAAAACGTGTGTGGCCATTATAATAACAAATAACAGGAACGATACAACATTGAGAAATTAGGTTGGTCCCCATTCAAAAAAACTTGTTTATTAGAATCGCAACTCAATTATAACGCCTTCAAGTAGGCAATGATCTACTTTTTATAGAGCAAGATTCAAGATTGAGATTAAGACTTAATTTAGCCTTGTTGCCATTTGTTTCTTAAGAAAATAAATTCTTGTTCACATTTTTAAATTTAAGTTATACATCTTAACTATTTTTTATTCTTATTGTTTTACAGAATGTATGTAAAGCTGCTTTTAAATTTGAAAGGGTATTAGAGTTTCATATATGTTGTGGCAGGAGATTAAATTATAGAAGCACTTGTACTGTTCTTGTCCATTCAACATTGAATTCTTCCATATTTCGTAGTTTGTAGGGCTGGTTACTTATAGCAGGCACACCCGAACTAAGGTATTGTGGGCAGATTTTATTTTTTTTTTTGTACACAAATATCATAGTCATCATGATTAAGCGTTGGCTGATGTCATCTGTTGCATTTTAACATGATTCGCATTGCTTTATTGCCTACATTTAAGAGTTTTGTTACACATGTACAGTAGATTTGAGCAATACTCGATGTGGGGTTTGATAGTAACCATATAAACCTTAATAGCAATTGTTTGTGAAACATACGAGTTTGTATAAAAATGTACAACTTATTGGGCACTTTTTTACAAATAAGGTCAATATGATATAAATGAAATTTTATTGTCAAGTTTAACAAGATATTATATTTCCAACATTTCTTCAGGTTGTGTGTTATCAACCATTATTTTGAATGGGAACTGACTTGGAGAGCCATTTAAAATCATATATTTGGTTTTGTCAGTATTTTAAATTAGTCTGTTCATATGGAGCCTTCTATTTATTGCCCTAAGATCACAGTTTATTTTGTTTACACAATCTTGCAGGTTTTCACCCGATATGTATAAAAGAGCATCGTCTGGAAAAGGAAAAGGAAGAACTTATTAAAGTTGACAACTTTTTCCATATCATTTATGAACAGCAAAAATAGGAGAACACCTAAGATTGTGCCCTGTGGTATACCTAAAACGACCATGTGCTTTTTGCTGCGGTTTTAAGTTCATCTGCTAATAATTCACTTAAACTATTTAGATAGTATGGCATCTCTTGATTAAAGTTTGGGAAAACTTACGTGCCGTGACGTGTTTTACTAACAGTATTTTATATTTCTCTTCTTTGTTGTTTATTTCTGTTTTGCAATTTATTAATTTCTCAATAGTTTCATGGTCATGATGTTTAGATTATGGTTGATCTTCACCCTACACAGATATTTATTGTTAATTAACCAATAGACAATTACTGATCTAGATGTGGACGTTATTTTCGTTGGATCAATATTAAGCATATTTAAATTATTATCGTTAAATATCGACATCATACGACGTTGGTAATTATCAGTAGTATTTAACCGCCAGTTAATAAAAATTCACTATTGTACTGCTGTAGGTACACAAACCAATCTTCACATAACTGAGCTTGAGACGAAAGGTGTGAATGGTGTATTGTACAGAGATAAATCACATTGTCATTTTGATATTGCATCTTTATTATTTAACACCAATAGTTCGTTGAAAGAACGATTTTTTTTACAAAAGAACATTTGAGGAATTTTTTTTACATATATAACAATGAACAGGCTCACTATCACAGTTGAAAAAATAAAAACCATTTAATTGGATGCTATTTTTATCATAATTTTTTGTCATGTGAGTTTCAATGGAAACAATCACATCAAAAACATGCATTGCACCACACTTTGTAGATGAGTTTAAGAACTCTTACATTGATATATCTAGATATATCTTGATACACTTTACTTCACTCTCAGGCAAATCATTTTGATATTTCACTGCTGCACCAATTCTGATTCAATTGATAATTGATAGTGTTGTTTTCGACGCCTGGTATCGATTTTGTGAAACCTATCCGACGCAAAGTAATACCTCGAAATCGGTTTACATTCCATTCCAATGAGACAAATGAACAAATTATTTATTTACTTATTTATTATTCTTGCCTCTACCTTTATGTTTTTTAAGGTGATTTTTTAATTTAAGGTACATAAAATACTATATTAAGTTGTAAAATACCTGATATTCTGATATCTATGCAAACCTCTCCTCGCCTAGACTAGCTTCATGAAGGTTTTTGATTGTAGTTTTCCCTCAACATTATTCTCATAGTTTAATTTTTCTAATATATCCGTGTATAAACATTTTTCAGTTATAAGGTAGCATTATACCATATCTCTGTACTTCGTGTAATATATAGTTTCTACTAATTTATACTTTCAAATATAAAAAAAATAGTCAAAGTCAATAGACAGGTTCTGCATTTTATTATTATCTTTACGGGTATCTTTAGAACTCTTCAATTTATGAAAATGACGGATTTTCAGTTTATGGACACATTTCAAGCATTTCTAGAATGAACTTACATATACCTACACATATTAGCTGTGTTCTAATTAGCGACATGATTTATTTATTTAATTGATCTAATTTCATTTGATATCATTATTTGGAACTAGAACAATCGAAATTGTTTAATCAACGAGATGGTTTGCGTGTTCAGGGTCTCCCAAGAAATGCGTGCCTAGTACATGAGCAAGACTAATTCTAAATTGGCAAAAATGATTTTTACTTGTTTTAGAAATAATTATTAAATGTTCTATTGAGACCATCGGTATTGGGGATGGAAAGACACTATTTAAAGCTGCAGTGATGGTTAACAAAAACGTCTTAGGGCATCGGCAAAGCTCAATAAATATCAAAGTGTCTGTATTACAGCGCCAACTGTAGGGTTAGAATTCGTCTTCAGATTTTGAACTATCTTTTATTCGTATTTGTTCATCACTGGTCATGAAACATACTTAAATCAAACGCATTCAGTCATTCTTATGGAATTAATACAACGGACAACTTCAAGCTTTTATTTCCAGATCTTGACAACTGGAAACTTACACACTCCAACGATTCGAATTGAACAGGGCTGATGATAGTCTTGGGTCTAGATTTATGGGTCTACGTCCGGGAGATTTAAGGCAGATTTCCAACTTTTTTAACAGTAAAATCACTCTGCAATAAATGCAGGTTCTGCTCAAAAAATTAAACACATGGAACAGAGTTCATTTCTTTTGACAACGAAGCCCAAGTGAATGCAAAGGCCATTCAAATAAGTAAGGACCTAGACTGAGAAGATCAAGATTGTGTTTTGCGTATGCAAGCAAAAAGCATCTTGCCATCGAAGACATCTTGAAGAAGTGATGGCGTTCTTCTGGGGAATGCCCAGTTAAGAATCATTGGAATAGTAAAGGACACGATTGTTTGAAAAGACAAAGAAGCATCGGAAAATATTCATATTATTCAGATTTAATACGAATACTTAAAGAAGATAGGGTAATAGAAAGTAGGTAAATCGTATCATAACATACTCTTATAGAAAACTGCTATTCCAGCAATATCTTAATATGCTCCTACACAAAAGCGCAACTCAATCACGGTGGGTATTTTCTTCCTCCTCTGTTTCATATAAACTAGTGACATAGAGTGTATACTTTGATGTTCGTCCTTCCAAAAACATGACTGTATTCTGAAATTGAAATATTTTGTGTCCAAACAATGTTGCGTAAAAAGCAATTAATTATCTCTTACTATGAAGGCAGGCCCTAAAGGTCCTTTTATTGAAACGGGTTAATAATCAGCCTGTGTTCACCGTGCAAGTCAATTGTAAAATTTTTGAAAGAATTTTTTTAAATCAGATGAGCAGTTGCGCACATTACCTCATACATACAAACTAACAAGCTTTACGTACTTATAATTTTGGGGAAGATGTATATCTAATATAAAATCCTAAATATAAAAATGTTTGTACTAACTATTTTTTTTTGTTTTGCAGATGGCCGACACAGCATCGTATTTGCACAGAGTAAGACCGAAGGAAGATTATGCGTTGTTTTTGCAAATGGTGCGTATTTAATACATTTTTTTTTGATTTTGGATTAGATGTCCAAGGTTCAGTAAGAAAAAAGAAAAAAAAATCAGGTAACGATTCGCAAAGAGCTAAAAAGGTCTTAAGTACACTATGAAAAATGAACTATAAAATATTCTCATCAATCTTGCTTTTCAACTGCATTTACTGCAACGACTTGGATGTTAACGAGGACAGTACACATTCAGATTTAGATAGATAGATAGATATTTTTATTGTGGCCAAAATTTCTACAGTTTGATTTTTTTACAAAATGTAGTATGTTTGAGGATTTGGTTTACATACCTTACAACTAAAATATTTATATAAAGCTTAAATATATATAGTATATTACAGAATAATAGTTTTGAAGGAAAAGGGCAGTACACATGTACTCTCTGAATGCGAGGATAACTGCTACCTCTTTAGCAACATTGGGGATTTAGGACACATTAGCCATAAAATCATTGTTGTTGGAAATTAATAGTGTCGAGGCAATTAATTGTTTAGGCAGTTATTTGTTTAGGCAACCCTTCAGAGGATCGCGAAAGGCCCACTCTTGTACCTAGTCTTTTAACGAAACAAAAAGTGTCTCATAACCCGAGCTTACATTACCTTATCTACACTTGTTCCCGGCAGTTTTTTTCACGTCCTCTGAAGACCGGATACTGACCAGAGTCCAACAACGTCAATCGTCAAACATGGTGGTTCATGTCTCATGGTTTGGATACATTTTTCGTATTGCGGTGTTGGCTCAATAAACAAATAATGGACCATCATACTATCGTCGACATCTTTGAAAATATAAGGTTACCATACTCTAAAGAAGAAATGCTAATAGTGATTTTCCAACAGGATAATGACTCGAAACACGCTAGTCGAAAGGCAGAAGAAAGGGTTCGAGTTAATGTGGCTCACGTTTTGAAGGGGGCGGCCCAATCTTCTTACTTCAATCCCCTAGTAAAGTTTAAGGATACCATAGAAAAAAAAATCGTAACGTCAAACCAGTCAATAATAACCAGCTTTGGGAAGCCGTCCAAAATACTTGGTATGCTACACCAGGCGAAACTTGCCAGCATTTGGAGGGCTATATGCCTCGGCATTGTCAGGCTTTATTTGATTATTGAGGAAATACAACAACGTACTAACGAACAATCAAATTTTTGTTATTTCCATTGTTCAATATTATATAAAAGTGATATGAAACTATTTGAGTCCAATACTGCTATTTCAATGCAACTTTTGAATATTATTTTTTGATACGTGAGGACGCTGCAGCTAAATTAACTTCTTGATGCTTTTCCTTTTTTTAACTCCACTCTGTGAAATAGCTTCATTTAGTTGTTAACCCTTTAAAGCTATTTCTTTCATTTTACACCTACTACTATATTCGTGGTAGCAACTACAATAGATCAAGTGGTTAAAAAAAATCATAAAAAAAAACTTAATAATTTTCTATAATTCAAGAAAGAAAATGAAACAAAAACACTAAAAAATTCACAAAATTAATGTCAAAAACGAACTCAGACAAATATAATTTATTTCACTTTTGGTTTCATTTAATAGGACAATAGCCAATTCTTATTTTCTATTCGATGTGCAAGCTCAACTGAAGCACATCTCAGAGGCGTTTTTATTGTTTTCTTCAAATCTAAGACAAAAAAATCAAAATGAGAAGGCGGATTTCTTTCAAAGTGAGGGCTCTGATAACAGAGCGTCGTAATGAACGAAATTCGGTTCGCGCTATTGCAACAATTGTAAAATGATCGCATTCTACATGAAATAATAAAATGGTTCATAACATCACAGTCCGTACAGAATAAACCCATTTCTGTCAAACATAAACTATTCACTCCTACTGATGTGCAATGGAATGTGCAACAAATCAAGAAGAATTCCAAGCTAAGCGCTCAAGAACTAGCCACAGAAGTGTCACAGAGTTTAAAAAACGTACATCCTGACACATTAACACTATTTTTGTTTAAAAAACAATTTGCAAGGAAAAAAAACGTTCATAAATAAGCGTAAATGCTAAAATTCGTTAAAACCAAGTTTTATTCTCGGATGAGAGAAATGGCGATTTAAAAGCCAGTGTAAAGCACGGTGGTGGCTCAGTTTTTTTGGAGCTGTACGACAGCTCCTGTTCCAGGACAGCTGTGAATAGAAGATGGAATCTAAAAAAAAGACTAAAAGAAAATTTAGTGCAAAGTTGAGAATAAGGAACAGTTTTTAGTTTCACCAGAAAAGCGTTGGATTTGGTTGGTTGAAAAATTTATCTAAAAAAAAAAGAATCCATATCCAGAAGATTGTTTTAAAGTTTTTAAATATTAAAATGCAATCGATTTTGTTCCATTTTCTCTTTGTGTTTCATGAAACTAAAATATAGCTATAGAAAATAAATAAGTATTTCTTTTTTAAAGATTTTTAAGCCTATTATAAGGTCATGGAAAAGTATCAGATAAGTGTCTGAGCTCTGCGTATGGTAAATTAATAAATAAAGGGTTCCAGCTATAGTATCGAAACTGTTAAGTTAGATTTATTAAAAAATTTTGTGTAAGGAAAAAAAATAACGGGCTGTTTATTATTTAAACCGCATGTGCAATTTCCTTAGTCTTGCTAAATACAGAATAATTTCCTCAAACACCTTTGACATCAGTTCATACAGAAATCATATATTTGTGGGCCTCAACTATTCACATGGTAGTACCCTGTCAGCACAGCAAAGGTTTATGTTCAGCAGCTTTTTTTCTATGAAAGCTTGGTATAGGTCAAGATTTTTGGAAGACTGCACTGGAAAAAATAGTCACCTAATATAGAAGATTCATCCTTGTAACTTTACCATCAATAAAAGTGAACGGTAAGTGACAGCAGGCATTGATTTCCGACCTCAAAACAAAGTTAAAAGGTCTAAAGATGTTTCATGTCCGGCGGTATGGCAGACTTCATCCGTATTGACTTAACCGCAACTTATCATCGGACTTGCGATAAAAAGGTCCTCGATTCACATTTAAGCAACAAAATGATCCCAAATATACTGGCGAGGTAACTTGGATCATGAAGAAGCAAAAGCAACACTGCAAATTATTTATAATTAGGACCAAATGAAGGGTTCAAACACAGCTTTCGAAGGCAAACAAATGGGGGGGGAGGGGGAGTTTGAATTAATTGGGTTCTTAATCAATATGAGTTAGGTGGTAGGGAAAGCTCTTACGGGTGTTTTTTTAAGAGATGTAGAAATTTGTAACATGTATGTTCAGTAAACTATGGTAAATAAACGTGCAAGAGGTTGCACTAAAATGACGTTGACATATTACCGTTCTGTGAACCAAATATATAGAGCAGAAAGTTACCATGCCCACCTGAGGAGCTTATACGAAATATTTTGAATGGACTTCGTATGCCCTTATGTATGTTATGTGCATGTCAGCGACCCTGCCTCCCTCTACTTGGCGAACCCATGTTAACCATCGTTTCCGTCTTGTCGTAATTAAATCTTTAGTGATGAGGCTCTTTTCGGGCTTAATACAAAAATAATTGTAGCTTCTGTAGTGAGTGTGTAGTGCCGTAGTAGTATGCCTGTATAAGATAACCATCGTCTAAGAGACATGGTTTTAGCAGGGCGGCGTTACACTTGCCTCCTTAAGACTGATTTTTTTGGAGGAATGTTGTTGGTGACTGAGAAACCAACATTCGCCGCCTTTTTGACGAAATAATGGCGTAGTTTTCTGTAAAAACTGGACCTTCATTTAACGCTGTGGCTATCTTTCTCTTTTCTCTTTTCAAAAGTTAAATGACATTATTTGTGCGAGCGCATTTTAAATATTGATCATTTCTTTCAATAAACCTCTGATTTACGTGTTTGGATAAGTAAAATTGTCAGTGTTTCTTTGGAGAAATACGTGTTCTTCAAGCATATATTGATACTACCGTAATTTAAGGTCGAGCTGCATTAACAAAATTTGGATTCCACTTTAATTTTTTTACTGGGTTTCTTCAAAAGATATATGTATGTATGTACATATATAGTACATTCGATATCTGTGCTTCCTGAAGCAACGCTTCTAAAACCTAATAATTTCATACATGTATACTTTCAGGTGCAAGTGTTTTCTTTGGAGATTCTTCACCGAAAAAAGCCAATGTCGGCGGCTGGATTCTTCGACATGAACTTCAAACTTTTCACATCGGTAAGCCCTTAATAATCATATAAAAAAAACGTTCCACAATTTTTGTTTGTTTGCATTACTTGCAGATAGTAGCCGCAGTCACGACATATCTTATTATAATCATCCAATTCCACCTGTCGAATTTGCAAACAAGCCCAGCGAAAAATGAAACAAGTTCATAAGCGAATGTATCATCCAATTACAGAACCAAAATCTAG
Organism: Orthonevra nobilis; assembly: GCA_963555765.1. Classification (NCBI taxonomy): domain Eukaryota; kingdom Metazoa; phylum Arthropoda; class Insecta; order Diptera; family Syrphidae; genus Orthonevra; species Orthonevra nobilis. The sequence continues at coordinate 58,128,187 of OY743226.1, forward strand.
CGGTGTCATTAACCAGTTAACTTTAGTTGTTAAGTACCACATGGGATCTGGTATTGAATGCTCGGATGAGCTTTTATTGAAACTTAAATTTGGATGAGTCAACAAGTCGCAAATATGGATGTAGGGACAAAGCTTTGCGACATTTCCGCATTCATTATGTAGACGATGACGTTGTATATAAATTGATGATGTTTAGAACTATATGTGTAGATACTTATTTTGAAAACTGAAATAAAAAACATGTCAGTTAAATCTGCGTAGCCCTGAAGTGAGCATTTGATTTCAGATAAATATTAGTCTTTGTAAATAAAATCTATCCTCATTTTTTAAATTTAATTAAGAAACAGCTCGAGATGTTTGGTTTAGAAGACTCAATAAAGCACCATTTCTGTTTTCAACTTATTTAACTTGTAGTTCAGGTAATATCTGCGAGTCCGGACTAGTTGGTTAAATGGTTAAAGGTACATAGCCTTGCCGTCCGTAAAATTTACGAGTGTGCATCCTGTTGAAAAATTTCATGTAAACTCTTTGCGATTCTTATTCATCCAAATCAACACAATTTAATGTACAATGGCATGAAGTTTACATTGTCGCTACAGATTTAAGGAGAGCATTCGATAAAATTTCGCATAGTTTAGATCTTCTACATTGAAACCTCTGGCGTTCCTCAAGGTTACCACGTTGTCTGTGACTTGAGAATCATTGATGAAGAATTAATCGCCAAAGATTCTTGAAGAAAGAAAATTTACAAGCACATTGAATCCCAAGCCGATAATTGCTTTCTCCAATATGAAATAAACAGATGTTCAAAAGCGATTTGGTGCCGAAAAACTTCTTATACCTCAAGATTTCAAAATAAAAAGCCTTAACTTACTTTTTCCAGAAAGCCTTTTTCCATTAAGGTTAATAATACGATATGCATGTTGTTGTTCTTTGTTTATCAGATATAAGTCGGAAACATAGATTGTTCCCCTTTGCTCGTACTTCTGTTCTGAAGAAAAATATGTCCAATTTACCCAACGAACTCATCTCCAATATGCTTCGTTTGGCCAACGTCATGCGAAATGTGCTTGATTTTTATTGCACCAAACTCATACTTAAAAATGTCAATGTTTTCCACATCATATTTCCTAAGTACGTTATAAGTTTTTAGGAAATCATACGTTTTGCTAATAAATATTATAAATCTTATTCCGGGTACACACCTATTTAAAAAAAAAAAAAAAAACTGTTTTCAGTCCAATTTTTTTTGTATTTGTATTTGTATTTATTGTAGCATATGTAGTACATTAACTATATTGCACATTTTTCTAGAGATATGGTAATTATACCTTACTACTAAAAATTATTATAATGGTGTACAAATATTATCACAGATATATATCTTTACAAACTCCAGTTGAAGGAAAAGCTACATTAAAAACCTTCGCAAATGTAAAAATGAATGGGGTTTGAGAGAAGAGGATTTGGTTCTAGGAAACAAAAAATAAAAACTACATGTAAATAATTAAAGGGATTAATATTTAACTAAGTAAACACAAAAATAATTAAATAAATGAATAAATAAGTAAATAAATAAAAAAAATAAATAAATATATAAATAAATAAATAAATAAATAAATAGATAAATAAATAAATAAATATATAAATAAATAAATAAATATATTAATAAATAAATAAATAAATAAATAAATTAGTAACTAAATAAATAAATAAATAAATAATTAAATACAAATAAATGAAGAAATAAATAAATAAATTAAATAATAAATTAATACCTAAGTAGTGAAAAGAAAAGTCAGGTAACAGAGATAAAGTGATTTTTAAGTAAATAACATAAATGATCAGGCATAAAATATATAAATTTTGGTTGCTTACTCATACTGCTAGATTGGAGACTAGTACGTTATCTGATATGCTACATCTTGTATTATAGCGGTCAGACAATTTATTTATTCTTATCTGTACTTTTTCAATATTACATTCCAATTTTTTGTTTTCGCCTAAACACCTTTGTATTGTTGTAACTGATAAACATATGAATGCATTGAGTGAGTCTCGATTCCGCACCTTAAATTTCTGTGATTGATCTGAAATGTTATAACGACTAATATCATCACAATCATCACTACTATCGTCTCAGTCGCTAAATATTCTAAAAGAAAGTTCCCCTGCCTGTCTGTCTGTCTCTCTTTCTGAACGCAATAAACTCATAAACAACCAAACCGATTTTCATGCGGTTTTCAGCAATGGACAGAGAGTTTCAGAGGAAGGTGTATGATTCATTTATGTTTTGTATAAATTGGTTGAAATATGACCATATGATATATGAAGACAAACCCTAGGAAATTGTTTCTACTTCGAGTTCAAAACTCCCAACTCGACAAACGAAATGTATGCTCTACAAAACTTTGATCCTAACATAAGCAGGAAGACAGCAGATTATGAGCACTTTCGAGGGAAAAATTTTTGTCGAATATTTGGTTCCGTGTGCGAAGAGGGCGAATGGAGCAAAATATATAATCGTTAACTCTATGAGCTGCATCAAGATGTTCAAGACGCCAAGGAAGACCGAACCTACGTTTAAAGGACCCAGAGATCGCGGATGCTAGAGCGTTCGGTCTAGGAAGTAGCGTTCCATGGATCCGCAAGAGTGGAAGGCTGCCGTGTTTCAGGCAGAGACTCTCCATCGGTTAAGTAAGGAAGTAAATTAAAATTTACTCAAAAGGAAAAAGAGAACCATCATAGTATCACTTTGTTCTCCATCAGTCTTTCACGGCTCTTTTTTCGGGACACGTCGAGATTACAAGTTAAAATTAATACCAAATACTTATGACTGCCGTCCCTCAAAGCTGTATGTAAATCATGCTTTTAAATTGACACAGTCAAAAGATAACGCTGTTTATGCCGCGTATTTTGATACAAGCAAGGTGACTCAAAACCTATGGGGTTTTGAATTGTTTACTTTACACAAACAAAAGCGGGAAAACTGTCCAAAATTAGATTTCTTTATATCATTGAAGAACAGAACTAATAACAAAGAACAAATAAACAATGCATTTTCGAATTCAATTGAACTATCTATGTGCATGTGTACGTAACAAGCGGACCAAAAGTTGGCTTGCCTGTTTTACGCGGCTTCAGAAGACGTTTTTCTGGTGTGCAAATTTTCGACAAACTAAGTGTCATTAATAAATATTTTACACTCCGTAAACTTTTTAGAAAAATGACGCAAGTTAAACTAGCGGCAACTATGATACACAAACCGTAGGTAAATTTTGGACCTCGTAGTTAACCGGTTAATTTTTAATGAAAAAATATTGGTGGGTGAATCTTAACTATCCATGGCCCAACATTCCCAAAAAAGAATAGAAAAATGGAAATTTCTACGAGCAAAGTGCAAGTTTTTTCCATAACAGATAACTTTTGCGATAAAGCATCATGATCACACTTACAATCCAAGATTATTCAACATGTCTGTATCGCATGCAACGTAGAACCCTGAATGCCTAAGCTGCTTTTAGAACAAAGTGTAAGTAAAAGTTATGGCTGTTCCAAAAAAGCTAAAAAAAAACCACACCCAAGCTCAACGACAAATTGTTTTTCAGAAGACAAAAAAGATGTTGCTTGCAGGTAAGAGTTGATGACCAACCTTTGCTGTAATGTGCTCGTTAAATGCAAATTAACCAGTTATCAAAAATTTATTGGAATATGGAATACAACTTAACCAAAAGCAAAATGTCAATACCTACCGCAATGCAATCTGGTTATAAGATGTCTGACGTGATCACACCCATGTGCTGCTGAAGAGAGCCCAAACTCTCTTACCGATCTTAAGCCACAATCACATTTCAGTAAATCCACATTGGCAACTGTTTGAAGTTTCAAATAACAACCAAAACAAACACACTCCCAACTTTTGAGCAATTAAAGACGGTGGCAGTATGGTGACAGCTGGCTGTAAAAAAATATCTTGTCACTATTTTTAACTCCAAGCAAACCGGCTCAACAGCCTACATATTTACATTGCAATATTTTCGAACGGCTGCAAACTGAAATCTTTCAAAACAAAGTTAAACAAAGTTTAAGCATCAATTCGAGTAGGAAATTTATGACAGATGATCCATAAATCACTCCAAGATGAGAAGAGCCTAATAAAATTGCTTTCTTAGATAAAGAAGTTGTCAAGATGGATCGAACAAATATTTTGGCACCTTGATTCAACAATAATAACAAAAAAAAAATAATTAAATACTTTTTTTATGTATCATGCATGAACGCAGCCGGTGGGACAAAGAATTCGTATTTGTTTGGGCATGTGGGAGAGGGTGACCGGTTTTCTTTAGACTAAGCGGCCTTTATGAGCTCAAATACAAATGCTGTCTCGCAGACTTGCTGTTATTTGTTCAAATTATTGCAGACAATAATAAAAGTAAAGCTCTTTATTGAAATGACTCACCAAGCACAGGATTAAGAGAAGCAGCGTATGAATGTACTTTCGCACAGTAACTTGTGTAACAAAGCTTAAAGATTTGTGAGTATAATGACTACTTGCGGTTGTTCTTTGAAAACGATCTTAAGACTTATATCTTATTTTAGAAACAGTCGTATAATTGATTGCTTAGTGACAATGGCGGATGTGTTTCTTTTTCTCTCTTTATCAGGTCAGGTTAAATTAAAATGAGACGGAGAACAGAAACCTTTAAGAATAAAGACGGTAGAAGACACACATTGGAAACTGTAAAACAAAGATGATAAACATCCTTCCGCTCTCAGCCAGAATATACGTTTGTCGGTGTAATTAATTTTTTTTAAGCTTTTTGATGTTGACCCGCAAATATAGCACTACTGTGTTGACTTAGTTTCAGTGATTGCATTGCATATTTTTCCGTCGATCATGATCAAAATCAATGTACGCTTCACTTCTATGGTCGAATTTATTACAGTCTTATTAAGTGAACCGATTTTTTACTAAATAAAGCTGATTTCGCTTTAAGTTAAATGTATTTTCTTTACTGAATTTCATTTTAATTGGCCGGAAAAATCGGGGTAAAGATGGAGTTGGGTTTTTCCAGATGGTTTTTGAGCCACTAACTAAACGCAATGAAACAAGAAGACTACAAGAAGAAGAAGAAGTCAGGCATTCGTGATGACTGACAACAATGATATGAGCAGAACTACGTTGAAGCACTTAAGTCAGTCCGATAAGGCTGCCAGTGTTGAAGGGCTTACTGCCGAATTTTTCTGGTAATATGAAGGAATGTTCGATGGAAGGAACCTTAGTATGGCTTTACGATTTTAGTGGATGAGAGATATCTTCCCCAACTGCAAAGGGAAGATATCTCTCATCTTCATGTCGCCGCACAGTGCTCAATATTGCGATTCTAGCGGAACTCAAAATTTTAAGTCGTCCACTAGGTTTGCCTAGTGTTTTTTTGTCTGGCTTTTGATAAGGCCGGCCATGCGCACATAAAGAGAAAAAGCGAGATTTTTATTTACTTGCATGCGGTTACGACAGAAGGTGTTGTTGGGTATACCTAGCTTCGTTCCATGGTTGCATTTTGCCTAGCTATGTCGGAAGGTGACTTGATAAGAAGTTCGGTTATTTACCTTGTACTTCTCAGGCACACGTTTCTGATATGCATCCCCAGAGTTAAAAGGCTCATAGAGGATAGCAAAATGATATAATATAGGTACGTTCATTAGGTCCGATAAATATCCATTAGCATCCAGGTACAAGAATGCCTCCGGCGGAATATGTCCACTTACCTTACAACCTCTATAATACCCAGGGTAAGGATAAAACAAACCTGATATATGTTCGTTCTCGAAAACGTTTGCTGCTCACGCGTAATGGTTAGTCGCAAGATCAAGAAGAACATTGTCAATTCTTGATAGGCATGAAGCATCCAATAAAATTTTTTTCGCAACACACTGACGAAAATCTGAATGAGCACTTCTATACATACGCAAGATTTTCGAGTATTCGAAGCATTTCCATGTAGTACGGACTAATGTTCAACCAAACTGAACTCGCGTACTGGACGGACGGATAAATGCTTGGTAGCATACGACTTTCACGTCGGACATCAAACTACTGGAGTAGAAAAGAGCCTGAAGGGTGAAACTGTGCAATGCAGTGGACCATCAATGGCAGTAAAAACCTCAGTGGTTTTGTTTTGGCCGTCAGTTACAACACTTTTTTTATCATAAATCTTACATGCTATCATATTCAGCAATTATTATTATTAAAAACTATTACAAATATCTTCCCGATGTTAGGCAGGAGACTGATTGGCCTATAGTTCGAGGGATCTGAAGGATCCCTCTTCTTCTTAATTATTGGAAAAACCTTCGAAATTTTTAACAAATTATTAAATGTAACACAATATTGCTGTATAACAGCAATATGTGTATATGCTTTAGAACTATTTGATTTTTTGTTATTTAGTCTTCTGAATATGAACGTCAAGTCCACCTTTGTAGTAAAATAGTTCTCTGTCAGTTCTTCAGTCAATTGGTCAGCTTTTAGTTCCATCTAATTGTAAGAGTAGCTCCGATGAAGACTATCATGAGAGTGAATAATTTTTAGTAGCAAACAATAAATTATATTTACAATTAAGTAAGGTACATTAGAATTATAATTAACATTGCAAATCTTTTACTTACCTTTTCTTTAAAAATGATGAAGGGTATGATTTGGTAGGTTTTTATGTTTTTGGATTGGAGTAAGGGAGGGTGCAATGTCTTAACATTTTTATGAACACATTGGTGAAATTTGGCAAAACATTGGTCCATTAGTTTATATGTTGGATGGAATAAGCTCCTGCATAGAATTACAGATATCATATCACCGAACAGATAAGTAAATGCTCAATAATAAAAAACCGGCGAAGCGCGAGTCAGACTCGCGCACCGAGGTTTCCGTTCAATTTATCACTCACGACAATTTATAAAAAAAAAATTTGCTTCATGCCAAATTTCAAGGTTCTATGACGACTGGAAATGCCCTTTAGGTTTTGATGCCCATGTGAGTACTTGCGAGTTTGAAAATATGCGGCTTAAATTGCTGCTTCTTTTGATTGCGTTGACATAGAAGTTTGTATTACAGAACTGAGTATTCCGTATAAAAACCAATTTAATACCACCATTTGTAAGTTTAAAATTATTATAAATATTTTTATTATATGATCTAATTAAAAATTTACGGCTTTCGCAATTTTTCCTTTATCTGTGCTATAAGACGTTGCTTCGTACAAAATTTCAAGGTTCAAGTGTCGAAAATTTGCAAAAATTTGCCGCATTAACGGCTGTATCTTTTGATTGCCTTGGCTTAGTAGTTTGATATCACAGCTCCAAGTGACAGAAAACTTGGGTATTTCAAATAAAATCATGCTTGATACCTGAGAAAAAGGGTCTTGACAGAAGACAGATGGACGGTCGGACAACAAAGTGATCCTCTAAGGATTCCGTTTTTTCCTTTTGAGGTACGGAACCCTAAAAGTTAAAATATCAGCTGAGATGTTTTGGGACATCTAATAGTTAAAGACAAAGTTGATATTTTCAGTAAAATTCTTTTTATGGCTTCTATTTGAAAACATATATACTAGTATGTGCCTCTCCTACTTCTTCTCGTGGTGTTTCACGCTTGAGTTCTGTTTATTGCCGAATATAACATCCAGATTCGAAAGATTCGTTTATGTAAATCGTTATTTATATATATCCATCTTTTTCTTGGTTGACTTCTTATTCTCACTTTTTAAAGTTTGCCGTTGGATGAATGAAAGGCACTTTCCTTCGTTCCTACGTTACAAAAAAAAACAGTTTTCCGATCATGTCTCCCATATTTTAAGGATATTTTATCAAAGACTCTCAAGGAAGACAAAAATAATAGATATCAATACTGGAAGGAACGAATAATGGGAAGTAACTAAAATAAGTTGAGGGCGGACTTGAACCTAAGTTCTAACCATCTCCACTTCGATAAATGAAAACGTTAACATTAAAAGAACGAATCTTCGAAATTCCATAAGTAAATTAAAAAAAAAGCTCCAGTTACAATCTGACAATCAGTCGGACAGATCCCGAAGAATGATCTTGTTATGACTTCTCTTTAATTTTTCTGTTGGATATAGCAAATAAGCTTCATAGATGAATGCTTACAATAACGCAGAGAAATGTATTAAATCCTGTAATAAACTGTCTACAAGAACATCTGTCTTCTGGAGTTTTTGAAGAACCCATTTAAACTTTAATTTTGTTTTATTTCTCGCCTGCAACTATGTATTAAATATTAGTGATCTTAACTGATCACATGCCAGAGTTGTAGTTTTTTAAGCCAAGACAAACTGCTCCACATTCCGAATAACACACCTTTTGACGTAAATAAGTCTCAATGTTCAATGTTCACTTGTTGGTAGACCAAATAAAAAAGAATTCTACTTAAATGAATTTTATTTTTTTGGGTGAAATATACAAAAACAACAACATGCGTTGACTTGAATTCCCGTATTTTTTTTAAAGATTTCGAATCACTTTATTTGCCGACTCGACTGGGCACTGGGACTAGGCTAGACTATGCAAATGGTGCTTTTTTCGCTGTGTGTTAGATATCCCAGGTTAACAACAAGTATAAGCCCACTTTCTTGTGGAACTCCCGTGGCAATATTCTTAAACGACAAGTTACAATTTTCGTATTTTAAATAGAAGAGTTGATTTCTAGGTTGGATCTAGTTCCATATATCTCAAACCTTCATGCTACATTATATCAAAGGCCTGAGAGATGTCAATGAAGGCACTAAAACTTATTAGAATTTCACAAGATGAAATTTTAACTAGGGACTATATTCTTTATCGCTTGCCAGCGTCAAAAAGATACCTGCACACGGGGGATGACTTTGTTTTTCCGGTCACAGAATAAACATCATGTCAACGATGAGCAATGAAATGGAATCCGTCTTGAAGGAACTATAAAAATGGGTAAACCAAAATGGGTGGGGCTTAAGCTTTATCGTAAAACCGCTACAAAGCAATCTTAACGAGCTCACAAAAATAGAATACTGGTTGCGCTTAGTGCGTACAACATAGGGAAATATACTTCATTATCTCTCACCAAGCCAGGTTCATTTAAGTTGCTGTTATGAAGGAATAAAAAAAAAAGCTAACGCAATGCAAAATGAGGTCCTTCATTTTTTTCCAATACCATAAGTCGTAATTGTTTCATTGAAATTCTAAGTTTGTAAAAGTAAAGTAACAGTTAAGCTCATTGCATAAATCTGTACACACTATTTGGGGTCGACTGACCAAATGACAAGGAAATATAGCGTGAAATGTAAGTGCCGCAGATGGCCTATGCACGTGTTGTTCAATATCCTTGATTTGATCGTTATTAGAGCAATAACAATTTTTTCCTGGTGTAAAAAATACTCTTGTGGCAAGTGCTTAAAAGACCGACCATTCATCTGTAAGTGCTTTATGTAATTATGCAAATTTTTTGTTACATCGTTTTTATATCATTATTTGTTATTATTAATTTTCCATATCTGAATACTGAATGAAGGCTAAGCTCATAAATAAGATAAAATAAATATTATTTTTGACAAAAGCAAATAGTAATTAGCTTAGGTGTCAAAAGACAACTGAAATAGGTTTAAACAAAATCTTTGCTAGCAAAAGTGTAAAGCAATTTCCCCGGTTAAATAGGTCTTAATTTATACTTTTCGAAGGCTTGCGATACGTCTAGAAATGCACTAGAGCAAATCTTTTTTCCCTTCAGGATAGACCTGATCTATTGTGGAATACTTAACTCTAAAACAAAACTGGTCGTGCGGTATTTTTGGCCTTATTTCAATTATCGGTTGCAATCCTTTTAGCGAAAGTTTCTCAGAGAACTTAGTTATCATAGGCAGGAGCTAAATAGGTCTATATAAGATTTTTTGTCGTTTGGCTTCTTGCCCGGTTTCGGAACTATTTTCACCACTGGACTTTCCATTGCCCTGGGCAGTATAAAATTCTAAGCAAGCATTTATAATATACAAAAACTTGATAAACGCTTTTTTAAACACTATCGGTACTGCTTATAAAACAAGCTTTGAAAGTGACAGTGTTACTCATAGAGTAATACCCATCTTGTCACAGTCATCATTTAGCGTGGTGTTAGTTGTTAGTAAACATAATTATACAGGGATAGCCTAACACCATACACAAATACACATAATTAAAAATATGCAAAAAGATAATTGATAAAATAGTAAATGTTATACATATATCAAGTAACTACAAATGACAAAAATAAAGCAAAGCAGCAGGCAGCTCCTTTAAAATTTCACCAAAAATAATGTCGAAATTTAAGCAGTTTTCATTTTAAAGTTGTTTGGTCTCGAATTGGTGTAGGGATCTTCGTCAATGGTTAAAGATCCTGCTGATGATAAAATTGAACCAAGTGAATCAAGTCGTGAGTCGTCTACCAGCCTTTATTGGGGAGGGAAATAGCATGAGGCCATGTTGAAGCTCACCTAGTTCAATTTCACTGCTGATATACTACTGTGTCCAAAAAATAAGGTGACATATAAATTTAAACTGCGCGCGTCGAAGGATTTGGAAATGTTTCTTTCTTTTTAGTTTGGTAGTACTGTCAGTAACATCTTTGTGAAATTTCATGTCAAAATATATTCAAAGTGTTTGAGATACGCGTCGTTTTGTGAGCTGCTAAAAGTGAGTTTTTCGTTTTTTGCGATGTCGAAATTTATTGGGCAAAGAATTTACATTAAATTTTGTTTGCGGAATCAATTTTCTGCTGCGGATACGTTGATGGTGCAGAAAGCCTTTGATAATGAGGCATGTCTAAAAAAAATGTTTACAAGTGGTATAGTGATTTCCAAGCCGGCCGTGAACGTGTCGAAGACGAAGAGCGTTCTGGGCGACCATCAACCTCAACCGATGAAGCTCACGTCCAACAAATCAAAGATTTGGTGTTGAAAAACCATCGATTAACGATTAGAGACCTTGCTGATGAAGTTGGCTTATCGAAAGGCTCAGTCAATACCATTTTGAAGGATTCTTTGGGCCTCAAGCGCGTCAAATCTCGACTGGTACCGAAAACATTGAATTTTTTGGAAAAAAGGCGTCGCGTTGAAGTGTGTGAAACAATGCTTTCCGACTACCAGGATGTCATGAAACGCATTATAACTGGCGATGAGACTTAAGTCTATGCTTAGGACCCCGAAATAACCGATCAATCGACCGCAATTTCGTGCCAAAGGCGAGCCGAGACCAAAAAAACCGCGCCAAAGTCGCTCAAAAATCAAGGTCATGTTGACTGTTTTCTTCGATTATCGTGGTGTTGTGCTTTATGAATTCCTTCCAACCGGCCAAACAGTCAACAAGGAATATTATTTGAATGTAATGCGTCGTTTGCGTAACGCTATCCGCCTAAAAAGGCCGGAATTGTGGAAAGACAATTCTTGGTTTTTACACCACGATAATGCACCATCCCATACCGCACTCGTAATTCGTGATCATTTCGCCAAAAACTCAACCCATATCGTTCCGCAACCACCGTATTCACCTGATCTGGCGCCGTGCAACTTCTGGCTGTTCAACAAACATTTGTACATTCTCGTTATAAATTTTAATTCGTAACACCACCGAAAATTTTGCTCGCCTTGCCAATAAATTCATCTCGACTAGTCCGACCTGCATTCATTTGGCTCACACGTGAGCTCGGCTCATTATGTTCATCAGCCCACTAAAAAAGAATTGCCTTCCATAATTGCCTCACTGTTCAAGAGAATTCAAATTGTTCCTTTTCAGTTCAATGACTTCAGCTTATATAATGTGAATTCACTGCGGACTTCAAGTGAATTCAGTTATGTAATTGATAAAAAAAAAATGGAATTATTTTACTTAGTTCAATGACTGCACAAGTAACAAGTGAAAAAAGTTTAGTCATAACGTTTTTTTTTTTAAATCGCAGTCTTTTTTAACGAAATGACTTCAAATCATTCTGAATAAAATCAATTGAATTATCTTCCCAAAAGATTTAATTCTTTTTCAACTCAACAGTTTAGGTAATGTATGCGATAATTTCGCAGCCAGCAGAGTTTTAAAATTAAGCTTAAACAAATTGCAGACCAAGTAAGGCAACCAATTTGCGTAATTTATTAGTTTTTTCCAAAAATTTTATACAAAGTTAGTAGCCTAAATGCATTTACAAACGACAATCATCGAATTCGGTAATTTGAACACGCGCCTCGAAAACACGAACGCTGTTTTTCACAAAGCAACAAACTAAATTAATTATGATACTATTTTTTCTGCATAAATTAATCGCTGATTCACATCAACACCATCTAAAGTCGAGACGAATCATTTAACAGCTAAAGCTCTTAGCACGACTTGTGTTACATCTCTTACAAGAGCACAATATCACATCACTTCAATCTCAACTTTCATCTCGGCCTTAAGAGTGAAGAGAAGCTACGGAGAGCTTCAAGACTTGCCCTGCCAGGGCATAGCTCACGATCCCCCCCCACTCCACTAAGGCCAACAACAACTGCGAATGATACAACGTTAAATTGCTCGGCGCCAACCAGACCCGGGCGCTCCGAGCCACCGCCAATGAAGATCGGAGATCAGTTTGAATTCGAATCGCACGCAGGCAACTGCCACGCAGAAACCGCTGCCACCGAAGTTTTAAATTTGATTTGATTTTCCTTTATTTTTTTAGCCGAACTTGTTGCCGCGAGTTTTGTTTGCCCAAACAGCAGCTTGAAAAAAAAAATTGACGGGCTTTCGAAATCGAAGGTGCTAATTAACAAAATAACCTCTGTTTTTTTTTTTGAGGGGGAAATGAGTATTTTGTCGGTGTTGAGTGTTTGGGTGCCAGAATGATCAGTTTAGTGCCAGTCATATCCACGAGCTATTTTGAATTCATATCTCGTGCCATTGTTGCGAGTGATACGTCCATCCGGGCCATTCTGAGATAACGCAAAGTGTTAATCCAGTGGTTTGGTTTTATTTTATTGTATTCAATTTTTATCGGCAACAGTATATTAAAGAAGATCGTCGCATCGACAACTGATTTAGCAAAAAAAATAAATTTACATCACATCACAATGGATATCCATAAAGTTAGGTTAATGATCGCATGCTGGTCTTTGCTGTGCTTGTGCGTTGCAGTGCGTTGCGGCCCGTTTTATCCAAGTAAGTACCGTTTATGGACTGTTATCGTCAGAAAAACTTATTGACAGTTAAATTTCCCTTTCGTGCCATCATTGTGTGTACTCGAACTTGCAGTCGTTTCTCGGATGGTCAATCTCTTAGATTGTTTGGAATTTGGTCAGATGTTATGGATATTTTGTTGTTATTGGCATGCTGGACGTGTTGTGAGGTGAAACCGGTTTAAATTGGCCGAAGTTGCTGCACTAAAATGTAGCGATAGCGACAGAGACTGCACGAAAACAAAAACAAAAATGCTTAATTCGACTGGGGTTGTTTTCTGGTCTTTGTTTTCTTATTTATTAGCTTGTGGCATAAATTAAACAAGTGAGTGGAGATGATGTCTTCGGAATGAAGAGTGCGCAGTTACGGTGAATGAACATCTAACAATATCCCCTTGCTATTACTGTTATTCCACTTTTTTTCTCGTATTTTGATGCATGGCGGATGTGCAACGAGCAAAGTTTGTGGTGAGCCGCAGCGCTGCCGTCGCAATGCGCCGAATGCGCCTCTAGCTGAGATACAAATTGCAGATACTTTGATGGGAATGCCGTACGAAATTTGCTTTATTGACTATTTTCATTGCTTTCCACACAAAGACAAGTCTTTTATGCGGTTGTCAAAATGCCATCAAAAAAGTGGAGAAAGAAACTTTTCAAAAAAAAAACATGAAACAACCAATCGAAATCAGAGGGCAAGAGTAAAGGATTTTTTTTAAAGCCTAATGATGCCATATTTCTCCTTATCATATCATTACTCTGAGCCCAATCGCAGGTGGAAGAAAGATAGTCAGTGCACTTATTCATTTAGAACATTGTGTTACTATTTCTTTAATGTCAAGATGCATATGGAAGCTTTATGTGAACAAGAATGACGTTTGCACCTGCTTTTATGGGCCAACTCAAACTGTGGTTTTTTCAAAAGTGTCATCCGTTTGCTTATAGATGTAGTCATCCCTGGCCAGTGACCAAGCGCGGAATAATACCTGGCAAAATAATTTAAGACATAGAAAGGCAGCTTCAATATATAACGTGCCAACGAGTACCTTTCATGACAGATGGAAACTTTCCATAGCAAACCAAAAATTGATCAGAAACTAGTAAAACGTATTTCGGAAATGCGGACTTTTTCCGTTTTATTCAGATGTTGTTGACTATGGGAAATGTGTTTAAGGTATGTAAGAACATTTTTTACTACAGCCTGCAGTAATTGAAGCAAAAGAATGTGTACAGACAATTGAATACAATGTGTGCCCAGCGGTTAGTTGCAGCCTCGGTTGTCCTTCAAATCAGGAACTTGAAAAAGAAGACAAAGGCCTTCTAAATGATGTCAAAACCGAACCCTAATCAAGAAATTTTAGATCTTAACGAAGTTTGCTGACATTATAGATTTGGCAAAGCAATCACGTTCCGAGCGTAGAACCAGATCACCAGAACTTTCAACCCAGATTTTGTCAACTTATACTCGCGTTAATTGTGATACTGTTGAAGGCAAATCCTTGTCACTATCTATTTCCCCAACACCAACACCAACTACTTCGAAACGGTTACAACATTTTTAAAAAGAAAAATACTATACGATCTTGCCCATCGCCTTGCGTAATATCTTCAAAGGGAGGGATGTTTATCAGCGTACGCGTGAAGCAAGAAAGAAGACGGTCTCAAGAACATAGGTTATGTTGTAGGTCTTTTATCATCCATTCAGATAAATGAACATCGAAAGAAACATTGATAAAAGTGCTTAAAAAATATTAAAATATAAATATAGATAGAAGCGTTTGAGGATAAATGATCATAAAAATGGACGCTCACTGGTGAAAATGCGCTTTTATCAAAGAAAAATATGAAGTTTTTAAATTTTGTTTTATGGTATTGCATTCCACATTTTGCATGAGACTACAAAAAAATTTTAGGATGCCGGGAACTGGTACACTTCCACTATGACAAATGTCATTTGAATTGGTATCATTCAATGCCATCTCTTTTACGTGTTTGGACTAAGTGAAAGCCCGGGTTAAACTGAGCTGATGTTTTAAATAACGAAATAAATCAGTGTAATCAATTTTTAAACTCATAATTCAATTTTATTAACTCCATATGATGGCGCATACATATTCGATCCGATAACCAAGTACGAAATGTTAACGACTTTTTGGTACTGGCCAAATGGCAACAAGCCTCAAACTAACGCAATGATTTTTTTACCTAACTTTAAATAGTGCTTTTCCAGCCAAAATAAAATAATAATTATAGTCGTGGACTGGACGTAACTTCCCACTGCTTATTGTTTTAAACTGCTCGTCTCACCTTTTGGTTGTTTTACCCATATAAAACTTAACTTAAGAGGAAAGCCGCGTATGAGTCAAAATACCACCTTAGATAAGCGTCTGATTCGTTATCTATTTTCCTTTATCTGCTCTGTTTGGCATAGTATTTTACTCCCACTCTGTCAACCTTCTCACCGCCAACAAAGTGGGTGAAGTGTGAGTAAATGACCTTTGGCCTAGGCATCTTAAATTGAAACGTGAATTGGTCATACTTGGCCTTTACATGCGAGATATTATTTCATCAAAATATACGCTGAAAATCATTGAACAATGACGGAATAGTTTCGCAATACTTCAACATAAAAAAGGCTTAAGATATACAATTACTGAGGGACTATAAGCACTTGTAAATATAAGTGTACAAAGGCACTATATCTGTTTGAAAAGCCGGCGGTTGTCCAAAAACAAATACGGTGACATTTGTATAAACGTACTTGTATGTAGCTTTGTCTTATTTTATGGGCTAACTACATATTGATGAAAATGACTTGTTATTTTGAGGCACATTTGTTTTGAAGTTTGTTATACCATTTTGTGGAATCATTCAGAATCGTCGAACTAAAATTTTCATTCACGTTTTTGTGGTCCAATTGAATTATAGACTTCGAGACAATCAGCTTGTTGCTTGGAATTAGCTGTGGGTGTTGCTCTAAGATAATTTGTAAAAATGTATGAGCTACAGAGCGACATCACATTTTTAAGATTTGAACCAATTTTTTTTGGAATTTTAAGACTATGAGGATTGCTCATAAACATTGCGCATATATATGAGCATAATTTGAATTCTAAAGTCCCAAAGCAAAGCTAATCTATGAACATATATGGCTGGGCGTCTTGAAAATGAATTAATTTTTTTGATAATTATTTATGACTTAACCATGTTTCGTTTTAAACACAGAAAAGGGCCGTGGTTTTACCACAGTAGGTCGTAACGGCGCGGCGTATAGCGGTTACTTTTTAATATGAGTCTCGCCTTAAATGAAAAAATAACCTATAGGGACAGCTTTTATATAACCTCGATAAGACTGTTTTCAATCTACTCTTCTATATGATATCATTATTAATTCAATTATTTATTATTATTAAGAGGTGATGTTTGTAATTTTGAATTTCTGAGTTAATCTTCAAAATTATTCAACCGATTTTAAAATTCGAAAACGATGTTATAAGTTATTTTTTTATCACCGTAGTTTTGCATCTCTACTATTGAGTTTTGAGTTAAGTTAAAGTTCCTTTCTAAACTCACAGCTAGTAAGAAACAAATCTATCCCATCGTCACTATCCCCCACAGGATTTCACCGCTCTTCCCTACTCTTTAATTTTCCACCAATCATCCGTGATATTGCATCCTCTCCAGATCATAACGTTACTTGAAATAGTTAAGCGAAATCTCGATCCTGGCTTCGATTAAAGCTTTTCTGCCTTCAAATTATTTAGCGCTTTCATTAACTTTTCGTGAATCCCCGGAACTGTGGATGGGGTGTTTTCTAGTTGAAAAATCCGAAGTAGCCAACCAAAAATGAAATATCAACAGATTAAGAAATGGATACTCCAGGTATTATTGATCGCTATAAAAAGATAAGAGCACCAAACAGGGAACATGTTTCTTAAGAGAGTAGTTTCACGTATTTTTCTTTGTTAAGTTTTGTTTGTTGTTTCCATACTTAAGGAAATGAGCCTTTTTTCGTTTTACACAATTTCTTTTCGTTGAATTTTTGGAAAAATTTAAGTCAATAAGAATACGCCTGATCGACCAATCGTGCCTGATCGTATAGTCATTTGTCGCAGACAACATTTTTGACACCTTTAACTAAAAATATCAAATGAGTCACTTGACCTACATATCTCGAAAGAATATTGTCCATTGTTGTGCACAAAAGAAAATCAAAAGGACCTGACGTCATTAAATTATTTTACATTATATTGTGAAATAATTTGAATGAATCATTGCAAAATTTTGCTTTTCCAAAGCAGTTGAAAACCGGTCACCTCATTGTAAAACGTGAATTTGCTTCATTTTGTAACGATTTTTAATGTAATCACGAAACTGATCGGAAGAATGTAAATGTCGAATAAATCCTTTCGAATTTTAAGCTGTTTTGGTAAGTGGAAAAATGGTCTCATTCATTGTGGCATTTGTGTACTTCTTCTTTGAAAAACCATGTGTTTCTTTTGAATTATTTCCTTTATAAGAATTTTAATCCTAAAGATTAGTATCTTCTTTGTATGTGAACAAAAGAATTTATCCAAAAAGCAATATAAGATCGTTTGGCTTCAGCTCTTTAGTAAAACGACATTCTTGCGATAAATACTCAATTCCTACCTAAAAGACATTTCATGAAGAAAGTTTTTGGCAATATGTCAAACTTAAATACAATAGCTGAAACAAAAAGCGTTACAATTTTCTCATTTTCACTTTAAGAGACAAGTTTAAATATACCGGTAGCATTATAAATCTTCTGTGTAGTGGAGGCTCTTCAAAGCCATTCTGAATATATAAAGCAATTTTCGTTTCTGCTCGATTAAATAGTTGTTCTTTCTCAATAAGAAGTGATTTGAATGTGATTCGAGAAAAGATTTGAAAATTGAAGTTCGGACGAGACAAGAAAAAAAAAATAAAGCAGTTTTTTGAACGTTTATACATAAGACTTCTTATACTTGCCAATGTGTGTATGATATGGTCCACCTTGTTTGTTTTTGAAATACTTTCAAAACTAGAAGACATGTTAAGAAGAAAACCGCGGGAATATTCTTTATTTAAACGAAGACATTTACATTTGTATATTAAGATAAAAAAGGAACACACATTTACATTCAGTCTTAAATAATAGAAATAAAAACCTTTTAAATAAACCATATCCTCCATCATCACATCAGGGTGATGTGGCGCTTTAGAGCTTCTTTAAGTTTTTGTGACCACATTAATTGCAAGTATAAACATAAGCTGTATATTTGTCATGGAACTACTTCTGCCAAAGAATGCACTGCAATCAGTCATCTTTCTTTGTCGTTATGTCATTATCCTCCCTTCATCCAGCACAAAGGCATTTCTCAGTCTTCTGGACCATCAAATTCATCATGAAGAGACGATCTTTGTCGTCTGATGATAACGAGATGCAGCAGTTTCATCTGAACTCATCTCAGTAAGCTTAACTTTTAGAGTTGTTGGTGGCATAACCTTCAAATTCTTTTCTAGGAGAACCTTTTCCAAAAACCAACATAATTTTAAACCTCGCCTGGGTTCATTCCCATTCTTCGAGTTTGGGATACTATTTCTGATAAACGGATGCGTTAAGGCCAAACCATCCCTTACTTGCCTTTTTATTTGTCTCGGCAGAGTCAGAGCTCAATAGTATACCCTTCAGCATTTCCATACTCCATTCGACATGCTTCTTCTCTATGTGGAGCAAACCCATGGGCCTGTAATTTTTTGATATGGACTACGAGTTTTAACTCAATTTCAACGCGCAAACAACGCGAAGACCCATATCCCATTCCCTTCATTTAACACTGATTTTTTTCCTTGTAAATGTGTATTTGGAATTTCTATTATTCAAATATTTATACTCAATGAGAGATGTGAAAACTGATGATTAAACCTTAAAATTGTGCAAAATTACGCAGAAGGAGAAATGGCACACCAGCCATTCCACCTTCACAAATGAACCAATTCCCCCTTTCGAGCAAAATGGCAATCAACTGGAATAAAGAGAAATTAACGTGCTAAAATTTCAATTCAGATCATATTTATTATTTAATTCATTTTACTTACGTGCTAGACAAAAACGCTTAAAGCTAGCTTAACTAAATTACCCATGCACCTATACAATAACTTACCGGCCCCTGTGGCGCCCTAAGTTAAGCCTAAGAATTTAACCTATGTCTTTCGACTTAATACTATTTATAATATTAAAATTAAATAAAATTATTACAAAACTAAGAAATTATTGTTTCAAACAAAAACTTAGTATATGAACTTTTTACCTTTTACATAAATTAAACTAAGAACTAATCTAAAACCTAATAAACTAAAGCAAACTTTAAAAAAAAATTAAAAACTACTTTCTACAATACTACTATGTAAGCCGGCCAGGCTGACAGGACATGCTTTACAATTTACCTTAAGTGCACCCACTCGAACTCAAAAACCCGAATCTTTTCCATTAAGCTTGTTTCCACTTAGAACCACACGGGACATCAATAGGCAAGAAAAGGGCGAATGAGGGCCGTGTAGCATTTTCCTTAACTTGACATCGAGTCAACTGCAGTGTATCAGTCTCTTTGTCAAGGAAAAGGCCGCTTTGGCTCGGGTTAGAGCAGTATCTTTATATTTGTTAAAATGAAGATACTGATCCAGCCAGATTCCAAAAACAACACTTCAGTGGGCAGTGGCTGACCGTTTTGTCCAACAATAGAGAACATTCGGCTCTTTTTTCTGTTTTTTTTAAGGGCAAAAGACTAACGATGATCTCGACCTTCGAACTTGAGCTGTACGCAATCACATCATCTGCGTGGCGGAGCTTCTTAATGTGCTTGCTCATTGCCATTTACACACGTCTTAAGACGTTTTCCATCAGGCATTTGTGTATGAAAACGACTGCCAGTCCACAAGAACTAACCGATTAAACTAAACTTAGATAAAGCCGAATAACATTTTGGATGAGAAAACATTCACTTTCTTGGTTTTTGTTCTTTTTTTTTCAACACACAAGATAAGGACTATGAGGCGCCATATCACCCGCCTTTTAACTTTTTATTGTCCGTTTATATCCGTTCAAGCATCCGTAGCAAATGATCCAAATCAGTCAGTTCCACGGCGTTACCAAGAATTGGGCGTATTTTGGGAGTATCTAGGTTTACACCCATACAAGATCAAGCTGACTCAAGAATTAAATGGATCTATTAAAGCGACATACGTTCTCCAATTGGGCTCTGGAGAAAATGCGCCAAAATGATGAATTTTATCGCAAAATCATCTTCGGTGACGAAGCTCTTTCTGTGGCTCAATGGGTTCATCAATAAGCAAAATATGCGTTATTGGTCGGTTAACAATCCACATTTGCTTCATGAATGCCCACTTCAGCAACTTTTTATCTCATTTTCTCAATATCAAGAGAAAATGTATGCGGGTTTAATGATATAACTGTTCGAAATGAAGCTTCCAATCTCGTTGGCTCTCGTCTCGAGCCTCAGAACCAATAACTACAGAGTGGTTAACAATGCTTGCCTTTTTATTGAAACAATTTTTGTTAGCCCTAATTGATGTCGGATTCTTTTAAGAAGATAACGCAGTACAGAAAACCCTTACTTACTTCAAATTCATTATTTAACTCATATTTTGTTTTAAAATTCATGCACAATCTTACCAGCTCAATGATTTCTTTTTTATTTATTTCAAAAATTAAACTTCAAAAAGAAGTTTTTTTTTTAAAAAAAAAGACGAAAATGGCGGGGTTAACAATTCGCCTGGCACAAAATCAACGTTCAGATGTTGACTTATCGAAGGTTGGTTGCACAAACATTTTTCAAATATCATGGAATAGCTCAATCTAAAGAATTCAATGAAAAATCACGGGGAATCCCAGCCTTGGACATCCTTCGAGATAAGCCACAAGGCTCCACAAACAAGAGAACGATTTCTTATCAAAATTCCAAAGTTGATTTCGGAATTCACTTTCTTCATTTTTTTATCAATGAATTACTCAGAAGTAGAATTACATTGTATATTGTACATTACATATTGGAACAACTTATTAGTCTATTTAAACGGCCCCTTGTCGAGAACTTTTTCAATGATTTATAGTATGATCCCGACTTAATTTTTTGGGAAGATATCAGTTTCGTCATCTCCTTCCAATCCAATTATCATGAGATGTTTTTCTTACCACAGAAAGGAACCTGTGACTTGTGTCTTCTGCTTAATTGGAGATTGAATGGGCTTCTTGCACTTCAGTGGCAGTTTGATGGAATCAGACTAGATGTGTGTATAAAGCATGTTCTGTAAAGGTCTGTTCTGCGTATTCAGCCAACCTGTACTGTAGGTTCCTTTGGGATAAAGTCTGCCTCACACTCAGGAGCTCTAGTTTATTAATTTTTTCAGGTAGATGTCTTTCGCATATGCTAGCAAGGCAGTGTTGATCTGATTACACTGCCATGCCATTGGAGATTTTTGTCATTTAGTTTTTGGCCTGCATGATGTTTCTCTCAGATCAACTTATTTGCGGCCATAGTACTTCAACGGCTTAACCAGTCTTAACCGCCTTTGCTGAGCAATGTTATAAACTCTTTAATTTTGATTATATTTGTTTCTTTATACACCACATAAAGTTACACAAGTTATTAAAAAACTAAACAACTCACTTCACTTCAAAACAAATAAAATTTATTTTTCGGAATTGACCGTACGAAATGAGACGAAATGTCGAAAAATTTGCAAATCTGTTTCGTCTGCAGATATGCATGCAGCGCATGTCTGTTTGCAGCATAAGTTTCTTTTCATCACCAGCAGATTTTTATATTTATACGATTGACATTTGTATGATGAAAAGTTCTGCTGATATTATTCGTCCTCAAGATTAATTAACTTAAATATTTATAACTATCTTGCTGGTCCAAAGCGGGCGCTCTAAGTTAAACCTAACAAATTAAAGTTATGTCTTTCGATTAAAGACTACTTTTATATTTTAATTTACGGAGCTACATATTTAAAAGTTAAGAAAAATAAAGATTGAAAACTCAATAAATGGACTTTGTATGTTTTTTTTAAACAAGACCTAAAAGCTAAACAAACAACTAAATTAAAAGTTAATTTTAACTTTTATTTTACTATTTAAAATACATTAAACCTTAAAGGCTAACAGGATATACTATATTCGTTTCCTGAAGGGCATCAATGATTACTAATAGGCGACAGAGTTCTATTTATCATCAAACCACCAATAGTGTCGGCGTTGCCTTTCGACATCCGCTATGTCGGGGTCTGATACCGCCCTACTAAAACGAAGAGTCTCCAGTGAGCTACTTGCGATGTCTTGGTCGTAGTTGACTCGCCTGTCCACAGCTTTGCGACCAATGTGGAAGATTAATAGTACCGCTAATCTATCCTGGACCAGACCTTTTCTATCGAGATAGTGAAATGCTTCAGGGGTAATAAGACCGTTAAGGCGTCTCATGGTATATTTTATTGGGGTAAAAAGCCCCGGAGATCTAGTTGTTGTTCGAAGTCATTGCTCTTGCAATGTGACCTCAAATAAGCTATATCAAAAAGTTATCCACTCTGATCAGGTTTGCCCCGTTGAACATTCATTACTCCCGTTCATTACTATAGAACGGGATATTCATAGGCAAGGACAAGCCGAATGAGGGTCGTGTACAGATCACCTTTACCTTGGCATCGAGCTGACTGCTGTGAAACAGTCTCTTTCTCAAGGCAAAGGCCACTTTGGCCAGAGCAGCATCTATATCTTTGTTAAAATATAGATAATGGTCTAGCCAGATCCCAAGGTATCTGACAATACTTCGTTTCATCAGTGGCTACCCATTTTGTCCAACGATAGAGAATATTCGCCACTTCTTTCTGGGATTTCTTGAGGCCCTAGACAACGGAGTCCTCAACAGAATGGTTTTGCATTTTTAGAAATTGATCTTCAATTTCCAATCGTCGCAATATCCCTGAATCTTTTGGAAGTCACGTTGCAAAAGACTTACGATGACCTCGATCTTCAAACTTGACCTGTACGCGATTGAGTCATCTGCGTACGCTATAGAATGGCGGAGAGATCCTAAAAAATCGCTTGTGAAGATCGTAAATAAAATCGACGAAATAACTACACCCTGTTGTAGACCGTTGTTAATTTCAAAAGTTACAGCTGACTAACACTGCCATTTTCCACAATAAACTGTCTGCTGGTGAGCATATCTAAGATAATGTAGCGTATGCCGAGCTGGTCAAACTTGAAAAACTTGAGAATTCCTGCAACTATACGGTGACAAAGGTCTTCTCCAGGTCAATCAGCAGGCACCCGTGCATTGTTTCTTACCTTTGTTCCATTGGATATCCGATACCAATTTAGACGCGGCATGTATGCAATTATGCCCCGCTCTGAAACCGAATTGGTTAACCGGAATAATATTTTCGTCCCCAACCCACTCGGTCAGAGCTCTTTTGATCACTTTTTCAAACACCGGAGATTTCCCGGACTGGATGTGTTTAGGAATGGGTTGCACCACTTTTACCTTCCAAATTATTCGTCCTTATTGGACTACGCGTGGCAGTATAATCATTGATTTCACTCTTGATAAGATTGAAGAAGGCTGTCAAAGAATTTTTCAATTAATCATTGTGTAGGTGATTTGAAATTGTCTAGGTTTCGTTAAACTGTCCAATAAAAGTCGCGACCCACCTAATAAGGCTGCTTATTATTAAGAGTAAATTTGGCACTTGTTGCATTATAAGTACCATATTTGGACAGATCCTTCCCAGACCATGCCGTGTGAGATAAGAATGTTGCAGAGTCAATCGACTCACTTCAACACCGACGAAACGCCTCCTGACGCTCCCGCTTTTATTGCTAGATTAAGCAATACAGCTTAAGTGAATAAGCAGCGCAATATTTCCCAATCAATAACATATAACCTTTCGAAGTTCAAAGGATACATGTCTCTAGTTCCTACTCGATCCCTTCTATGCATGTTGTATTTATATTTTAAGGGTATATAGATGTAGAATTTACTTTCAAAACCTAAACAATTTTTGACACAAGTTTGACTGTGAATTCCTATTGGTGTTGACTGTCTTCATTTTGCATCAATAACGATTCATGCGACCCACACGAGAATAGGAACAAGCGAATTACTTTTTTTTGATCAAATTATCTAAGAATTATTTTTTTTTGGTTATTAGCTTCTATAACATGTGATAGCTTTTCCTATCACTATGCTGTACACACATCCAACTCAAGCAAAGATACTAGGATTAAGTTAAATTGTGATTACAAGTACTTTCTCGGTTTGTATGCATTCTCACGTTTGTTTTGAAAGACTGGTGAAGTTTTGCGTTGCATTCTCAGTCGTCTTAATTCTAAAGCCGAACATACACATTTCCGCATTATTAAAATAGTGTGGCTTTGAATAGACGTTATCAAAGTAAGGTATCGGTGCTCTTAAATATCTCCTCTTATTAACACATGCGCGCCAGGGTTATGAGGTGTGTCATAAGACACTAGGCACCATATTCGGCCCATCGCGATCCCTGATACAGAGCAATAGCCTAAACACTTTCCTCGAGATAGTTTATTTCCCTACAAAATTTCAAAATTTCTTTGTAGTTGATGCGTCCTACTTCCTCTATGGGCAAGTACTTTTTTGAAACGTAGTTGCCCAAACATTTTCTAAGGCTTCTACCTATACCCTGGCATTCACATAATAAATTAGTAATATTCTCTTCGACACTCAAATCAACGCAGTATCTACATTCATCCGCGACCGAGAGACCCAGTTTCCTTGCATGTTTCCTTAGAGGTAGTGCCCCGAGAGTACGCCCACCGCTATCCTCAGTTGCTTCCTACTCAGCTGAAGTATTTCGTTTGCCTTTCTGCGGTCGGATTGCCTTATCTAGCAGTGTTGCCTTAACGGCACACGCAGCAGTATTAATAGGAATACTTGCTAATTCGTCCACTATTTCGTTTCCTTCGGTTTTCGATAGCGAAACCCTGGCCGGATACTGGTTTCATTTTTAGTAGTTCTGCCCCCTTAGGTACTGCTAGAACCTCTGCCTGAAAAACGCTAAAAGCATCCGGTAGTCTTAAAGAGACTCTAAGGACAATCTGACCCTAAATTATTTCTGTTTACTTATAAACTTTTTAGTTAAGCAGCTTATATTAGTTTTCAGCTGTCGTTCCAAAGTCTTGATAGTAAGCTTAACGTTATTTTAAATACTTAAATCACCGAGTCATCAAGATTTCAAGCCATCCAAATAAGGCAAATATGCATCTTTTGGCACAAATAGTCATGGGGTATTTTTTTTTATTAAAATCCAATTAACAAAACAAACTTGATTCAAGTTTTTCAAGTTTATATTTTTTGTGTAAGTGTTGAGTTTAATTTTTTTTGTTTCGAAAACTGTTTTTTGCCCACGGTTATTTGAATAAATTAATTGTTTTTTTTCCGAGCCGTTGCTTCCTTTTAAGTATTATGACTTGTGCAGTATAAAATAGAGGGCAAACTTTATCTTGTTTACTAAAGTTGCTTTCAAATTAAACCATTTTACTCCATCAATTTGGGGAGCAGATCTTTGTCTAAATAAGTCAAAGCACCTGAAACGGTCCTGGAGAGATTTCCTCCAGTTGTATCCGGCATGCCTTCAGGTTCCAAACAATGCTTAAGCGGTTCCCAAACGCTTTTTAGATCTTTTCGTATGTCTTTTATAGCTTGGTGAAAAGAATCTACGATGTGACTTAAATTAAAACTTAACATGATCGATGAATGAACCAAAACTATTGCAGATCATTATAAACGTGAAAAGTCGCACTAAAAGCCGTATTGCTATTATTGGCAATATACGAGTATTGTCTACGAGTAAACATAGTGAATATATTTAGGCAACGATTTGCTTAATTTAGTTTGTTCTTATTTCTAAATACCAAGCTCGATCCTCAGCTAGCTACCTTGAAGTGTGAACATTAAATTAGTTGAGACGCATCTTCCACTTGTCTGCCACTGAAGATTATGTCGGACTTTAGCGTTAAAGTCCATCATCCACCCAGAAACTTCTGGGAAGATAAACGTTGCTGTACAGCCGGTAAAATGTTTCGTTAAACCTTCTCCTCCAAATTCCATATAAGAAAAAGATTTATCCCAAAATAACCATCCGCATTTAACAAGGTTCATCTATCCTTGTTAAAATGTACTCACAAGACCTTAAGATAACACCTTTAGTCAATAACTTCATCATATTATATTTGGCATATGACAACAAGACTAACCCCGAAATGAGAAAGCTAAAGAACAAGCGAAGTAAAGAGCCGAATATGCCCCTATGTTAACGAAGATATGCGACGCAATCAGAAATCTCCGCAGAAAATCAGTTAGAGAACAGCAGTCAGCGCTTATACGATTAGATAATGGAGTTTAGTAAACTCATTCACGACAGCTAAACTACTGACTACTGCCTTCTATCGACGGAAACAAACCAACGTTCCTAATCTTAGTACAATAGAACTTTGGTCTAAGAAATCAGAGGACAGCCATACCAACCAACCATGCACCGATATTGTGTGTCCCTTTTTAAGGTTCCGCTCCTCAAAAGAAAAAACGGAACCCTCGTTGCCGACTGTCTATTACTACCGTGGCGTGGATACTTTAATGCTCGCAAGTGGTATGAGACTTAAACGAAAGGGGTTAAACTCTTCGAAACATTCCTGTGATGGAGGATCCTATTTGTCTTTTGTATTTGTATTTTATTTTTTTATATATTCTCACAGAATAAGACTTACAATCTTATAAGTTTCGTAAAAGTTAATAATTAATTGACAGTGTATAAGTCGAAATGAAGAACATTATTCCTATAGTTCGATGGATGCGCCGCGAAAACGTTTTTGTCCTTAACCTGCTTCTTTAGTTTGACAAAACGTTGCTAATTTTCGCAAACACTTTTGATATTCGTATTTTTTATTTTAAAGGCGATCACGCCTTTCTTGAAAAGGTTTACCAATCAATCATCACATTAACCTGGCTTGACTGTGCTAAGCTCTATCAACTTAATTTTTTTCTTTTTCAACATGACCAACATAATTATTAAGTAACTTATTGCAGTGGCAACAAGCCAAATACTACTATTTACTTGACATATTTTTATGCATAAGAGAAATAGCCAATGGAAATTTTTAAATCATTATGATCTCTGAAAATAGAAATAGTAAGACAAACACTTGTTTATTGGCACTCTAATAATTTATACACACGACTTTATTTAATTCGCATCTACCTTTTTGTCAATAAAATTGTATCTTTGCTTTCGATACGCCATAATTTTGGTATAACTTCTACATAGCACATCTTGCGAATTTTGGACTTCTTGTTGACTTTGGAATTAGTACTCATTAGCTTAAAAATAAATTCGAATACCAAGCGAACACGAATTTTTGTAATTTGCTTCAATAAATTACAGTATACGTGGCAAAAAAAATATATAGTATGTTTTCCCAAGGAGGAAGGAAGGAGGAAGCAGCTGTTATGAAATTTTGTGCCGCTGCTTCTGTTCAAATTTTGTAAAAATAATTTAATAAAAATTGACAGGATATCTTGGGGTAAGAAAAAAGATTTATTTTATATTTATCTTATATTTTTCGATCATCGTATACCGGGATATAAAAAAAAACGACAAAAAACCAACATCCAGTTAATGATAAATAAGAAGAAAGAAAGAGAAAATAGAAACCCAAAAAAATTGGTCTGTGCTTATGGATTTGATCGAGCTCCAGGATAAATCTTAAACAACTTGGATAGAGCGATGATATATTATTGTAGTGCGTGAGTTTAGTTTTTTTTTATAATTTGCTTGCACTTCAAGAGGATATGAATACTCTTATATTGCGCGTAGCACAGAGCGAACGCAAGAATTACGAGAAGAATGAAATATTTGGTATTGGCTTGAAACACTCAGATGTATTTGATTTCAACTAACTTTCGTGGGTGGAGCCCGAAACGAGACGGAGTATTTTTATATGAACCTATTTGCTTTCGCCTCATACGCAGGATTTTTATATGTACTGTAAAAGTATGGAATCTCCTCGCTGTCAGTGTTTTGCCTTCACAGCAGACCATAATCTACACAAACCACTATTTTGACAAAACGAACTAGGAATTAAGCCGATATAACAACCACTACAACAACGCCACCCCCATTAGCCAGGCCCAATCCAGTGATAGTGCCATAAATTTTATCCTAATGGCAAACAGGATCTGAGAACCTTCCAATTTCGCCATCCAGTTTGTAGAAGAAGGACAGGTTTCAGGCAATTCGTGCGGCTTTCTATAATGGATTTAGTATGCGTTTTTGCAACTTGTTGATTGCATCTAGTTGTTTCGCATTTTGCAAGACAGTAGTTGTTAGTTTTGCAGGATAAATACAGACCTCTTCCGTGAAGTTAACCCGCTACATTCAGCTTTTTAAAACCTGCTAAACTTTCTCTGTTTGTACAATTGAAGAATATTATTTTCCCATTTTAGCATTGATCACACAAGTTCGGAGATGCAAATCGTGACTTTTATGAAGGGTATTTTTTTGGCCGAACCGCTTTTCCATATTGGACTATTTGACCACCTTTTGAACTTTTTCGAGTTTTTTTTTCATGTTAATCGGAAAAACTGATGATTTAAGAGTCCTTCCGTTGAGAATTTCGTCTTTATCTTCAAAATTATTGCTAATGAACTTTTTCAAATGAATCTCGTGAGTATTTCTCTTCTTCGCAATACCTTTATAACTTCCAGGTGAGTTACTAACCTTTTATTAGAGTTTCACTACGGACAATTATTATTATTATACAATATAATTATTGTATATATTATATAATTACTGTCTGTGGTTTCAATTTTTCCAAGCTCCGATTTCCGTGTTCTTTCCTTTTTTATAGCCGCCAGTCATGCAAAAAAGCAGATGACTTCTTCATTTGATGAACTTGAATTAGTTTAATGTGCCAATTGTTGGGGGGTGCTGCAATGATTCCCTAAGCGCACGGGTTCGAGTATTGTTAACGTTGAAATACTCAAAACAGGAAAGGGCTAGAGGAAAATAATTATGAAAAAACTTGACAAGAAGATTTCAATCACAATACGACATTTAAGGAGTATGTTTGTAAATGCTGCAATTTTCAATCAGTTTGTGAGAGTTGTTTTTTCTAAGAAAAGAATGTTGCTGATTTTTTAAATGAATTGCCACTTTCATGTGGTATTAAAGATTGTGCGTAAATTCACTTGAAATCATGTTCAAAGGTTTAACTAAACGAACAACGTATTTTTCGGTCTACAAAATTTTCTGTCTTGGGGTTGAAAAATTACATTTTTTGTCTATTTTATGCCAATAAAATCTAATATGCATATCGCTTTTCACCTAAGTGTTAAAACACCTATAAAAATAGATTAAATGTTATAAAAGAATAAAATCTTTATAAAGATTTTTAAAAAAAGCCAGTATGCACATGGAAGACAAGTAATACAAAAAAAGTGGTTTGTATGGAGTTCGTCGGGCCGCAGGATTAATTGATTGATTTATTTATATTGTTTTACTACTTACTTTTATTAAAAATCTATTATTAATCTATTATTAATAGTTTTTGAATAGGAAGGAAAACAATAAATAAGTTTAAGAATGCATAATAAATAATCTATTTATAATTTCTATATTACTCTGGTTGGGCTCTTTTAAAACATCAATGACGTTTACTGTTTGCTGGACACGTCTATAACATTGATCTGACGGTTTATAGTGGTTTATAGTGATTTTGCTATGAGGCATGTTGTTGCCAACTTCTTCATTAAGAAATGGTGTGTCAACGAAGTATGACCAACCGTAGGCCTATTTACGGTATATCTTGAGAGATCTTGGGCTATATATAAGCATATCCTTAAGGAGAAAAAGCTTTGCAAAAATCGTTGGTAACAAAGGTTTTAACACAAACATGAAGAGCAATAAAAGAAAAATAAAAAGAGCTTCTTGCAGAACGATTTCGATAAACTTATCACTTTTAATACCCGCAGCGTTGACGACGAAATTTATTTTATTGTTAACTCTTCACCCAGACACAAAACATAACATCTGTACGATATGGCTATGATTCCCATGTTAGTTATATCAGTGACGTCAACTTTTATTGCTGAAGTTTTCTTATTTGAAAGCAAGCTTGTGCTTGACTTCCCCAACTGGTTTCGATAAATGATCTACATTTGTAATTAAACTCGATGTGAAGCGGTCAACGAAGCTAGTTGAATTACAACTTGAGATACTTGTCAGTTCTAAATATTCACAAAATAAAGTAAAAATAAATCTTTGTCCACTAAAGTCTCCGTCAGTCGAGGCTTTTGTCACGTAGAAGCACCCATAAATCAGCGACATAGCTTGATAAAGCACCTCTCATTTGTGTCGCAACTGATTGATCTTGATGGAAGCCAGACGAAATAGTAAGTTGTTTCATGTCCAGTGATTGCTTAGAGATTCTTATCGTAATTTATTACTTAAAAATAAATAAAAGCGATCCATTAAAGATTTTCTATCTTGGAAGTATGTTCGAAAGCTCTCGTATAAATATTCGAAATGAATGAACTAGATGTTTGGGGATTGGATCCGATTTGTTGAACTTTGTGGTTCCCATTGAATGAATTCATTGCAGATTTTTTACCCGTAAATATTATTGTAAGTTAAATAGAATCGTCATTGCCGTATACACTCAATGTGGTGCACGCGACGACGTTGACTTGTCTAACTTGTATTGAACTTAACATTGCAATGGAAATCGTTTTTTTTATTAGATCGCATTTTACAATGTAAAACAAGTATTAGAAAAATGTTATCCAAGTACCTATCACCTTAACTCACCTAAAATATATTTTTTTTTTTTTAACGATTCTTATAAACAATGAATATTTATGGTTTAAACACATTCAAATATAGCAGTCTTTTTGTGCTAAGCCAATTTTTTCGACTGTTACCAGGAACAAAAGCATTCTGTTGAGAGTTATGCTTTTTAACTTCCGATTTGGAAGTTCAAAAACATGAGACACTCCCTCATTTCGATGTCCTCAGATTTGGATTACATTGTTTCCAGTCTGTGCGTCTGTCTTTGCGTACATACGGTATCAAGTATCAACTATTCATGAAAAGATATTGAGGAGTGAATCTCAACCATTCAGGGACCGGCTCAGACACACATTGAAAATATTATCAAAATCGGTACAGCCGTTTAGGAGGAGTTCAGTGACTTACACGGAAGAAGTTTATACATGCAAACATATATTAGGATAACAATAATTTATTGCAAAAATCTTCATCAAAATTATATTTATTTAACCAAAAAACAAAAACTAAGTAAACCTTATGAATAAAACGACCACATTTCTTCATTGACAAAAAAAAAATCCACCTCATACCTGCGAATATAACCCTAAATCTAGACGTTCAATGGACCATATTTTTATGTTTTCCAAAGGCATTTTTATCTAACCCATTAGAGGGATTTCCTTAAATTTGTCTTTCGATGTTGTACATGGTACGCCGAATATAAACTTTCCTGTTCTGTCCAAAAACCTCAATATTTTGACTCATCCGTCCATATGGAATTGTGAAATTGGAAATGGAGACCCACATGCCTGTCAAAGGCTTAGGTTCAATCATAAAAATCATCAGCACCAATTTATGTATATATGAATTGGGCGGTTGGAAAGGGACCTAAAAAGTTGCAATGGTTGTAATGGAAAGTCCTTCACTCACTACGTTGCACCTTATGTGCGTATTTTCAAAGTTTATTCCGCAAAAAAAGGAATTTCCACAGAAAAGTATTGGGAGTCAATAAGCATTACCCCATATCACCCGAAATGAATTAAAAGAGTACTTAACCCACATTTTGGGGAATCAATCAATCGGAGGAATCTTAACAGCTGCTCACCATGCATACTGGAAAATAAGTTTGCTAGTTTGACTCTCACAAGAAGGGATTCCGTCCATCCCTACAGTATGCGACACTTTATATATCTCAGCACTTACTTTAACTAGCCTCCACTACAACAGGATCACCAAAAAACACGTCATCAGGAATCAAGCCCATAACCCGGTATATAGTTGGTTTATTCCAAAAATTCCTAGCCACCGCCAAGGACCATCCAAATGATCTCGTCAACAGCATGGCCAACCTGGGACATATGCCCGAACACTGATACCTTAACGCAATGGCATTGCAGCTAGTGTAACTATTTCCCCCAGATGCCGATGAAGAACCAGCATTCTTCGAAGAAATAAAATTCAGGTAACATCGAGGATGACTTTTTTCACCTTAAAGGACCTCCTTAAAGAACCGACATCGAAGCCCAGACCTGAACACTCTGCGGTAATAATCTAAATATATTCAAACATTAAACAACTTTTTTGACCAATTCATGTGAAACATTTATGTGAACTTCAATCCCACCGTTGGGCCCCTTTTATTGAGTCAATAACTATATTAACACTAATGTAAATATTTCTTAAGAAACAATTGTAAATAATATTTTAAGTTCAATAAAAAAAAAATCAAAATGAAAATTGCAAGGACCTACATATCATGGTAGCTTGGTCATAACAGTTTAAGGAGACGAAACGCTAAATAGCAGAATCGCGCAGAGATCGCAACCCCCGAAGACTGAGTTATATCACAAAAATCGAATAATAATAGCCGCTCAAGCTAATGATTTAATTATTCCGATCAAGGGTATTTTAATTTCAAAAATTGACAATCTGTCGAAATTCGCTCGGCAAGAACTTTCAAAATCTACAAACAAAAATGGACTGTGAAGGTCGAAATGTCTCAATTTAGGGAGAACAAGCTGCATCCTACTGCAACGGCTCCAATAAGGACGGGAAACTTGTCTTGAATCAAAAGTGAAGCAATTTTGTCTACTGCATTAATTGTACTATTTTTAATTTAAAATCGAGCTTAAAATAAAGGATTCAACATCTGTTTTGCTGTTTTGCCTTTGGATTATACTAATTTATAAGACCATATCCCTATATAGTGACATTTTTAATTTGTTACAATAAAAACAACAACAATCGTCAGTTCCATCAAATTGCATCCGTTTAACACATTTGTTCAAATTTTTTCGAATATTTGTGTGACATAATTTATCAACTAGAATTTGGTCTAATCATTAATCTGCATTTAAGAATCAATCCTCATATAATGAACCTTGATTTTTTAATAAATGTCGATTTTTTTTCGCGCGTAATCGGATGAATGTATTCAAATAAGTGAGGTAATTTAGAATTAAACGCTTAACAACAAAGTCTGGCATACCTTCTTCAATTTTCACAAACTGGATTTCTCCGCTTAAATCATGTCAATACTAGTAACGCACGTGTTATAAAATGTCCAGAGACAACACATTCATGTGGCTACCAGTGACACTTTGCCGGTAAGCCTGTTAAATGCTTTCCACACAATGACTTACTGGGTGTGTTATTGAACGCATCAAAGTTTTCTAACCGGCTTATAGCATACCTGTAAATGTGAGTATCTTTTTGTATCTCAACCCGTCTTCGGCGTAAAGAAATTATTGGGTAACTCACTTTCGGGCTTTGCTTGACGATTACACGTTGGTGTATGGAATGCTTTTATCCTTTATTACCCACATCATTAGTGAATCTAATCTTGACCTCTGAACGAATTGAGCATATGAAGTATTTGATGAAGTTAGTTGTCCTCTTGAGATGTGAATGGGAACGTTAATAATTGGTGTGTAGAATAAAAAAATGGGAATTTTGTGAATGGATTAAAATGTCATTTAAAAAAGTTGGCAGACAAAAAACCTTTATAAACGAGAGTTACCAATTTTGCAAAGAGAATAAATAAAATTCATTATGAAGAAACTCTAAATGGCACCAAACTTCAAATGGGTACATAAAAAATATTTATATAAAAAGAAGGAATATTTTTTAAGCTGGCTAGAAGTAGTTTTTTGATGAGATAACTTGTCAGTTAGACAAATTTCTGGACATCACGTTTAAAAGATCGTTTTTCGTATAACAAAAATGTTCAGCGTTTATTTGTCAACTCAATGAGGTCATTTAAAAAAAAAAACACTTATTTTTCCAACGAGTTGAATAATGTGGGTTTAATTTTGTTGTCTCCAATTCATTTAATGGCAAGTCAATTATGGTGGAACGTTGGACTTAAAGTACTTAACCAAAATTATATTCAATCTACGATACGATTTTGTGCAATGTTGATCAGAGAACCTGGCTTTTACCTTTCAATTAACCTTGCTGATTCGAGCAATAGTCCTCCGTTCAGATCTTCAGACGGTTTTCGAATCAATAGAAGTTAAAAAATCGACATCTCCCTTTGAAAGCTGTAAATATTTTCACTTTAATGTCAAACTATGCGCTTAATTATATGATAGTATGCACATTTTCTGTTGCACAGGAAAACAGCAACAGTGAGATCCATCGCAAAAGTTATCTCCTGGAAGTCAAATTTTCGCCTAATCAGGTGTTAAAAAAATGAACAAATTTTCTTCAAGCCCGCGCATATTTTCATTTTTTGCTCAATCTGAAGAAATTGTGATTACAATTGTGGTATAATGCATTTGCACAGAACAAGCAGTAGGATTGGGAAAAGAAAGAAAAGATTTTTTAATGAATTGGAACCAAGGTTTATTTTGGTCTCGATTGCTCGAACATGGACGGATAATTCGCTACCGACTTTTATTCGTTTGCTTAGTTCGTATTTTATTCGCCATTGAATCAGTTGATTTACTAACTCGTTTTGTTTTGTTTGAAGTTTTCCTCTGTATTTGAACGATACGAACTTGGACCTCCAACATGACAGTCCAACAGTGTTACCACTTCAGCATGACCACTCACTTAATCAGACTACCATTTCTGGTAAAACTCTCCAGTCATAGAACCGAAGTGGTCCCACACTCACATATGCTTGACGAAGGTTCACGTTAACTATAATCCTATAACACAAAAATAAGATCGAATTGATCGAACTATTTTACAAAAACCGAGGGGTTAAAAGTCAAATTAAATTAAGTGAACCTGTGAATATCTATTATTTGAAAAACAAATGTTATTTATTTTATGATCAAATATTATGCTGACACTTACAACGCCCATGAACTTAACTATTTACACGAACCTAAAATTTTGTATATTCTCGCGCTACAAAATGGATTAATTTACTTCTGAAAAACCATGCGAAATAGTGATCATTTACTGCCAAAGAGGATGCTTTACTTTTGAAAGAGTGCGAATTTCGAAATTAAATTCCGGAACAAAAAAATGCAGCTGATGTACGTGATGATATATTCCCGTGTTCGTTCTGTTATTTGCCGAAAGTGTACTCCTTGAACCAATGTTCTCCACAACTGAGCATCAGTCAAGATATCCTGAGGATGATTCTGCATAAAGATTATTTTTACTCCCATTATTCACCTAAAATTTACAATCGACGGGCTGTGGAGCAGCTTTACATTGTCGAAAATATTGCCCAAAATTCTTCACAAATTAGACGAATTTTCATCTCAGCTGCTGCGTAAATAAACAAAATTACCATATTAAGAGCTCGAAAATCGAAAACACGGAGAAGTCAATACATTTTTAACGTGTGAATGTTTAGTGTGGCATGATAATCAAATTTTAATGGGGGATTTGGACTTGGGCGAGCGATAGTTAATCCGCAAGTGGAAGCGCACTATTTCTTCAGCCTGTTGGAATAACTGTAAGGAAGCGCTGAACTTGGCAACCGTTATAACACGTAATGCCAAAAGGAACTACTTCGCATCGAAACTTAATACCTCCATGCCATTCAATCAACTTTGGAATAACATACGGCGACTAGAGATTGCTGGTGGTAAAACATATTTTAAGTGTGGATTACAACCGGACGAACTAAATGAACGTTTTCTTTAGGTCGGTACCAAACCTGAGCCTTTTAAATTTTCATCTACATTAAATTCTATACCATGAAGTTTCAATAGTTTTAACGTGGTAACTGAAATTGATGCAGTTGAAAGTTTGGCAGCAATAAAATCTTAAGCCATTGGTGATGACGGAGTACCAATTCATTTTATTAAACTCATACTGCCATCAATTATCTTACACTTTATCGTTAATCACTGCATCGCAACTTCAAACTTCCGGATTCTTTGAAAATTGCCAAGAAGCCTAATGCGCCTTCTCTTAATGACTTCAGGCCTATCAGCATTCTACAGGACCTGTCAAAGCTTTTTGAAAAAATATTAGCAAATCAGATCCAGAACCATTTATGCATGAATAAATTACTAAGCTCTTTTCGGTCTAGTTTTACAGCTATGGAAAACATCATTGAAGACATAAGATGGGACAAAGACAAAGGATACATAACACTACTTTGCTTGCTGGATTTTTCAATGGCATTTGACAAGATCAACCATGAGGTGCTTTGCTGGAAGCTCGAGCACTATTTTGGTTTTGGTGGCAGTGCATTTAAACTGTTGAGGAATTATGTGTCGAATAGAACTCAAAGAATTGTGATTGGTGATAAAATCTCTGTACTGAAGCTGATCAAGCAGTGTGTACCACAGGGATCTATTTTGGGACCTCTCCTTTTCTGCATATTTATTAATGACTTTAATTTAAATTTGCTTAAACTGTTCCATCCATCTTTATGAAGATGACGCTCAGTTGTACTTAGCTCGAACCATGGGAATGATTAAGGAACTTGTTTAACTGACAAATGATGATTTAGCTAAAATACATCACTGGACTCAATTGAATGGATTGCTGTCAAATAGAGAGTTATTCCATTGGCCCGTGTGATAAACTGAACTAAGTAGAATCCTTAAAAATCCTTGGATATATTAAAAATCATAACGGTCAAAATCAAATGTCCGCAGGTGGATTTAGGGATGTCTCAGGAGATTGTCGCTGAGAGTTACTTCACTCCAACGGCAACAAGGAGCAAACTTGTAAAATCTATTGTTGTTCCCATTATTACATATGCAGAGCTTGTGTATTGTAGTTTTGAGTCTGTCTCTCAACAAAAACTGCATGTAGCCTTAAATAATGCCGTGTCGTACGTTGCAAGTAAGATCATTTATCTAAAAGACTACTAGGTTGTACCCTTTTACAGCACAACAATACTAGAAACTGCATTTTCTTACACAATATAATAATGACAAAATCTCTACCTTATCTTTATAAAAAATTACAATTCGCTCAATCGCAAAAAAGTCTTGCCCTAATTATACTGAGTCACAAATATTTAAATTCACCTAGACTGTTTTTTTATGCTGTCAAGCTGTTGAATTCCCTTTCAATGCGTTTTGGACAATTTCTAATGCTAATCACTTAAAAAATAATAAACTGTTACTTTTCAGACTACTACTAATACTGAAAGTAAAAGAAGATAAAGAAACTCCTTTATAACTCTTTCATACTACTTTTATCTTTTCTATTTGATTTTATTTAATTAATTTTGTTTTCTTTTTTATGTTATTTTATGAGACCATATAACACTTATATACAACTGAATTACTCTAAGCACTAAAAAAGACATTGTCTTATTGTGCACTGATTTAATAATATAAATCAATTGAAATTGAATTAAATTGAATATGTCAGATAAACTATCCAACAATCGATTTATGTTTATTATATTTAGTTGTTCGTCAAATACGGCCCTAAATATTTATATTCGCTGACAGACAATGTTGTCAACTGTTAACCAAAGGTTACTTTAATATACTATATATAAAGCAAAAGCTTCACCACTACCACTGGCATAAAAAGGGGGTCAAAGAAGTCGATCAAAATGTCTTCAAAACACAAATATCTGATGGATAACACAAAAACAAATTTTACTGTGAAATACATCAAAAAAAGTTATTAAGTTGCTTTATGAGTGTAGCCAGTCGAGAGAGATATTCAACTCCTTAAGCAGACCCATTTTATGAGAAGCATACGTTTGATTGCAGTAATTACTTAGCATAGCGGATAGTTGCAGCGAGTGTGGGTCGTGTTCTTTTGTGGGTCAGAGAAGTCAGATTATAGTGCCAATGCTCATCACCTCAATCCCACATGAAGCAACAGTAACTTGAACTGGAATCTCTGTAACAAGTACATAGAACACTGCAAATTTCCTGGATAGTTGCAACTCGCTTGGTCTATTTTCTTCACAGCGACAGGCTTCTTGCCCCCTTAAACCACAAATCACCTGAATTCCGGTTTCAAATCCAAGTGAAGTTCCCCTCTAAGCGGACTTACGAGAACGTTCAGTTGAGTGTGTGGTGGCATTTCAAGAGCTTTGCACACTTTATTAGTGAATCACGTTTTGAGTTAAATCTTCCGAGCAGACGGCAACAGGTTAACTTTATTTGGTCATTCAATTTGGACGACAACAATATTAATTGTCTGGAAGAATAATTACAATACAGCGCGGACGTGAGAGGGTGTTGTTGGTAGCTGGATTTGATAAATACCTGACCGAGTTGTCTTGTGCATAGATACTCGAAAAAAATGTGCTTTGCTGTACAAGTAGTTAAACAAATAATTCAGATGATTATACGCAATCCAATAAACAGTTTTTTTTGAGCGATATTTTTGTGATTAGCTTCAGGTCCGGTACCATTCGCTGCGATTTGTGATAGCAGTTATATGAAAAGGCCAGCAACGCATCCTAATTAAGTGCAAAATGTGTGTTTAATTTTAAAATTGCGGCCTTATGGTTAATTTATAAGCATTTATGACCATTGAACAGATCCGCACTGTCCGCTTTTCCTTCCGACATTGCATGGCTTAAATTCAAATATATATTCTCAAGACTTTCTTCCAGATGAATAGTAACTAAGAAGTTCTGGCATCACTTTTTTTGTCGATATGGTTGCTAATCAACTTCTGCTGTGACGTTCAAGATCAGTAATCTACTTTTTGAGTTCATATCACAACTTATATAATACAAAACTTCGTCAAACCTTCTTCACGATACTTCACCTACGGAAAGGGGACCAAATATAATATGTAGAATATTTTCCTTAATGCGACTAAGATCATCTTTATTGGTCTTTGAAAATCTAAAGTTTTTTTTCTGACCACAACGAATGATTCTAAGTCTGATTCCTAAATTGACTGCAGACCTAAGGCCTTGACAACTACCACCCTATACCTGCCGATTTTTTGGTTCATCCGAAACGTCGATGTGACAGTCCACAGCAGTTGTCTTTCCATTTGCTCATTACCCTCTGTGCCTACTATAAAGTTTCAGTATCTCAGTGAAATCACAGGTAAAGTACAGGCAAAGTGCTAAAGTGCAACTAAAATGAATTCTGGATATAACCAGTTCTAATGCAATTGTCCTCCACACTAATTTACTTAAGATATTAATGAGAAAAATGTATATTTAAGAAGGTTAGCTTTTGTCATATATTTCTTTATAGATGAATGTTTCGAATTCAAGTCTACTGATCGACGCGCACGCCACCAAATCTTATTTTATTTTAAACTAATCTTTTTATATAAATATTTTTGTTTATTGACCTTTTAATCGCCAAAACCGAATGGTTGACAGGGATTTGCATTTTTAGAATAACCTTGTGATGTTAATCTTCTTGTATTTTTGAATTCAATGACGATGGATCATCTTTGCGTCATGCAATCGAGGATAGATTTTTTTCTTTTCGTGAATTTATTTACTCTTTGCTCACTGCAAAGTTATGAACGGAAATGAGTGTCCATCCTCAGAAAGCAAAGAAAACCGAAGTTCGTCATCAATTTGCGAGAAATATTTGTCGTCGAAGAAACTTCTGTGTTTTTGTTGTAATAATGTTGAAATGATTCATCGTAACTTAAAATTCTTAATTTGGGGTTTCCTTATTTAAGCTTCATTTTCAGAAAAAAAAAGATGAATGAAACGATGTCATTGACTTTCATTCCCATGATTTAAATGATTTTTAAAATGAAAGTGAAATCCGTTCATGCATCAGGAACTTCTGGGAATAGAAGAAAACCAATCGGCTTAAATTGATCAATGAAGACGACAATTGAGTACATTTGTCAGCGTCGGAGGTAATATGAAAATTCATAACTTTTTAAAGGAATTCTTAAGATAAACCAACCTTTTGCTGCTACTGCTGCTGCTGTTGCATCTTTTGCCACCGGAAACAATTTTTCTGCTAGTTACGTGTCTGTTTTAAGGGTTCCGTATTTAAAGGGTGCCAACGGAACCATATTACTAAGCGTCCGCTGATCGTTTGTCCGTCCGCCCGTCTATCACAGGGCTGTATCTTCTGAACCATAATTATTTTACTGGAATTGCAACAAAACCGATCTCGAGCTTTCCTTTTATGTGTCGGTAAGGGTTCGGAAAATTATAACTAAGTGTCCTGGTCCTCCAATTTTTCCTCGACCAACTATTCGAATCGATTCAACATGATCCAATATTTCTACTTAACTTGACAATGATACAACTTAGAGCGCAATTACTTTGCGTTTGTAGTACGAAGTTCTGACCCTGAACTTAATTTTATCCAATGTCGACAAAGCTGGTTTTAATAATATCTCAACCTTTCTTTATAATATTGATTGGCTATCAAGATTCTCAAATTTATATTCAAGTGAATCATATAACTTGTTTACACAGCATGTTGATAACGCAATCAATATGTACACTCCTAAAGCAAAAACAATTAGCAACTCTAAGCGTTTTTGGTTAAAATACTGGTCAATACTCGTCAAACTTAACGATAAAAAGAACAAAACCTAAAAACAATTTCGAAAAACCATTAACGATCCTTAACGGTGAATCCAATATAAAATCAAATAGCAAATGTTTTTTGGGTTTCATAACCAGAAGAAAACAATCCAGTGGTATTCCAAACTGGACGGTGTATCTTCAGATCTCCCAACTACATATATGCAATCTGTTTGTCTATTATTCCAACCTGTCTGCTGCGTAACTTTCAGGTAATTTTGAAAAAATTTCCTCGCATGACTCGATAAACATCAGCAACTTCACCTTGTCAATTTCTTAGTATGCCTCAATACTACTCAAAATGTGTGCAAGTGTCTTCGTATCTTATTTAACTTCTCCTTAGAATATTGTGATTTTCATAGTAAACTGTCAAACGCTATATCATTATCTGTAAAATCTTCACTATATCCTAAGTCAATGCTCAGTTAAATAGTTTTATTTCGCCATTTTAGCATGGGTTCGTAGCTGTCCGAGCTACAAACACATATCTCGCTATTTTGTGCAACTACGTCTCGAATGCCTTGAAGGACGGCTCGCAATGCGATAACATATACACAGATGTCTGCACTTAAATGGGTTGGTAAATGGGTACCGACAGAAGTCTGTCATTCATTTTGGGTCCACAGGGCTGTTGTACCATATAGCTGCCCAACTATTTCCCTTGCTCATTTATGATTCTCCTGGCATAATTCAGAACTCGCAATATTCAATGTACGCACATGACACATGAATGATCTTCCGGTTCATTGAGTCTGCAAATGATTGTTAACAAATACAAGAATATCTAGACAGATTATCGAGAT
Source organism: Orthonevra nobilis (assembly GCA_963555765.1). Taxonomy (NCBI): domain Eukaryota; kingdom Metazoa; phylum Arthropoda; class Insecta; order Diptera; family Syrphidae; genus Orthonevra; species Orthonevra nobilis. Next base: position 58,170,009 of record OY743226.1, read on the forward strand.
GGTGTAAACTTAATTCCATAGTTTTAAACTTTTCTATATATCAAAACCTTTCGTTTCGTCGTTACCATTCCCTAACCTATCACACGCAATATAAATTTGGTGTCATACCGCATAAAATCTTTCACCTATTAATAAATAAACCTTGACCAGAAATTAAATTTCCTTAACTCTATTCTGGTGTCCAAAGACTTCTTCGATCCTCATAATTTGAAACTTCTCTTCTTCGCGTTTGTAAGATCACTCCCGAGTACCTATTGCAACCAACTGTACGAAGTGAACTTCGTACATCTTGAATAGTGAGGATCCAAAAACGTTTCATAAGAGTTGCAGTGCACTGACTAACAAGGTGTATTGACTTGCCTCCTAACGAAGTCAAGTAAAAAAAATAAGGAACTGGAGGTCGTCTGCGTAGATCTCACGTACGTATAAAAATTGAAGAACTCAAAAAATGTGTATTCGTTGACACTAAAGCGTACTACTTGTCTAGAAAATGTTGTTTTAAAGCCAATTACAATTACATACACTTGACGATAAGTAAAGTTGATTTAATAAGAGTTGAATATTAAATTTGGAAATTTGTAATCCATGAAAACTTAGAGCATTGCCATCTTTTATGACAGAAAACGACGTGGTTTATTTTCGTCTCGGTTCATTTGGTTAACGCCAATCACTTGCCTGATGTCTGGATTGCGTGTCGTCCTCATAAACCGACGTCTCGTCTCCAGTAATGATCCTATTGATGAATGTGGAATCAGATTCAGCCTTGTAAATTGTACAAAATCGCCAATTGAGATAGATGTACTCTAGTCTACGTATCTTTTGCAAATGTCAAGCTATGACGCTAAGATTTAGAGGGAATATCAACAACAGAACTCAAATCGGAACGATGGGAGCGCCACATTGTAGTTATTCTGGGAATTTATTGAAAAACATTTTTTTTACACATGTTATGTAAATGCTTGCCTGAAGGTACCTATTTTATTTATTTTAAATAGAAAGTTATTTGTTTTTTAATTTTCCGTAAATTTTAAATATTCAGACATGTGTGCCATTGTGAAATTGAATTTTCAAATTGACATAACCTACTCGAAGTTCTCCTAACGGATCGAAATTTATTTAAAATATATTTTTTAGTCATATAAACAATTTGTGCAGCAACCTTTACGCAGAAAGATATTTCTCATCGCTGGCTTTGTAAAAAAAATTTTAAACACTACATCTTCTCTTCGGAGAGCAAATAAATATAAATTAGATTTCGCGAAACACGACTTTAGTTACCAAATGTATGGCCTCGAAATGTTCTTTTATCAAAACGGTATAATATCTATCCTCTGTTCATCGTAAAAGTTTGTTTCAAAAAGAGGCAAGGAATTATTTTAAATCATTTGATTAGTTTTGAAGATAACCTTACACAATGCATACAATCTTACTCACTTACATGTTTAAAATTTAATGTATAGAAGAAGGTAATAGAGAAATGGATGCTAAAAGATCTTTTGCTGATCAGTTTTTCTGAGTCGCTCTCTTAGATTAGATTAGATTAGATTCTTTATTAGTAATTAAATTACTTTTAAATACATAAAAGGAATAGTATAAAATATTATTGCTTAGACAATAAAACTAAAAGAGAAGTAATAAAGTTTAACATTATAATTAGATAACAATTCAATATTAAGCTACTGGTGCAAAATGTGAAATTCAAAAACTCAATGAATTATTAACATGATTTTAATTTAAATTCTTCCTAGGATATTTTCACTACACATTCTTTTAAATTTAAACAAGGAGGTCACAGACTTTATTTCACTCGGGAGTTGGTAAAATTTCTGGAAGCCTTTGTAAAGAATACTATTTTGAGACGCCGCTCTGGAAACAAAGTTGATTCTTATATCCTCCGCGTTTCGTAAGGGGTATGGCTGACCATCAGCTACCAAACTTACATTCACAGACAGATACTTAGGTATGATTTTGTAGTTCATTTTGAAAACAAAGACCATCGCATTCAACTCGATTCTTTGTTCAATATTCATCCACCTTAAAATTTGCAGCATCGAATTGATCGGTGTGAATCGGTTACACCTCAGGATGACTCTCATAGCCCTATTCTGCAGTTTTTGCAGTCTTGCGATCTCCCCCTCTCCACATAGGAACAGTACCGTGGCGCAGTATTCAAAGTGTGGCTTTACAATCACATTGTAGATATTGATTAAACACGTAGTTGACACTTTACTTCTTATGCGCTTCATGAAGCCAATCTTTTTTCCGACCTTCTTACACACAAAATCCACATGCCTACTAAACTTCAATCCGCTATCCACTATTACCCCCAAATACCTCATATGGTCGACAACTCCAATGACTTCACTCTCCATTGTTAACTGGATGTGCGAAGGAGAGAAGTGGATGGTCATTACTTTTGACTTACTAACATTGAGCTTCAATTTATTCTGAATCAGCCAGTCTTCAACACTTTTCATATCTTCCTGCAATAGGCTCACACATAGGCTCACTTGCTGTTAGATATGACTCAAACCAACTAAGCTCCCTGCCATTTATGCCATATTTTGACAATTTCTTTATTAATATTGTCCTATCTATGGTTTCAAAGGCCCTTTTAAAATCAAGACACACCGCAATAATTCCATTCTTTTTCTCCAATTCTTGCTTCCAATTTAAGATAAGCCAATTTATGGCCGTCTCGCATGAGTGATTTCTCCTGAATCCAGACTGTTCTTCGCTCAGCAACCCATTACTCTCCAGGTATTTTACTAGCTGCTTGTTGACTACCCTCTCCAGAATCTTTTCCAACATGGGAAGCATGTTTATTGGCCTAAATTCCTCGCATTTATTTGTTCCAGCAACCTTAGGCACAGGTACCACCACCGCCTCTTTCCAACATTCTTGAATAAACCAAACCAAATAATTATAATTGGGGGATTCATGTCACTTCCTAATTAGTTCATAGCCTCGTATTTTTCAGAGTTTCATAATGCATTGAACTGAGCGCTCTATACTTAAAGTGTCGTATTTCTGCTCGCGTACATATCGGTCACATTTCTTCGTTGCCATAAATGTTTCAAGTTTTTTCTGCTGCACAACAACTTATTAAAACGAAAAGAAACGCCAGATAAAAGTGAATACAAATTATTAGACGCATCGCAACCAATTTGTTGCTCACAGCTACGAAAGTGCGCACTTCGGACTTACGAAGCTTTCTACCATCGTAGTTTAGTAGAAATTTCGTAATTCACAAGTGAGAATGACTTTTCAAAAACTACGAAGTGACATGAATACCCCTAAAGATTTGATAAAGTCAATATTTTTGTCTATTCAATTTCAAAAAAATGCCTTCAACAGGATTGTAATCAACAGCGGATATTAAATTAAAAGGCGTAACAGACAGACAGAGTTGCTTTCGCATGTAGAATTGTTCTCTGAAACCGCATCACTTTTCTTACTTTTACAACTTTTACACTTGTCGTAGCAATTAAAGAAAAAGTTCAGATTTAATTTAATCTACAAACCTTGACTATTAAGCTACGAGTATTTAGTTGGATAAGGATAATGATACGAATGTTCTTCTCGTATTTTGATTGACTTATTTAAATAAATAGCGCTAATTTGACTGATGTATAATATAATATAATTAGGCATACTGTCCAGCTGAGTTTTTTGTGGCAAATGATGAGAATAATAAACGTGGAGCACGAATGTAAATTTTTTATAGCTTGGACTAGTTCAGCCAATTTTTGCAAAACTTTATAGAAATACAGAATCTACGCCTTCCTTATGAATCAAACTGTCCATTGGTGAAAACCGTATGAAAATCCGTTCAATAGTTTTTCGGTTTATCGCGTTCAGACAGACAGGCATGTTAAAATGATAATGATTCTGCCAATCGTAACTCAAAGAAAATATTTTTCGATCTTGCTTATGAGGCATCTGATCTCTTACGATATCGATTGCTTCGAATTGATTTCCCATACTACATTTCCTGCTCCCAGGAATCGGTTTTTGTTTCATGAACCATGTCACAGGGAAAACTTTTGGTAAAATGAACAGTAGATTTCTTTTAAAATATCAGTAGACCTTTTTTAAAAACCATCTCATAATAATGTTAAGTTGTTATTTTAACTAATAGAAAGAGTACATTGTATTGTTTATAAATAAATAAATAAATAAATTGCTTATTAAGTGAGTACTATATGCGAGCACGGGCAGTATAAAGCTTTCCTTTCAGGTTACGAGTTATTTTTCGGTTACAGAACATAGCGAATTTGTCAATGCACTTCATCCAACCTATCTCTACGCGGTACTTAGTACGAGTACATGAACTTTTCACACACAGGAAAAAGTTATGTATATAATAATACAGGGGCATTTCATCATCGTTTTGATGACACCGTCGTCAAAAAAAAAGAATTATTTATGCGATATCCTCCCGGCGGGTAATTATCAAGGACTACGAAAACTCCCTTATATACAAATACACTAATACATAACATAATTATTCGATTACGTCATGATAGGTTACTGACAAATCTTTTTGGAAACTCTGTGCAGCATAATGGAGGGCAAAACCTCAAAACATCAACAGAAACTCTTCCATTTGGATTTGCATACCGTATCTATTAATTTGCGTTCTTACCCAACTCCTTTGTTTTCAGTATAAGCTACTACATCGTTTTTCTCAAAATATCGATCTCAAAAATTGCATTAAAGATACATCGTAAACATAAATATTTTCCTTAGTTTTATTTATAGATATTTTTTTTAAACATTTATTCTTAGCAGAAGGCTACAAGGTCATGAACGATTCTTCCTACATTTCTATTCTCATATTTAATTTCAAAACGAAAAACACAATAAAATTGAAAGTTATCATCATGGTCGAAAAATACATGTGACTGGTACCACTTTAATGGCCTTTAGGCTACTGTAGGGGTCAGTTTCAGAAAGCACAACAAAGCGGTCTGCGATTTGGCGGTCTGCCTTCATAATTTAGCTCCATTTATATGTTATGATTCACTCCGGAAAGTGAAGGGAAATCGACATTGATTTATTTGACTAATTGATTTGTTGACGTAGTCATATACTTCCCTAGACAAAAATCATCACATGTTGCCATAAACATCAAGGAAATAAATAACTTCGTATCCACCAGTGGTAACAGCTGGAAGCGGACGGATTTAACATGATTTAGGAATTCGATCGACATCAGTCGATTTCAGTTAATAATTAGTGACATCGCAATTAATTTACCTTATTATCCTCACTATCATTAACTCGTGTTGGGAAATAGGGTCCAGGTCATCATATTTCCCACCGGAACAAAATCGCTGCGACAGTCATGCAATTTGAATCTAACATAGTGGCATACACACGAATGGGCAGTAACGCATTTGGCGAGTCAAACAAAAAGCCTATTTGATTAGGTATTACGTTACAAGATCCAAGGTCAGACCTTGATCCACTTTCAGGACTGCAATGATTACATGCTCATAATGTCATTTCGACACGTCTCTATTTGACATGAATGCGCGCAATTGTGTCCGCATATATGTGCACGCTTGAAAATACCAGCTCAAATGTTTAATAGGTTATTGCATACCTTGTAAGCTCCCGAGATTCATGACTGTCATTTGTCTCTACCCAAGGAATTGTTTGAACTGTAGCGAAATTATGTGAGAAATGATTAGTGTAGAGAGGCGCTACCTTCAAGCGATTAGAGGTTTCAGTGTTCGACCTAAGCATTAGCTCACGCTATGCCAATTAACTCGTGGGTGAATAGTCTGGTCATTCACTTAAAATCGAGAATATGAGATTTTTTTTATTTGTGTGTACTTGAAAAATGAATGCAAGTGGGTCATCATCACCAGCCCGTGTAATTTTCAAAAAAAATTGACTTCGTATCTTTCTAATCTCATACTTCGATTGCATATAAGCCTGGTAATCCTTTTGATCGCAAATTTAGTTAAATGCAGTTCTCCTTCGATCTTTATTTGATAGGAGAGCAAACTCCAACACGATTTTTTTTGGAACACTTAGCTGGGGGCTTTAAATCACCTGAAGTAGACAATTCAATCAAACCTTTGCCATGACACTACTAAGAAGAGTCTCGGCAAGACCGGTTCAAAAACTCAATTTCGGACTCCATCAAATTTCCATAAAACAGCAAACATTCAGTAAGTTTTAGGAAGATAGCTGTTGGATGAAAACATGATGCACTGCAGTTCAGCCTTGGATAGTGTCGGATCCGAGACAGGCAGCAGGTCATAGAAGCGTCGAAGTTATGATAAGAAATATGTTATAACCAGCAAAAGAATTTTGCTGTTGGTAGTTTCTTTTTCAAAAGCTTGAGAAGCTCGGTAGTGTAAACAATTGATGATTCCGTATATTGCGATCGCACATGGAGAGCCCATCCGTCGATAGTGGCTCTCCACCAAAACTATGAAGTGACCTATCCCCAATAGGTTCTTAATGAAGCACAGAAAAGAATTAAGCCGCTCTGTGATTTCCATGAGTTCTTCAAAAAAATTATTTATCAAGAGTTCGGAGTTTGAGGCTTTTTCAGTAGTCTCTGAGCATTCAGTTTAAACCCAACATCCATTGGATTGTCTATTGGAGTTCATTATGAAGTGAGTCGATTGACTTCACACTATAGTGACAGCATTGCGTTTTGCATGCATTTAAATTCACTCTGTCCAGTACGCTTTTCATTTATTGAAGCAGATAAGAAATCATTCATGAAAATTAAAAAAAAAAAGATTCGGAGACAAAACGAAACCCTGCGGCTCACCAACATTTGTATTGTGAATTGCTGACTTGGAACCAATGAACATTCCATTAAATAAGAAATTCGTTGATCCCTTAAATTAAATTAGAAAATTAGGCTTGAAAATAGCAGAAATCTATGAAATAAGAATATTAAAAAGACCTCTCTCAATATTGTGTGATTGGACTAGATGATCTGGGATTAGGAGTCGGAAGTCTTTGGACGAAGGTTATTTTTGTTCTCGTAAATTTACATCGCCGTGTCGTGGTAAAAAGAGTATTCTTACCTTACCTGACTGCGGATAGACACTTTAAAAGACGCGAAAGAGATGGCGGAAATTGAAAGTTCAAGGGCTTTTCTCACTACAACATGGCGATGGAACTAACTCTACTAAAACCAAGATTTATTTACTTTTTTCTATCCATTCGTTACCTTATCCAGTTGAGGCAGTAAAGAGGCTTATCTCTAATATGATAGAAGTTGAATTATCGAAGGCCCAATATCATGTTATTCTCATCTTGCGAGTTCTCTTATAAGAAGCCGAATCATGGACGATATGCAACACAGCACAACAGATTCAATGGACTTTCGAAAGAAAAACTGTCTGTTCGATATACGGTCCAATTTGCAAGGGGGGGGGGGGGGTGGGGGTAATTGGGAGAAAACGTTCACGCGAAATCTACGAGCTCAACAAAGATGTGGATTTCGTCCGTAGTTAAAATCCCTCATTTACAACGGCTCGGCTATATTGAGTGAATTGACAACTACATCCCATCTCAGAGTGTCTTCGATTGATATCCACCAGGTTTGTGTAAAAAACGATGACCGAACTGCAGGTTCAAGGATCAAGCAAACGGAGATGCCACGAAGTCAGGTATTATAAACGGGAAGCCACGTGCCCGAGATCTTGAACCATAGATCAGAAGCACTATTAAGCAAAGTCCTTCTCTAAAAGCGCTACAAAATATGAGTTCTCTAGACTACGTTATTTGAAAAAGCAACTGGGTTAATCGTGTATAGTTAATTAAAAATAATCTTCCCTTATTTCAAGCTACCGTTCCTACAAATTTATTGGGACGCAACTAACTAGCTTAAAGCCCTGGCAGGCCTCAATTTTTTTTTTATATTTTTTTGAAAAAAACTTAATGTAAGTTTACTTAAAAAAATTAGTAAAAGAACAAAGGGTGTTACATTTAATATATTTGACGATGTGTTGCCCTAAAATACAAGCCAATTTAGAGATCAAAAACATCCAATTTATTTTTAAACGATGTACTATCTTGGTTCGCTGTACACCATGGTAATCAATTATCGCTGTGCTCCCTCCAAGTTTTCATTCAATGCCGTTTAACCTTAACCCTGCCAATTAAATTTGCTATCAACTCTCACACACAATATTCATAGTGTGGTTATTAATTAGGCTGTCCGCCCACGGGTGGTTCGTTTAGCAAAATTGAAAGTGAGCCTGCCGAGAAGAGCATCTGACATTTTCCATTTGTCCTATTTAAAATTGGCATTGTTGACTTTAAACAGGTACACTCAGCTAACTTTCCAAAGATACTCGCGGCTATCACATTTTTATTGAAATTATATAGGTTGGTATGGGGTCGTCTGTCAGTGACCCTTTGGCTACGAAATGATGGAGCATTTTATTTCAGTTTGAATGACTAGCCGCATCCGAATGAGAAAGAATTAGTTCGACTAGAATTTTACAAATCACTGAGTATCTGGAACATGCACCCAATAATTGACAGTTTATTACCACTTGAATTGTACACCAGGAAGAACGAAAATACTTGCCCCCCGATAATGCATACATAATAGCGGTTTGTTGGTTGTGCAAGAATTAGGGCCGGTGAATGAAATTGGTTGCAGGTAGTGCTTCTATTGAGTGATAATTTCACAATTTTGTCCACTTTAATCTTCAATCCAGTTAATTGTGACTCGTGACAGAATTAATATTGACCCAATTAGAGGTTTCGAGCTACATAGATCAATTAAATTAAACTTTGTATAGGAATTATTGCATTTGACCATGGGTTTGGCTGACAATCTAGTAGATACGCACTTTCAAAAAATTAGAAATGTGTGCACTGCTTTGTAGGCACACTAAGGTGAACATTGTTGTGGTTAGTTTTGATGTGTGGTTTTCAGTAAGGAAATGGTTAGATTCATAACATGGTTTATCCACAGACCGTGGGTTGGAAATATGTATGTACACATGCTATATAAATTACAATCTAAAATTATTATGAAGTATGAAATTTCAAATTCGAAATTTTGTATTTTTTTCAAGTTTGAATTGAAATTTCATGTGACAGGTTGCAATGGCATGTCATAAAATTGTAGAAATGAAGAATGATTTTAGACTGTCTCAAGAAAACGCTAAATAATAATAATAATACATTTTGTATCTGGCTGGCAAGCCTTTTTTTTATTGGTAGCGATTCAGCCTTTGTGAGCTACGTTTTATAAAAAAAGCAATCAACTTAGTTTTTTGTATGAACAAATCGCAGATGACTCCGTGTACCCAATATTTGAGTCGACTTTGGGTACGTTCCAGCGTGTGGATTTTTTGCCTTGAGAAGAAATCGAGACATCATCGTATTTAAGCTGAATTCGTTCGACGCGTAATTGCGTTATGAGGACCGGTTTTTGAATTTTGTTAAGCGGCTTAATTTTTTGATGAAGACTTTGTTACTCGAACCTTTTGACATTGAGGTTAGCGTTTTATATAACTTAGGTGCACAGTCAATCATAACTTTAAAATCGATTTTAACAACGCTCAAGTTCTTTCCGGAAACCAGCTTGTCCTTATGATGAAAAAGGTGGATCTGATGAGGCTGCTACTTATCCATAGTATCTTCATTGCTATCGCCATCCATCACAGACCCTAAGAAATTTTTACTTACACCTTGTTGTAGCATACAGGATTAAAATTCGTATTTATGTTCATCATTTGCATGACCTGGACTCCTAAAGCTTTTCTGTGCTTTCTTGCAGACTGTTTGGAGTTTGTATTCGTGATTTCGTTCATTTTTAGTTTGTTTGTACACACTTTGTCCAGATGATCCATCGCAGCAGCATTTGCTAAATAACGTTAGTAACAATTAGTGGTATGGTTCAGTAATTCTCGAATCTTCACTTCAGCCGAAGTTTTAATAAAACTGTTGTTGCTTGGATTGTTTTTTTTATATGCTTAGAACCGGGAATTACAATAAAGTAATGGGTTTTTAATGAAGCTGAAGTATTATTTACTTCCCATCTTAAAGTTCTTTTGATAAGCACAAATTCAAAATCCAGAGCCAATGCACTCGCAGTAATTATCTTTGGGATGAATTTGTGGAACAGGTGTACTCTTTTTCCTTTTATATTGGACTTGCTTTCGTTGATCCTTATGGTAATTTATAAATAAAACCGTTGCAACGGCTTGAGTAGAAATATTTTCTTTTGCACTTGATAATTTCTAATTTTTTAGTATACGTTGAACATTCGTCAATGGGTTTTCGCGGCCTGATTCTGGAGGACCTAGATGTGCTCGATAAATCATTTGATTCACTTACTGCAGTTCGATTCTTGATTCGTCACAATATATGAAAGGATATCCATTTCACTTTTCTTTATTTCTTTATTTTCTCATACGAATTATTTTCCACTGTTTTACTTTTCTGTTTTTCACTTATGATTTTGTGTACTTATGCCTCCGAATTAATGATGCCGAATTTATATCTGTCAAATGATTTTTTTTTTCTACTGTTTAATTAATTAAGTTTAATTTACACAAACTGCATTTTTAAAAAATTTGAAGGAATATCTCCAAACACTTAAGCAGTGCAAAAAAAATCGTCAGTCCTAGAAATAAGTCTGAATTCCAAAACAAATTCACTTTTTGTGGCAAAGTATTGATTTGCAACTATATATAAGCTCATTATTCCTATTCATTTCAAATTAAACATATTTTAAAGTCGACTTAAAGCTCGTTGTTTTTTTAAAACATAAATTGTTCTATCAATAAAAAATAGTAATTTGGCTTGCAGGTTTAAGTAGTTTCCGGACGCAGTAAAAAAAATTTATATCATCAAATTTTAGCCGGCTCTGCAATCTGAATGACTCATCGAATCATAAGAAGCTCAGTTTATTTACAAAGTATTTTTAGTTATTTTCAAAATTGGCATTTCCACTAAGCGATAAATAAAAATGATCGCTAACGATGAACCTAATCAGGGGTTATTTACAGAATGTTAATTATTGACTCCTCAGAAGGTCAATCGGTCAAGTACACCTTTCTTCGGTTTACACGGAAAATTCGTTCCTAAAAATATCGTGTAAATTGAAATCTCAGATTTTTGTATGAAAAACCGTGTAAATCGAAAGAAAAAATAAAATGCACAGAATTTTTTCATTTGTTTTAAATCAAATTCATTTATTTCAACGCAAATAAATATATCAATCCACTCATAATTAAATTACAAACTATCATCACTACTATTGCCAATCAATCTTTTCTTCTTCGCTGATGAGACTTCGCTTTCATCACTCAATATTATTGGCGATTCTGCTTCAATGGATGATAGATTACTGAAAATTTCAGATGGAAGAGACTTGGCAATGAAATCAGTAACCAACATGTAAGAAATTGTTGAAATCTCGCTGGAACTGGAGAGCCCGCTCAACATTAGGGACATGTTGTAGAAAAAAATTACCCAATTTTCACCCGATTGCAAGTTCTTCGTGGAAGACTCTTGATGTGAATGCAATTGGTTCAGTCTCCACATCAGAACCCTTGTCTTAATCAATTGTATCATTAATCATGTTAATTTAATCATCCTCATCTAATTCTGCATCAGCCACTAGCTCTTTAATATCTGTTTCAGTAAATTTCTCGAAAACTCCTCCCAGCGCATAAGCCAACTCAACTTCAACTACTTTTGGCCATACTTTTTTCCAACAAGCATTCAGCGTTGATTGCTTAATCTCGGAGTATGATAATGCCACTAAAATCGAATATTGTACATTTTTTCCAAGCATCCGTAACTGTCAAATATGCATCATTATTAGTATGTTCTAAAATATACCTTCAGGTTCGCTTGATATACAGTGCCTTTAATTGTTGAAATTATTATACCGTGCAAATCGGGGGACAGGTGTACATATATTGGTGAGAGAATCTAAACTATTCAGGGACTAACTCAGTCACACTAACAAAATTCATCATAATCGGCTAAGCCGTTTGGGAGCAGTTCAATGACTAATCCACGTGCAGTAGAAATTTTAATATTAAGATATAATCAACTGGTATCGAGTGTTCATCTTTGTTGTTCAAAATAGGAACATATTATTGGCAACGTGTTAAATAAAAAGAAAACTCGACTTAGTTTACATTTTATGCTAGGTTAAATTCGTATTGCAGTGAAAGTTTTCAATACTTTACAAAAAACAAAAAAAAAAAAAAACAAAACAGAAAAACCCAACTATGTATGTGGAAAATACTATATATGTACAGTGTTGTGGAATATAATGAGAACACACATCGTTTCCCAAGTCTCGGTCAATTTTACAGTTGTTGAGTTACAAAAACAAAACAATTTCTTATGTTCTGATTTATTTTTTAAGTAAACGGTTAACTACAGACATAAGAGATGCTTCAACTTTAATAATTCCAGTGGTCTGAAGACTTTTGTAGCAGACTGTCGGTTTTGTTCTGTGCAAAATAATGAGAACAATATCAATCTCGGGTCATTCATATTTGCAAAGGCATACATTTTAAGTTTTTTTATTAGTTTGTACAACTAATGGGTATTGGAGAACAATTAACAATAGAAGTTATGATTATTCAAGAGAAGGATGGGCCGTAACAAACATTGCATTGAAGAACGCCATGGGAGAAATCGCCTAAATTGTTTCTTGCTCATTGGGAAATGCCTTACAAAAGCAGAAAACAAAAGAAAAACGTGGTCGAAGATGCAAAACAGCAACAAAATCTTCAGATATGAAAGATACTTCTGTGATCAAACGAACGTTTATAGAGCAAAAATTAAAAGCCTATCTTCCAAAAAATTGTCCTCTCTCTACAGAAGAGTAACAAGGATTGAATCAATTTCGCCAAAAGCCATCAGCACAAAAAATTTGAGCATTGCCGGAACATTCTTTGGTCAGACGAAACCAAAATCGAATAAAAAAGAAGGCCGGCGGTTGAAATAAATTTTATGGTCTGGAGATGCTTTCACTATCATGATGTTGGACCTATTCATACAAGAGACTCTAACCAAGGAAAAATACATTGGGATCGTAGAAACAGTTATGTATCCCTACGCTGACGATAACTTGCCGTTTCTTTGGCTGTTTCAACAGGACAGTGATACGAAACATACGGCCAAAGTAACGAGAAAATACTTCGTGGAAATGAAGAACCAAGTTCTTAATTACCCAGCACAGTCCTAGACCTTAATCGTATAGAAAATTTATGGGGATTTGTTAAATGATAACTAAGATAGACCCCAACACCAAGAAATAGGTTTGAGCTGTGGCAAAATGTCCACAAATGTAAAAAAAATATAATTTAATAATTATAACTTCACTCAAGTTTTGTTTTTTTAACTCAAGAGCAAGTTCACCTACTTCTCTGTTCTTATTTTTTTGCACAATACTGAATGTACTCTTGACTGACACAAAAATCAAAAAAAAGGAGAATGAATCGATATCTTGCTTAAGACTTTAAAACACCTAACCCAATTTCATATTAGAAAGGTTTCCTGGGCTGCTACAATTCTTAAGGGTAAAACAAAGGAAAACTGATTTGATTGCAACGCAGGCGGGTGATTCCAACCGACATGCTATTTGACTTAAAAATGTTGCAATTTATTAATTCAAAGAGGAAAAATGTGTGAGACTACTCCGTGTTTGAATTAGAGGGAGAGGGAGGACCTCCAAATTTTCAGGGTGGATGGCAACAAATTTGTTATGGTTAAAATTTATCTCACTGACATAGCCTCTAATGTCATTGAAAAGTAAGTTATTTAGATCACATGTTAATTTCCCACGATAAGCAATGTATTGACAGAAACTATCAAAAAATGCAAAAGAAAATGTGCTGTGACGTAGACCGAATTGCCATTATTTTCCAGAAGGAACAAGATCTCCTATTTTAGAGCGGCAGCTTGACAAGCAACCTCGCTCACAATTGGAGACGCAAACCTTGCAATTATCTTGACGGATATGCCGGATGTTCTTAGTGGGCGGTTTAGAGAAGTTTCAATTGCGGGGATTGTGGGCTATAAAAATCACACCCAACCCAGTCTTTTTTATTTTAAATAAGTAGTCAATTCACACTATTTTTGCCCAGCTTTGTAAAAGCTTCCCAATGTGCGTTGGAGAAAACTTTTACTTTTTTCTTGAACAGTCTATGTTAGGGTAAGTTGACTAATAGGAAAAAAGCATCGATAATTCCCTTTTTCCACATTTGAGGGACATAGTTTTGTGTTGAAAACGAAACTCTTAGTTTAAGATGTAAGTTTTTTTCCAAAAGCCATAACCAACTTAATAGGAATAAGACTTTTATTACTTCTAGATGAGCATCACAGAATAAGCTAACCTAACAGTATAAACATAACACACGAATACCATTAGTAGGGTCATATTAACTTCCACTTTTCTTATAAAACCGATGAAAAGTTAGCACCACAATGCCAATTCACTTAAGCAAAACACACCATTATTCTGGCTTACGAAACGCTTGAGCTAGAGCCTTCTCTAATGTATTTATATATTGTGCTTGACAAATTTGACTGATTGTCACATCAATGTTAAAGCAAACTCTTAATTGTGGTTATTTCTTATTTCAGATGTAAATTTCCTGACAAATCCAAACTTCGAGCCAATTTGCACAGACCACCAGGAGCGGTTCATTGAAAGCGATGGCAAAGAATCTAGTCTTATATTGGAGTTCAATCCCGGACAAGTGATACGCGAGTCATGTATGCGCATACTAAGTGCCCCCGAATCCTATGGTTTCATTGTCAGGTTGATTCGGCCAAAACTGCGAAAATCTTTCCACAACGCACACTCAGGACCGCCACAGAAAACTGCCGGTGAGCCCAATTCCACCCGCCTGTGTCCGCTAAGAATTGTAAGTATCTTCCGCGTATCAAATCTATTGTCGTACGTTTTTACAATAAATCAGCATGAATTACGTACGTAATTAGCTGTATATGACATAATCAATCACCCGCAGACCATTACTCGCTAACAATGGAGGTGTTTCTCTTTGTTGTTCTCTTCCATTTGCATATTCGTGTGCTTTCAAACGAGGAGGCTTGATGCCACCTTACGTTTCCGGATTTTCAATATTTTATTGCGCAATCAAAATCATAATCGTAACCGCAAAGCTTGAATCCGCAGATTCGGAACGGAGCTTCGGTTTACAGCACTTGACCTAGAGCTTGAAAACGCACTCTGTCAGGGTTGGCACGATTGGGTTACCTTTTTTGGTTTGTTTGCATGTTTGCCTCTTGTTTTAAGATTTTAGTTTATTAAACAACTCTTGACCGGAGGTTATGGATTTTGATTTAAAAGCAAACAGAAAAAAAACTTTTCTGAAGATGTTCTCTTTAATTGGAGCTCTCAAGGTAGGCAATATTTCAAAGCAAAAGAAGGGCAATGACACTTGGAAATGTTACGGTCAGACGAAGCTGAGATTTCCTATGAAATGTGGTCAATTTTTAATTAATTTGTTTTTTCTTTTGATGAAAAGATAACAAAATTATAAACGATTGTTTAGCAACAATTCATGGATAAAAAAATTAAGACTATTCATTGAAAACAATTATCATTTAATCCACAAAATTTTCAATGAAATGAAGGTGTGTTAGAGCTGCAGTTGTATTTTTTTTTTTGCAAATTTTTGAGTTGTACGACGCTTTAATACGAAAAAAGACAACGATAAACGAGTGCTCCTGGAACATAAGCGGGAGCAACTCAAAAATTGGAGGCCCACGGACCTTTTTACTGCGATCTAAGAAGTTCACTGAACAAGATCGGGAACAAGGAAGATGAAGAAATTCAATTGAGATAACAGCTGACGCAAAAGATTGCACTTGTTAGGATGCAGATTCGTTATGAGAGAACGAAAGTCATCAAGGCCGCCGACTACGAATTCTTGGATGACGCACGCCTACGTAGCCTGTCCAAAAATCTTCAAAATCCTTCAAAGCCAATCGTAAATTCCACACTGTAATATCAGATCTATCTACCAATGAAAAAATGCAGGCAAAGAAAGCATATCCCTGTATAAATTCGCTTACAAGATCGCATCCACTGCGATGTGTGAACGCTTAAACTCCAAATCCTTGTGCAACACAAAAATCGACGAGTACAAGGGTGATCTCCGGCCGGGCAGCACGACAAATAAACAGCAGAAGAGTTTGTATATATGTCACCTGGCAGAAGATCCGATTAAACAAAACTTCCCGAATTCCTTCTTTATAGAGCCATATGTTGGACACCCAAAAAGACAGCAGAAAAGGTTTTTTTTGGACACTCGATAGTAAAATTAAATGCGGGACAACAACGAACTTAAAAAGCCGTACAATTATGTGGGTCCAGTTCCGAAGGCATAATTCCGTCGACTACAATGGGATAGCCTTGTTGAACGAATGAACTAAAATTTTCCAGCTGAGATTGTTTTCGAAACCCACCCACCACGTTCGCAGCTTGATCGAACCGACTGGAAACATTGTGCCTGTTGTACAGAGCGAGCAGAAAGATAAGGAGATGTATTTTGGTTTAATTTGTTCCATGGATGGAATCCGAAATGGGACAGAAAATTTGAAATCGAACTAAGAATTCCAGCAGCCTATAATAAAATCACTACAACAACACCACCCATCAGTCAGTGGTGGCAAATGGTGACTGGACCTTTCAATAGCAGCAATTGAAAGAAAGGGGCTTTATCGTGCCACCCAGCATTGTGTCTATGATAAGAAATAAAGTCCACTAAAAAGCTCACATGTTTTATATGATAACAATGTAACAGGATGTCATTCCATTCAATTGTTTTATCGTCTTTTAGTATCTTAAATGTAATCAACATGTTAAATATGCCCTAGAAAACAGATGCAGCGTTTTTGACAAAAGCTAAACTTACTTTTTGCAGATTAAGTAGAATATTGAATTGAATCAGACTTAACAATTGAAAACCATACCTAGCTGCTTTATCCTTAAATCCTAACATTGGACACTCTTAATTTTTGTATACGGCAGTTTTATGCCAATAGAACTGCAACTGTATCAATTAATTTATAAATCGTTTTCAGATTCCGGTGCACCTCTTGCACTGAAATCACTGATTTTAAGCACATTTGTTACACATTTATATGTTGACTACTTTCAAAACTTCCTATCATCATATAACTTCCTTTCAGATTTTTAACTCTAATACAACAACATTTGTTTTGTGAATTTTCGTGGATTCCGAAGGAGCATCGTATTCGATATCTAATCCAAAACTTCATGTACTTTTGAATTTCGAAAATTCCCCGAAAGCCTTATGCAGAAAATCTGGAACCAATCAAATTATTGGAACTAAGCAAATTATTTTAGTGTTTGAAACACATAATTTTCCAATCATGCGTTCCTTACACGCTGCCTTTCGAAACGGTTGCCAATTTTCGTTAAATTTATTTCCTTAGTTTCAGATATCG
The DNA here is from genome assembly GCA_963555765.1 of Orthonevra nobilis. NCBI lineage: Eukaryota > Metazoa > Arthropoda > Insecta > Diptera > Syrphidae > Orthonevra > Orthonevra nobilis. The sequence continues at coordinate 58,187,481 of OY743226.1, forward strand.
ATTTGCATGAAAAATTTGCTCCTATGTTAAGTAAATTAATATTTTGACTGCAAAGTGATAATATTTATTGCAAACACCCATATCGCTTGGCATTATCTAAAGTCAATTCACACGTTATTTGGCGCAAGGTTTTTACTATCATAAATTCGAAATTCGACACGATATTGTGGCCGAATACGTCATATGGATTTATTTTTAGAGCATGCCAACGGAGTAAAGCTATCTTCTAATTACAGACATGAGCCACATAAAATCGTACTCACGACTTCAAACTGACATCACAATTTCCTGGAGGTTCAGCTTGGGATCGGCGTCACACAAAATCTTTATTCCAAGCATGTATTACATTGTTTTGGATGTCTTGTTCCATATAAACGACGCGTGTCGCAAAATAATGTGACATAAATTAAAATTTATACACGGAAGCCATGAATGACATTTTTCGTATTAGTGACGTAGTTGGCAAATATTTAGAGTAAGTCGATGACTACTTTGATACAAAGATATTGTTTTGTACCTGTTTTGTACTAAATAGAAAAACGACTTGAAAAATGTCGGTTTGATTAATAAATTAAAAAAAATAATTAATCCAATCGTTACGATGTCATCTTGGTACGCTCCCACCATAACCACTCTCGAGTAATAGGCTGTCTCCCTGTCATAAAAATTCCCTTGGGCCATTCGGAATCAGAAATAGGTTAAAGGTTCAATTCCCGGCATTTATGCGAATCGTATAACGTGTACACAAAAATAATGGAGCTGAACACTTGTCCAGAGCTTCAACAGCACTAACGAGCGCCTCTAGACAAACCGGAACAAGGTTAAATTCGCCAACATTAGAAAAAGAGAAAGACGACGACAACAACAAGGAAATATTCCACGAGCGCCTCTTCAAAACTAATGAGCAATACCCTAGTTATGACTTTAAAATTGTCCGAGGTGATTTAAACGTAAAGCCAGGAAGGGAAGACACCTTTTGTGGGTTAATCAGAAAGAATAGCCTGCACTACACCAGCTCCGAGAACGAATTCACGCTAATCGGTTTTGCTGCGGAGCGAGACTTTTTGGTAACTAGAACGCGGTTTCCATACCTTAACATCCGCAAGGGGACATGAAGAGCTCCTCATCAATTAACCGTCAACCAGATTGACCATATTGCGGTCGACGCAAAGTACTCTGAGGAGCAAACATCGACTCGGCGCAATACCTCAGATATCCCAACCAAACCAAGGCAATGCTGTGAGAAAGTACGACGTCGGACAGCTATGACGCTTCTGGATAATCCGTTTTGTTAAAATGGGGAATCTTCACAAACAAAGTTTTCATATCGTTTATGTTTCCTATAGAATCCATAGCAACACGATCACCATTATGATGACTTATCCAACCTCAAGACGGTACACCAATCTTTTTAGATAATTTCTGATTTTTTTTAAACTGTCCAATGCAAAATTTTTGGCCCTTTTTGCAACAGTTAAACCCAGATTGGTTATGTATTCTTTTCCTTTCCGTTTTCTCAGAAATACGATGAGATATCAATTTTAGAACATTTAAAAGATCAGTTTGAACACCAGTCTACTTAAACCGTTTTGCGAATATTTAACTGTTTTAGCTGTTTCGCTTGGGACTTGTCTTAAGAATTATAAGCTTTGATTAACACTTTATTTTCATTCCTTGCGGGAAAAGATTTTTTCGATTTCTACAAAATTTTAAACGAAAGAAAATTGAGTGTCATATACTTTTGGCCAGGACTGTGGGCATGAATACGGCGGAAGAATTTATCATGCGGTGAAATACTGTCACGTATAAAAATGGAATGATTTCAATAAACGTGACGAAGAACATTCCAGTAACGACTGGTTTTTAAGGCTGGGCTAAAACGGAGGATCGATGTATTTTCGCCACATTGTTTCAGTTTGAGGATGACATACTATATGTAACGTAAAATTTTGATTAAGTTCAGTGAACTATTTATTAGAGCTCATGTTTTTACTTATAAAAAAAAAACAACCTGTGAATTATAATATTAAAATTTTTCGTGGGCTATCTTGATATAAGAGAGTATTTAGACCACAGGTCCCACTGTAAAACAGCATTGCCACTCAATCACCGTAAAAACATTGATAATGTGTCGAGTGAAAATTGCAAGAACCGTGAACAGCCCACACGAAGCGAGGAACAAACTTAAGATATCGTTTTCAAACTGGATGTGTCAATAGTATATTATTACAATCGAATTTCTTAACTTAAAAGAAAATGTGACTGGAGACGTTGACTACCCTTAGCAGTGACCCTTATTCTTGCAGAGGAAGCACATTTACCAATAAAATGTTTCTGTTGTGTACTATTCAAGGTACTTACAACTTTTAATGATCTAAGATGAGCGTTCAAGATTGAGAAAAGAGCTTACTTTGACTACGCCTCATAGTTTCATCGAATGTTGCAGCAGCTTAGACATCTCAAATTTTAAGACTGAAGGCAGCCTATTGAAGGTCGTGGTTCAATCAAAGCTGCTGTAGGGATAAAAAGTATTTTATAGAAGTCTAGGAATTGCAGTCAATGTAGTTGCATAATCGAATTACCGGCTAGCAGTCGAAATGGCAGCTCAGGACATTGTGTATCAAAACAGTATTCATTTTCGACACCATAAAAATCAATATGTAAATAAAAATATGATCTCAATGATATAAATTCATTTATCCAAGACATTTGATTAGTTTTTTGTTTCTTTTTCATTATTTGTTATTTTTGTCCATCATTTTTATAACTTACTGAGTCCTTACCTTTTGGGAGGAAGTGCAGTTTTGGTGCTTTGGACGATCGCGCCATAAATCTGCTGTGAGTGACTTTAAATACATAAACCGTGACGTGACGAGATAATCTTGGAACTGCATAATAACAAGCCGATAGAATAATTACTATGTCACTGGCACCCTCTTCCAGTGATACCGCCCTTAATTAGATCACAGTAAATATTGAATAGAACAGATTTGAAAACTTAACATGAGCTTAAAAAGAATTGATCCAATTGAAATGGATCTATCAAGTCTTTTCGATTTTTGTCATTTTAACTCGTAATTTTGTTACTAGATCTTGAGTTTGCAGAACGAATTTGACAAAATGGTAAAGGATGATTTATTCATTGTATTTTGTTCCTTATATAGTATATTTCAGCGCATTTTCCGATGCTGTTCGTTCAACTTCGTTCACTTGTTGTCAGAATTAGCCAACACTCGTATGTCCAGCTGTAGCTTGCCGCCAGACTGACTTTGATTTATCCTCAAAATAATGATCCTGTCGTTAAATGGTAGGTTGGTTAAAGTGGTGGTTCAGTGATTAATACAATGTGCATTTTAGTGCCACAACTCTGTTACCTTATTTATGTTATCCAAGTCCAGCCAGAGGTATTTAAGAAGGAAATTAGTTGCTTAATGTCCTAAGCAGAAATCTCATTTATTCAATTGAAGAAGGGTCTACCAAGTGCTCGCTGCCAAGCTCTAGCAATGACCGGACAGGCGCAAAAGAAGTGTGTAAGGGTTTCCCTCTCAGCTGTATTTTTACAGCTGCAACATTGTGAATTGTGTGGCATGATCTTCAATCGGAAAGTGTCCTGTGCAGACCGCCACTAGTCTAGTAATATCATGACGGGTTCGCCGAAGGAGATCTTTTGTTTTTGATTGTTTGTATTCAGGCCATATTTTCCTTGTTATTGCACTGAACGTAAGACCGGCCCATCTTAGGTTTGCTGCTTCAAGTAGTAGTGTAGTGAGACGAAAACCTCCTCTACAAGAGAGCGCTGAAGAACAGATCCCTGCCTAGCAAGTTCAGCGGCCATCTCATTACCTGGATTGTCACTGTGGCCAGGAACCCATATAAGGGAAATGAGCTCGGCATACCTGCAATAGCTTTGATAGCTGCTTGGTTATCAATGCATATGGCAACCTTCTGACTTGGCAGGATATTTGGATGTATTTTGATTTGACGACATGCTTCCCGGATTGCAAAAAGTTCCGCTTGGAAAACACTGGAATAGTCGGGCAGTCTATAGGCTTAACTGATGTTCAGAGATTCTGAGAACATACCCGCACTGACTTCGCCGCCCATCTTAGAACCGTCAGTGTTGCATATCTGCCCACTATACCATTCCGCTCTGAGCATCTGATGGAGTCGATCGCAGAGCGCTTGTGGTACCTTTGCATGCTGTTTTCTGTATCTTGTTTAGTTTAATGACGTGATCCGTATGTTAGAATCGGGCGAATCACCGCTGTTTACATCCAAATGATCAACTTTGATTGGAATCGTAGTCTGAAGAATCAGAAATAAATTCTGTTTACTTCAAGGAGTCCCTTTTATCGGTATCGATTAAATCTTTAGGTATACACATTTTAGCAATGTATTGATCCGTCTACTTTTCCAAACTTTGCTGTGGAAACGTGGATCAAGAAGGAGAAAAACGGACACTGGAAAATATAAAATTGGGTCGAACTTGACAAAATTCGAAAACAGTGTCCAGGAATCTTACCATGTGGACCTCGTAACAGAGATATTTATATCAAAATTTTAAATTTCTATGCTTCTCAAAACTCTCAAAACGCTTTGGAGAGCCGTTCATCGCTTTTAATACTGAAATTTCGCTTAATAAAATGCTTTGTGCATACGATCTCCCCATTTTATTACTACTTTTGACTTGTGAAATATTCCTTAGACTACTTAGATGAAATTATGAAGACATTGATAAATATTTCTTTGATGGGTATTGAAAAATTAACTAGCAGGTCGCATTTAGGCCCGCTTTGCTCTGTGAAGGGTTTCATGCAAACTCTTATATGGTATTTTATACCACCACATATGATTTGTGTGGTAAACTTATAGCGCTCTATGTGTTGAAGTATAATAATTGCATAAAATTAAGTTAGCATGCACAACGCGTCATTGGAGTCATTTAAAAAATTTCATTCCGCACACCTACGTGATCTGTTTGCGGCAGTCTGGTGTTTATGCGTTGGAACGTAACCAGTAGCATTTTATTTATAGTTTCGTTTCCTTAGCTGAATATTCATCCGAATTTTTACACGCGATATGTGCTCAAATGTGTGTGAATTTTTTTTTAATTATTTGCGGTGTTTTTTTTTTTGTTTCAGTTCAGCTCACTGGATCCCTTAGTGCCATCGTGGGAAGTTGACCCCTGTCAGCTGGAAGACAGCAGTGATAGTATAGAAGATCCAGTAAAACTTTTTCAAGGAAGATTGCGCTTGGTATGGGATCATGGCGGTAACACATTGTCTTCAAAATTAATGGTTACAGTTCTGGGGAAGGGGGTTGCGTGTCAGGAAGCGAATAAACATCCGTGTTTGAAAATTGGGTAAGTTGCAGTCAAATGATTTTTAATTCCTTGTTCATGGATTATGAAAATAATAATATATTTTTAGTAAATGGCTATGTATTGAATAAAAAAAATAAAAAGTCAAGTGTTATTAAACATAAGCATTCGCCATAGACTGTTCTTAAAGAAACACGTTCCGATAAATTCTCCCGCCCAAAATTCACGCCAAACAGTCTTTGACAGGAAACATGGGTTTCCCAACATCTTTCTTGGGTTTTCACCGGTCTAAACGCGACAGTTACTTATTTACATATTTGCTGAGTTGGAAAATAACTCCATCATAAGGTTGCTCGTCCGATGCTGAAATTGCTTTTTAGTGATGCCAAGCACAACTTTTTTAAGTTTATTTAAATATATTATTAAAAGAAATTGAGTTTATCATAACGGGTTTTATGTTTCGAAACTAAAGTCGTCTGAATAACTTTATCTGCTTTGCAGACAGACTTTAAAATTTACGAAGATGCGAGAACAAAGCGTTGGTTCAATGTTAGGAACATCGCCACGGATATTTTTTGGCACAGCATAAATATTTTATGGATAAAGGACTTAAGATGGCCAGGTCCTAAGAGCGAAACGTCCCTCATACTTCCTGATTTATTTCTCAGTTTCTCACTTGAAACCTTTCCTATGTGTTGAATGGTCCTGTCTTTCTGAAATTGAAACTGCTTCAGTTGCGAAATAGGGTCCATTGGCAGAAAATGCACGCCACATATTACCACGGATTACTTAAGCGCTCGGTTCATTATTTACTCGTGGTTTATTGAAGTGAGTAAAAACCGCGCGATGAGCAGGAACCGATGCGCTTCCGATGACTGAGACTCATTGTCAAATCACGCGGGATTAAAGATACCCCCGTAAGCTTAAGAACTTTTATTAATAATTGGTCTTGAAAAGTCTTGAAAAGATCCTTCACTGCAAAATGAAAGGTTGAAATGCTCGAAGACAGTAAAGCAACGCGCCTAATTCTGCAGTCACAATGTTTTTGAGGTTAACACATGAACATATGTACATACGAAGGCTGTTTGATAAATCAAATTAAATACTGGTTTATTTTTTCTGAAAATTTTATTATTTTTCAAACCAATCTTGTATTGCGATTTTTTTTACCCTTCCAATGAATATGATTTTACAAATACTAAAATACTGCGCACGTATAAGCTGGTGCATGTTGATCTGGTGATCTTTCTTCTTGTAATGCGGCCGTTTTTCCAAAATTCTCGTTAAACTAAAATATCAGCTTACTCACGAACTTTGACCCGGCTATCTTCCAATACAATATAGTAGATTCTAATGACCATTTCAGTTTGATGTGATGTCATTTGGATGTGATGTGATTTGGATGTCCTGAGCGCTCAGAGTCTCCACTAAATTTTTAAGCAGTCTCTTTAACGGTTTTACCGTGCGAAAATGTGTGCTTTATTAAAACACAAAAATCACTTTTTTTTTATTTCGACTAAATCTCACGAACTAAAGCTCTTTCGATCACTGCAAGTATTCGGTAGAGCTTTTTTTTCTGTGTTCAAAAAAAAAACAAAAAATCTATACAATCCGAGCATCATCTCATCTCGCATCATAAGCTTAGTGCATAATGGGGCAGACTTAACCTACGTTAAATTTGTTTGCTTAGTTTCGAAAGAAAATCTCAACGCCTGTTTCTGTGTAGCAGGATAACCTCACGATGGTGGACTTAAAAGTTTTGTTGGATATAAACATTTCGAAAAGATAAGGCATGAGGAACCTTTGGCAATGTAACTTCAGTACGTACAGAGAAATCTTTGACCTTACGGAGAAATCTATGACCTCACGCGGGATGAGGTCTGGTATCTTCAAACGTCAGATCTAAAAATTGTTCACAGGATTCGGGACGGCTAAAGCTTGAATCAGGGAGAAGCTCTTGCTCTGATGTTTTTGGATTAAGAAAATTATTACAATGTTGACCAGAAGAACGAAATTTTAATTGATGCCGGAAAGGTTTTACTGCTTGAGTTTAATTTCTGTTTGAAAGCTTACAGAACTAAAACGGGTCGATCTTAGAAAGTGGCCTGTTTCTTTCTGGAGAAAATTCTTGCTCTGTGTGTTGTAAATTGTAAAAGCATACCAAGCACCTGAAATATGCTCTCAAGCCCTCTGGTAATATGTAGAAAGGAGTCTCCATGAAATGATTCTTCCTCGTGCATGTTGCAACTATGGGAGCATTCAAGTATTACGTAACGCAATTTTTGAAGATTGTAGACCCCCAATGCTCTTTAAATGCACAATCTTCGCAAGGCAAAGAACCAATGAAGTGCAGATGTTACTTACACTAAGCATCCATTTAGGTTCCAAAATTATTGGTACACCAAAAATAATCAGGCTATTCGCTGACTTCAAAAGGATCAGTTGTGTTAAAAAATTAGTAATGATCAGCCTGATTTAAGTTTATCGGAAACAAAACAAATAAGTTCATAAGAAATGTTATAAATTTTCTCAATAAATCTTTTTTAATTACAGTGAGGAGCCATTACTTTGCATTTCAAAAGACTTAGTATGCGATGGCATACGGCACTGCCCGTACAGCAATGAGTACGATAGTGACGAAGATTACGGAATGTGTTGGAAACGCAAGAAGATAGACGACAGTATTGAAAGTGATTTATGGGAGCACTGGGCAATTGAAGTTTTCCGAAATCTATTTGCATTTGACGTTCCCTCGCCTGAGGCAGATTTCAACAATACAAGGTATCCATTAGACAAGGCTGATGGAAATGAAAGCACTAAGAATAGCACCCAAGCTGCGGGCAATAGCACAGGCGGCGGAAGCGGATACACAAGGCGTAACTCCACAAGACTTGGTCTAAATAGTGACCTCTCCAAGTATGGACCCTGGGGATATTTGATGCTGGGCATGCTGCTCTGTGGTGGAGCCCTCCTTATCTGTGGATTATGGGGTACGCATTATTTTCTTTTAATAATTTGTATGTCAGAATTCTATTTCTAATTAACGAAACCGATTACTTTTTTACAGCTTCCGCATCACAGTCGGCTCACAATGACTCGGATACTTCAATACAGCAGCCGAATGTTAGCATAGAACATCAGTCAACACCGCCCAACTACGAAGAACTGGATCCCCCACCACCCTATTCAGTGCTATTTCCCAATCAAAAAGCCATAACACCAAATTCCGGAGATGCCACAGTCACGCCAATAACACCAACAAGTACAAGTTTGGAGCCGAATACGAGCTCAACGCCAATCACAACCGAGGTCACGGCGTCCTAGCCTCCTGCCTTCTGAGTTCATTATTTGTAATAAATGATTTTATATGACTGACTGTTTATGCTTATGCTCATCAGCTATTTAATTAATATTCCATAAGTTCTATGATATAATTATGTATTCTTTAACCTGCATAGTAGCTAGGTAGTTTATGTTGCGAGTCGAGTGTGAATGCAAATGAGCGTGTGCATGAGTTTAGAATCTCCTGTTTTTTTTTTTATTGGACACTTTTCAAAACCGCAACAGAAAACGTTATGTCCTTTTTTTTAATTTTTAATTTTTGCAAATGTGATATGAATAAGTTGCCTTGGAAGCCGATAACTTTTTGGGGCGCATGTGTGTTGTTTTTCAAATCTAGTTGTAAGGAATAAATAACCTACTGTTAAGGCGGTCTTTATTAGGAGTCAATAAAATTGCGTACCAGATAGAAAATTGTTAACTGAAATAAAGATGAACTTATTTATGTGAAAATAAACTTAAATGAAACATGTACATAGTTTTTTCTTAATATATTGATTTGCTTCAGAATAACCTTTTAAAGAAATGGTTTTTGAAAATGGTTTGTACCACAGTTGTCCTGCTGTGTTCCTTCAGTTTGATGTAAAAACAATTTTTAATGAAGTATTAACTTTCTATGTGGAAGCTCTTGGGGTCCGAATTTTCGTAAAGTATATTCGTGTGTCTGTGCACGTATGTACAAATTTTTTCGTCTTGGATATCTTGAAAATGGTTCAATCTATTGAATTCAAATTGGCTGAACACGGATTTCACAAACTTTTGTAACGAGGTTTTAGTTTTGTAACAAGAAAATGTTCAAAGAAACAAGACAGTTTCACTTCTTCTATTTAAATATTATAAGTTTTCTAATGAATCCATGTATTTCATATAATAAGTATGTATACAGACACATATTTATTCTTATATGCACTGTCATTAATGAGTTTTTGAACTGTGCATTCTGTCAGAAAAGTCATATAAATTTCTTTGTGTTTTCTAAATTTTATTATAATGTTAACTTAGCAGAATGATAAAGTCAAGTTAACCTAATAATACGGTACAAATTGGTTATAAAATATAGTTCGCCCTCATTATCACAGGAACTCAACCTCAAACAATACTTGCATCAATTTCGATCGGTCAACTTCTACGTGTTTTTCACTGTTATTGATGTCAAGCCTACATGAAAGATCACTTAAAGTTTGTCTCTCGATGTAGGTCACAAAACATACCCAAGAAAGAAAGATCACAAAATACCAATATTGAGTTATTTTACCCTATCATGAACCAAACCTTAAAGCTTTTCACAGAAAAGGACATAGAGCTAATGGCATTCAAAGACAAGCAGCCCATACAATTCGGCTTGGATTGAAATATCAAAGTCTGCAAACAAAACTGAGCTGTATGTGTTTCACTCGAAGCCGGAACCGAACTATTTACCAGAAAGAAAAAGTTCCCATCCTGAAAACTCCCTCAGCTCCGAATTGAGATTTTTCACCTTTCAAATGCTTTTGAAGGATTTTGATTCCAAATTTTCGTCAAAATTGGAATGTGGTTATTTTTTCCTGCTTATTTTTTCCTGCGAGTTCGTCTGCGAAGATAGCACTTACGTTGAAGCAAAATTAATTTGATAATAATTTAAAATTATCTACATAAATCACCCTGACAGATTGAAATTATATTTTAATATATCTTTGAAGTTATATTTTAACAATTTGTATATTAACTTAAACATACAGAAATGTGTCATCGCGATTTTTTTTCAGTTCTTCGCGACTTTTTTCAGTCGGTTTTTCACCGACTTTAGTGACATAATTGGCGGCTATGAAAAGTAATTTTCTATCTATCTTCACACTGAAAGTCCATTGTAAATATTGATGAAAGAGTTTTTAAAATCGCATCGGTAGTTTCGACGATTACCTTATACTTACAACTAACAAAGGTTACCTCTTAATAATGTTAGGGTAGCAAAGATGGGTTGAAAAAAGAACCCAATACCGGACACAAGCAATGTTTTTCAGACAAAAATCTATGAAATCAAATAATTAGCAAAACATATGCGTACATGTTTTTTTCCCAATTCACGATTCACATCAAACCACACATAAAATTTAACGTTTGCGTTGTGGCAAACAATATGAGTGAAAAAAGAGCGATCTTAGGAGTAGACAATTCTCTTATGCCTCCAATTTGTTTAAAGTACAGCACTGGCTGTTCTTGAAAGTCATATCTTCAGAAGCTCCGGTAATGAATATGAAGATGAAGAGTATTGTAAGACAAATAAGACCTTACGTTATTCGAGTAGAAATGTGATGAGTACACATGGCCTATCATTCTTTAAGTTTATCTGACAGAATGATAAAAATTGTTTTTGAATCATACGGGAAGGCCATGATGTCGCCAGGAAATTCGTGGCCAGGTGTGGCCAGGGAAAAACAAACAATTGTGGAGGACATTTTAAAACTTCCTGACCTAATTCGGATAGAAAGTGTTTGAAGTTCAAGACGGTGTGTATGGGTGTATTATCATGTTGTTATATGAATGACATGAATAAGTATTTTTAAAAAATGGAACTGTTTTCAATGATCGGGGCACCTCACCAGTAAGTAGTTCCACACCCTAAAATCTTTCCATTACAGTGCCTCGGCGTGCGGTGTGTAAAGGATATTTCAGCTTTTGTTATTTTATCGATCGTAGTTAGTAGAAAAAGCTTTTTCAAAATATGTGATGATTTTTCTAGGTTATCTCTAGCAAATTGCAATCTTGCTTTTTTATTTTTCTCTGTGATAAAAGGCTCATGTTTTTATTTCTTTTAATATGTGCCTAGATGTTCATTCACTTTAAACATTTGAATAATTTCTTATAAACAATTTAAACACTTTTTGAAGCTTTCCTTACCGATTTTCTTTGAGGGCGTATAGTATGAATAGGGCGTATAGTGAATCATGGCAACTACTTGCTTAAAATGTTATAACATATACCTGAGAATAGTGACAATTTTTAGGTTCGTTTGTTAAACAAAAATTTGGCAATAACTGAAGCTCTGTTCTCATTAAAATGATTCCAACATCGAGTTATGAAAAATTGTATTCATAAAACAGAAGTTAACTAATTTTTCTCTTCCCTTTTGTATTTGGAGCCTCTTTCAACTATACGTGAGTTTCTATGCAAGCTTCATAACACGAATGGTTAAGGGATAAGTCAAAATAAATTTTACTGAAAAAAAATCAGGTTTTTAATTCGTTAAAACTTTAATTTATTACAAAACTTAAAACAATAAAATGGTTACACGCCTATTTCCTTCGAGCAATGCGTACCTCTACGTTATGTGAAACTCGAAGTAACATACCGGCTTCGTATTTATAATCGTTAGGGTCTCCGACCTTGAACACTTCAAAGTTCTTCAAAAGATATATAAGAACTGTTTTCATTTCCAAGAGAGCAAATTTTTGACCTGTAATATCAGTATGAGAATGCTAAATGCATGAATAAAAAACGATAAATGCTCACCAATACAATTTCTGGATCCAGCGCTGAATGGAACATATGTGAACGGATGTCGTCCATTGGAGTTTTCTGGTAGAAACCTGTCAGGGTCAAACTTATCCGGATTCGGAAAGAACTCGGGATCACGCTGAATATCGAATATGTGAATTAAAATCTGCGTACCCTTAGGAAGAACTAGCCCATTAGCTAGCCGCGTTTCACGAACAGCTTCTCGCATAATCAAGGGAACAGATGGGTGCATCCTTAAATTTTCCTTTACAAATCTATCCAGATACTCAAGTTTGTTTATTTGGGCAATTGTTAATTTTGTTAAATCATCTGGAAAGAAAGTAAAATGATTATAAAAAATACAAAAATGTGAGTTATAATTTTCAGATTTACCATCAATAAGCGAGTCGATTTCTTCGAAACACTTTTTCTGTATATCCGGAAACTGTGATAAATTCATTATTCCATAAATTAAACCCATGGAAGTTGTGTCAAATCCTTCAAAGATAAACGTGTCGACTTCTTCACAAATACCCTCATGATCGATGAGGCCTTCTTTCTCAGCCTTTAGAAGAGTATCCAACATTGCATAGCGCTGTTTCTTAGAAAAGAATCTGCAAAAAGCTTTTATGTTAGAATCTTGTTGTATTCAAATTGAAACTGAAATTGCAATGAGGGCTCTAAGGAAGTTTATTTTGAGCTTTCGAAATTAAGGAGTACATTCCGTTAGTGGATGCGTCCAGTGAATCTGATTTTTAAAGAGGATCAGAATCCTGTTGACATCGTAGACGGCTTTTGGTTACCAAAGAAACAAATGAGCATATTTTAACTCGAAAGCCAACAAGTTCCTATAAAGCAACTCCGTTAGACGATTTCATGAAGCTCTTGAGCCTTAAAGCTGCTTTCAAAATTTATTCTTTTTGCCGATAATTCTTTGGTAAGAGCAAATCACTTAGTGAAGGTTCGTTTATGCTGGACAATAGGGTGAAAATTTAGGGCTGACAAACCTTGCAATGTGCATAGCTACTCGTATAAGTTCAAGTATGTGTTGTTATGACAACGAAGAACTAAGAGACTCTGTTGTGAAAAAGACAAATCAACCTTTACACTGCTTGTTAAGGAGATCCTTCAATTTCCTTGGAATGTTCCAACACAGATCAGTGAAAAATTTTTCATATATAGTATATCATAGTTTTCTTTTTTAGTATTACAAACAAAACAAGTATAATGCCACGTCGGTGGAACACACCGACTCAGAAAGAATAACCACGTGTATTGCCTCCTTCACAGGGACAATAATAATCATCAGCAATGCCACTTCACAAGGCTTATGAGAGTGCATGCACATAATGATTTGAGTGGATAGTACTAAGTTATAAAAGTGCAAAATCTTGTTGTAAACTTACATAGCATCATCCCCATCGGCTTCAGTTGAAATTATGTTTTCGCTCTCCAATTTTTGGAACATAGCTCGCCTCTTCTTTATAATATTGCTTGAGAATTTGTGAACTCCTTCGCAGCTGTTGTTAATCCTTTTTGCATCACCAAAGTGTTTCCATAAGAAATTGTTGGTAAGCAACGGGTTGGCGCTTCTCTTAATCACTACTTTTTCTATATCACCAACATGTTCTCTATACGCATCCCCATCTTTCATATTATCCAACTTTACTCCCAAAGCAGTTTCTGAAAATATAGTACATCACAAGTTCTACGCTCTCCACACTGCAAAAAGGACTAACTTACCACACACGTTATTGAGTGTTAATCTGGGAATTAAGTCGGACAAGGAAATGATTTCACCACTTTTGGTGTTTAATGTATTCTGGAATTTTAAACTCTCTTCTCTGAAAATATTTTTGCATAAATTATTTTTGTATTAATGAAAAGGTTCAATAAAATCATATGTACTTAAAAATCTCTAAGAATTGTTCTAGAATGTTGAAATGGAATGCAGGCGTAAGGATTTTTCTTCTCGAGTGCCATTTTTTTCCTGTGCTGGTCAAAAGACCGGTCCTTAGAAATGGCCAAAGGAATGAGTATATTATGCCTTTGGATATCAAATCCATGTCATTGAATATTAGCTCGGCATCTTTTGCCGTTATAACGTTGTAAACTGCCGATCCAATGACATATTGAATGTAACTCTTCCTGTATTTCGCAGCAAACCTACGGGACTCTCCAAATATCTGATCTGTTAATAAAGTTGAGAAATAGTTCCTTGTTAAATTTATTTTTTGATTCAATATGATTTGTTAACTAAAACGCAAAGACCTTTGTATTATCTGATATATTAATTAGTTCAAAACGTATATAAATACCTAGGGGACCAGAGATACGTTCATGTGTCAATTAATTTTGCATTTTATTTTCGATAAGCCATTTAACAATCCATACATTTTATGTACATACGGTTCATAGTTTCTCCAAATGAAATTTTCGTTGCTTAAATCACAATTTAAGAACCGTTTAAGATGTTTTAATATTATTTTTCCAAAGAAACGATAATTTCGGTAGCCCTTCAAATAAAGATGCACAGAATAACATGGTCCCCCAAAATATATGGCCAAATTTCGACAATTGCTGTCAATGAACATTTTGTCTCATATGCCAAAGAATACTGATTTCGAAGTTGTTAGGACTCACGTCAGTTGATTATAATGCATTAAGAGGATGTAAAAAAAATTAAGAGCAAGCTTTTTTTCGGAAAAAAATTATTTGTCACAGCCCTTAATTTGCGTTAGCAAAATCATTTACCTTACAATTTCAGAGCAGTGAAAGGATGTTTAAAAGATGTGATAAATGGAACTGACGAGACTGTTCGCATATATAGTTATATAAATTATCTTAGTTTTTTCGCATCCTGATATTGTTTTAAATATCAATACTTTTGACGGATGTATTCCCATCTTTTGTGTACCGAATCCGTTTCAGCGTATCAACTGTAAATTCAAGCTATTGCCGAAACTTTCATACTTGGTATCATCATTGCTTGCGCCCTCCTGTTGTAAGCCATCCGAATTTTACATTTTACATTTACCGTGATAAAGTTCTGTATTCGAGTTTATGTTCTTTAATTGCATCATCTGGATTCCCGAAGCTTGTTAGTGTTTTTAAGACTTGGATATTTTGATTTTTTTACGTAATTGTAATTTTGTTGTACAATTTTTGCATCAATCATTTTAGTTAATGAAGATATTCCTATTCTCCTTTACTTACTTTATTTTTTACATTTTTGATTGCGCTTTGGAAAACACTTCGTGCCTGTTGGTTGGTTGATTTTTTTTAGGGTTAGGTATTAATAACATGTTCGCGTGTGTTATTATTTCACTTCCTGCCACACTCATAGTTTGTTAGTAACAAAATGTTTTGTGTGAGGGTTCTTAAGGATTTAAGGTAACACATCAGGCAGAAGTTTCAGATATATTGCTGTTGCTGCGAAATTTTTTTTGTTTTTTAAGTTATTACACTTGCAGAGTCATTATTTTTGGGATCCATTTGCGGAGCGGTTATACTTTCTCGTATCCTCTCAACGCTTCCCGCACATGTATACAAAACTGTTTTTTGTACCTGCATTTTGCTTTTGATGATATTTAAGCTATTTCAGAGACAATGTCAAACGGATTAGCACACCCAGGATGTATGCAGGAAGCTAGAAATTAAATAAATATACAAATGCTCAGGCATTTCCCAACAATTTAAAGTCGCACGTAATGCAGTCAATGGTCTTATCCGGAAAAATAAGCGAAATACCTTCGGTCATAGTGTATCGAGCCCTAAGTTCTGGAAAAATGTTCGCAAAGTCGGTATCTGTTCAAATAAGCCTGTTATTCTAATGATTTAGATCGTAACTAATTGAACGAGGTATTCATCCAGCCTCCTTATAGTGTTATTCGTCATTCCAACCACTCCACCGAATCTGGCCGATACGTTTTTTAATTCTTGTGTTGATGGAACATGTATAGGGGATAGGGGACACCATTATCACAACTTCAACATTTCCAGAGAATTGGGAAGTTGCAAAGATTCTTCGCATACCGAAAACATCTAGTATTTTATTGCTAGTGATCAAATCAAGATGTATTTGAAAACCCGTAAGGTAATCACCAAATACTGATCAATAAGCTAAAAATGAAATTTTCGTTCAGTAGTTTATTACTGCATCTTCTGTCTGTATTAGTTCCTTCCGGTTTTCCACAGCGTTCTGAGTTTGGACATCTATAATTCATGTGTTTCATAAATGACATATCTGAATGTTTTGTCACGTGTCAACACCATAAACATGCAGATGATGTGCAAATTTAAATGCCTTCTTCCAAATTGCGTTTTTGTGAGATCATAAGTAGTTTCAGTACTGGTCGATGGAAATCCACCTCAAATTAAACCCAACAAAAACTAAAGCCATGATTTTAAGCAAGAGCAGAAACACGTTTCAATTCCCACCGCTCTTTACGGACAATTCATATTCAATTCAGTCAATCGTAAACTTTTTGTATTTTATATTTTGCCTATCATACCTTACGACTGTGAATTTTTTTCAAAAATGGACTATGAATCGAGTAGGAAACTAAATATTGTCTTTAATAGTTGTGCTAGATACATTTATGGTATAAGTAGACGTGAACATATTTCCGACCACGCTAAAGCAATAGTGGGATGTTCCTTCTCAAATTTCGTACTCTGCTTTTGCTTCACAAAATTATGACCTCTTGGGAACCAGAATATCTTTTCGAAAAGTTGCAGTTATGTAAAATCACACGAACCTTACAACTTATTAAGCACGGACATAAATATTTAGCAACCACTCGTCAGTTTTTTGTTTTTGCAGTTCATCTCTTGAACTTGCTTTCCATTGATGTAAACCGAACGAGCAGCAAAAGTACCTTCAGACGGAATGCCTTTACATTTTTAGCAGATAATTATTAGTGGAACATTTTTACTCTATTTCTTTTGCTTTCTATCTTTCTTGTTCTACCTTTTTCTATATCTCTATTTCAAACCTCGATTGCTACTAAGATATAATTATATCTTAAATACTATTATCTTTACATATTTATTATAATTTTCATTGTTATCCTTAAGTTTAAGCTGTTTTTTAGATTTATTAAAGATTTTTTTTATATGTATCATGGATCCGGATAAGAATATAAATAAAAAAATAAATAAATTTAGCCGTTGCAACATCCTCAGTTCAATTATTTTATGTTGTGCTTGTGCTTATGTTGCATATTCGACAGTGAGTTTCCCCGTTCTGCCTCGGGCTTAGATGTACTCGATAAATCATTTGAGAATAAACTACTGTAGACCCAATTCACTCCAATATTCAGTTGAAATAACTTTAACTTTTCTGTTTTAACATTTGTCATATACTATATATTGATCAGAAAAGTTTTTTCCCGAAAATGTGTCATATCTTGTTAACAAACTGTTGTTGACGAACCCATTGAGCCACAAAATGAGCTTCGTCACTGAAGATAATTTTGCGATGAAATTCATCATCTTTAAATGGTCCATCGGCTTCAATTCTTGAGTCAGCTTGATCTTTTTCAGTTAGAAAATTTTTATAATCTGCCGACGTTGCTCGTTCGGCTACTTTACCATGATGAAAATGTTGAGTTTATTGAATTAATTGACAAGAGCATTCGTTCCTTAAAATCAGTTTCCGATTTAACCAAGCGAACAAAGAATCTTTGTTTTCACAAGCTATATCTCATACTGCGGTAAAACAAGGACAAGATACATTGTGATAGTTACCACAATTATTTTTTATCAGTGGGATGATAATCATCTCTATCTCAACCGAAATCACAATATGAAATTGAATATATCTAATCGACTCTGTATTTTGATTTGCTGTGTTATTTGTTTGCACCCAGATAAATGTACCTGAAACCATTCAGTCTTAAAAACTACTTTGTGAATGGCTTGGCGTTATGAACGAAATCGAGAAGCGCCGGCATCGCTTGGCAGTCCAAACTTTTAAGATATTAATGGCGACGTTAGGGAAAGCGGCTTTGTAATTTGAGTAACTTTATTTGTAGTTTCCGCAAAATTTCATATATGTTAATACAAATACCAATCAATCAAAAACTTTAAGAATTGTTTCTCATTTGAAATATTATTCACTTATTGTTGACGAGAATAAGCAACACGATTGGTTTTGATAGTTTATTTAACGTAATTTTTTCAGCAACGTTGGATCCTTTGAACACGGCCTTATAGAGCTAAGGAAATTTTGATCACTGAAACAAAGTTCTACTGAAATTTTCTTCTTTTTTTAAATTTTTTTTCTGATGTGGGAACTCACAGTCCACTCATTGAAGCTTTTATTCTGTCTAAATCAGTTCATCTCGCAACCACTCAAGACTAGGTTTCAATCTTCAATAGCGCCGCAGTCTCATTTCATTCCGTTTGTGCTAAAGCTCACCACAAATATATTGTTTGTTTTTATACTCTTAGCACAGCCAATGTAATTGCACAGATTTTTTATCTGTGCTCTTGGTATATCTTGGTAGCTTTAACAGCTTTTTGAGCTTCAAAAGCTTTTCGTTTTAACCAAAAGAACAATTTGGTTGCTTGAATAGCTTAAGAAACTTTCTGCAAACTAGTTACCCAAAAGTATGCAACAATCCGCTCTGTACTATTTCAACAGGGTGTTATGCATCCGAATGATAAACCGTTCAGTGGTGATTCCTGTGCGTATAAAAAAAATTCCGGCACGTCACATTTGATTTCACAGGACTAGCATGTATTTTTAAAAGAGTATAACCCGATTCTCGTGGAAAAAAGGAGCTTCTCAAATATCATTGAAAAAGTCGATCAGCGAAAGTAGTCTGACGAAGTAACCGTCAGAGAACGAATGCTCTTTAATATTTACATTTCTAAAATGCTGAGGGAATTGGATGACTCAATAGCATTCGCAGACGACGTCATTCTGTATGCTTATGGTTCAATAACTAGCGAAATTAAAAACGAACTCCACCTGAAGCTTGATACCTTCGAAAAATTCTGTGAGGATTGGAAACTAAAAATAAACAATTCTAAATGCGAAACCATACTGTTCCGCACCGCAGTAGGACAGGGCAATTCAGACTTGCGACGCATTTGGAAGAATTTGGTTATAACATGTTAAAATGGCCTCCGAATCAAATCAAAAACTGTTGTGAGGTATTAAGGAGTTTACTAAGACAAATTCCTGTATTATAATGATCATGTAAATATCCAATAAAAAAAGCAAGGGCAGCATTTATGTCGCTGAAGAAACTTCTTTATTCCAACTATTTGAGATCAGATGTGAAGGTCATTTGCTACCAAGCTTTTGAGCGTCCAATTTTGACTAACGCGAGTCCAGTGTGGTCGAACATAAGCCCATTTTATATGGAGAAGTATAGAATCTTCGAGAGGAAATGCCTACGATCATATACGGGAATGTACAGAAACGTTCATTCCGACTTTCGGCATTACGTCTCTAACAAAAGACTATTGGATGCTTCCAGCGTGTCTAGAATTGACAATGCTATTTTAGACCTTGCGTGGAATCATTTTGCGCGGTTGACTAATGTTATTGAGAATGAATTCATATCAGGTTTATTTTATCCTAACCCTTGGTATTTTAGAAATTCATTGATAAGTGGACATATACACCTGAAGCGTTTCTTTATATGGATGTATATGGCTATCTTTCAGACGCCAGTAATGTCCTTATAATATATCATTCTGCTAGAAGAACAACCAATAAACGAGTCCTCCATGTGCCTGCACACTCAAGGGATGAAACCAATATTTGGAAATACTACAAAAGCGTACCTGTTAGAGATGTAAATAATCACTATAGGTCAAATTTATATAAATATTGTTGGCTAGGATGGGAAGAAGCTAAAACTAAATCGTTTTTTATGTTTTTTATTTATGTTAGTTTGTAAGTTTAGTTTAGTTTGTGTTCGTTTTGTTTTTTGTTAAAAAATATATTAGAGTGTTTAAACCTCAACCTTTTCTTCTCGCACTGAAAATAATAAATTGTAAAATACCTCAAAAGTAATTATTATAAAATAAAATGTAATGAGAGCCAATTTCTAGTTGGCCATTGACGAAAATGTAAATTAATTGTTTTAGCGTTTATCTTGTTTCTCGTAAAGAAAGTTGTAAATATTATGGTGGAAATAAAAAAGTTAAAAAAAAAGAATCTTTTGAAGAGATATATTAGAGATTTGATGGAATTTAAAAAATAACATTCTTTTGGTGCATTACATTATTTCAATTGAATTAAATCAAATGATGGTATATTTTTGTTACTATGTAATATTTGTAGCTGAACTCTGCTCTGAATTAACAGAGAACTACAGAGATAGTCATTGAAAGAAACAACTTAGATAGATAGAGAATTTTTACAGAAACTGATTGGCTATCGCACATTTAAAACAGAGATTATACCATAAATTGGAAATAAATACCTTTCTTCTGAAACGGGTTATGTTTTAAATTAAATAAACAATTTGGGACATAAACAAATATTGGCAATTCAAGTCTTTTCAATTCGTCGGCTTTTTTGAATATTTGAATTTCTTGACTTAAATTCCGTGAATGTATTCCCAAAATTCAAAATAGCCATAAAAGTAATCAAGTTTTATCACACATAATTAAATTTAAAGTTGTGGTTTAGAGAAATGTTGAAATTTAATCTATAATAAGTAATATAAGGCAAGATAATGGCAGCTTAAGAAACAAACAATTCACTTAGGCTGCCAATTTCAAGTTGTTAAAAGGAACTGCTACCATTTCAAGAGTGACTTTGCCATGTCACATGCATCAAAGAACTCGTTTAATTCTATGAACAGCTTTTGGTTTTGCTTAAATGTGCCATACAAAGTGCACTGTACCATAGGAACCACGCTCCGAGCAATGCAAATTATGTACAACCTATAAGAGTTAACAATATATCTCACGTTTCCCGAGTCGGAATGATATCTTTGTATAGTTAACCTCATCAAACCGGACGCGATCAGCTGTATAGTTGACATACACATCCGAAGCCCTATTTTATCTCAAAGCTTCGATTTGTTGCAATTATTTTTTTCAAATAGTTAGATATAATAAAACTTGTGGATTATAAAGGCAGATTAAATTTTATATTGTAAGTCATACAAGTCCTCGAAATTTGTATGATAGTTCTTAAGATAGGAATTCAATATTCTTATCAATTATTATTTCAGTTGTTTATTTTAAGTTTATCAAATCTTCTGCAAAGGCAAGCTGCAGCTTTGCTACAAAACCTTTGCCGAACAAATCGCATTTTAATTTGTTTACTAGACAGAAAAGAAGAAAGTCAACTGAATGAAACATAAGATTGAATTAGAATTAGAATTGAATTGAATAAGAATTCCATTCTCAGACCTTTGTTTTTTATAAAGATTGATAAAACAAGACATTTTTTTGACTTTGATTCGACAACAATATACAAGTTTTTTTCCAATAAAACATAGAAGAAGTTATCAGTCGTTTTGGGTTTGATTATAAAAAAAATATATTTGTTTTTAGAAAAAAATTAAACACATTTAGTATTTTAGAAATTCAATAAGACCAGTCACGCATGTGAGCTTTTCCAGCTGTCATTGTTAAATGTGCTCAATGCTCGATCGGTAATAAGAAACCGACGAGCTAACTACACTGATCAACAGCGTGATAGTCTTCGACGCGGAAGAAGAAATACGTCAAGAGTTGATTTGAATCGAGTTTCGTTTCAATACGGATTTATAATTGACTACAGCTCCCATCCTTTTATTTGAATTGGGCAAATGGAAGTGGTGTGCGACAATTGCGGTGCATTG
This sequence comes from Orthonevra nobilis, assembly GCA_963555765.1. Taxonomy (NCBI): domain Eukaryota; kingdom Metazoa; phylum Arthropoda; class Insecta; order Diptera; family Syrphidae; genus Orthonevra; species Orthonevra nobilis. Next base: position 58,209,435 of record OY743226.1, read on the forward strand.
AAGTGCTGTCTGGATTGTGCTGTCTCCTATAATATTATTATTATATCTCATTATTGTCGCCGCCACCTGAGCCAATGAATTCATTGCGACGTGGTGAAACACCACAATCTCGATATTTTCTTTCGAGCATTCAAACACACATCAGGTGTTTCCAAATGACATAATTTGGAGCAGAAATTATCGAAGAACGCCGTCGAATTCGATCATTGCAACGGCTAGAAGACGCGTGGCACAAATTCCTTCAAATTTTTTCATGGGCAATATGAATGAACAACTTGATTTGCGCCAAACGATCACTACGGCGATGATTTGTATTGTATTGTACACGATTTTCGGCAACTTCTTCAGGAACATCATGCATTGATTTGGTTGTTCAAAACTACAATTAAACGATTCGCTGGAATACTCGTCGCGACACTGGACAACTGCAACAAATATATGAAGCACCGATCGAACGACGCATTACTTAATATGCCCATCGAGCGGAGTGTATCTATATCATTATTATTACTATATGATATTTTATTCGGTTGGACCAAGACGTTTGCAGGAGTATATTCATTTGCGCGATGCAGTTAGCACTGCAGGAGGTTGGTCGTTTGACTATTCTACAGGCGGCGTTCATTGGCCGCCCGCATTACATGATTCATGCATGTATGTATGTAGTATGCGTGAGATGGAACGACATATGCATATTTCAGGTCTATTCATTACTTTTACGCTGGTCCTCGAACAAACATCAGGCGATAGGCACGATATCACCGTACGTGTTTTTATGAATCCGATCGTTGAGAAACTACATTGTTAAGCTCGAAGCTGTATGTATGCGGTTTTACGACAAAAATGAGGCTCTCAGCATGTACACATCCTTCTTTGGCAAGCCGAAAAAATTCGTCCAGGCCAAACAGATAACTTCATAAGTACTGAGTTTCCCTATCCCGATACCGATGCATGATGTCGTAATTACGAACATGATTAACGGATCGTGTTGCGCTATGAACTCTCGACAGCCGTGCATGATCGGCGGCAAGTATTACAAGCGTTATACACGAATCATTCGTAGTCGCTTTAATAAAACAAATGCCATTCATTTGAATGTCTCGTGTCTTATCTTATCTTAATACTCGTAAAACAAACTAAATTAAATTCATCTATTAAGGTAACTCGACATTTATAGATTCTGAGGCGATACGAAATTCGCCGGATCAGCTAGTTACATAAATAAAAACAAGTTAAATTTAATGAATTGTAACAAAAAAATATGCATTGATTATTATTTAGGCTATTTATTATTTTAGACTATGTTTATTAATATGCTTACCTACCATTGCTCAAACCAATGAAATCAAATGTGTTTCCAAATATAGTTTTGGCTTCTGCAATTGGTGCTATTGTTTCAACATCTGCACCGCTATGTGTTTTGATTTTTCTCGATAAAGCTAGTATGGCGAAATTTTCACGAATTTTCAAAAAGAAGAGTCCAATTAAAAATACTCCCACGATCACCAAAAACACCATCGTACTGATCTGTATTTACCGGACCATCAACTAGCAACAACCAACAACTAAATGATGACTAAATACTATGACTTAAGGTTGTTTCACTCGGTGGTATTTACAAAACAATCGCGAATATTTTAAGATTACCTTATCATGCTACTCAATGAATTTGAACTTTGTTTATGATAACAATCTTGCTGAGCGTTTATAAAAGGCTTTGCGACTTGACTAAGCGTATTTTTGTTATCAAAATTAAAAGTCCAATGACAATGCTTTAAATTTTTGGTTTGTTTACTTCTTGCAAGAAGATCCAAATCGGAAAATGTGACAAATCTTCTCACTTTTTTTAGATGTCGCTGTAGTTCGGGCTTGATCTGGTCTTCAATCAACAAACTCGCTGACTTCAATTGTCTGTCTTTCCCACTCTCGAAAAGATACGACCCAAATTTGGGGTTCATACACTCTACATGTCTCAACCATCACATCGCTGAATAGCTCTTCCTTGGGCCTTTCTGCCCACACTCCATCTAGACAAAGCGACCAAAAATTAGTCAACGGTTTTTTTTTCTCCAAGCGACCAAGAGCACTAAGCTCGATCGATATTATAAGGAACTTGTATAAATTTCCTACGTTCTTGGGGTAAACGAAACTAAGCTTTCCCGCAGTCAAAAGTTAAGACACATTATAAATGATATCATAAGAAGAGACCGATCCAACTCTAACGGAGCAGCAGAAATCAACGTTATAAGGTTGTGTACAGCGCTTGAGGCTTGTGAGAAGAGGTTGTTCGAAATCGCAGTTTATACAATTGAAGCTACTCAACAAACTTTTTATATTGCACAGCTGGAAACACTGTTATCGATACTTTCGGCTGGGCTCGGAGGAAAATAATTTCCTTATGGGCGAAAATTTAAGCGCCAAACATAAAAATTGGCGAAATCGTTCATCAAATGCTAAAGGAAACCTACTATTCAATTGGCGGGGACGGAATAGTGTATTTTTCCAGATAGCGATCTAACATTGATCTTATGCTCTTTGACAAAGGGTTACAGCTGACAGACATAAGTAGATCGACAAACAATTTACTGCCTTCACACATTCTTGTATGACGGCGACCAGCAGAATCAATCGAAGATCATCAGGAGAAAGTTGAAGTAAAAATTGAGGCGTCTCAAGATGTTAGCACTCACCTGAGCCATATCTTGGATTACCGAGGTTACGGACAAAACTCTGACCTTCAATATCACATCGAGACCGGAGATCACCGGTTTTACCTTGTTCAGTGACGAAAATTTGGCAAATGCTGCTATAGCCGACGCAGGTGTTTATCCTCCGTATAAGCAGAGTATATATTCCCATTTTATTTGCCTGACCGTTTTCTACAGATATTTTCAATCCATTCAAAACATGTTCCAAATGTCAACTGATTCCTTTTTAGGGTTCCGTACCCTAAGGGTGCCAACGCAACCCTATTACAAAGCCTCCGCTGTACATCTGTCCTTCCACGTGTTGCATGACTGTATCTTCTGAACCATAATAGTATGACACTTGGAATATTCACAGAATATGAACTACTACGGCCGATATATCAACAAAAAAAGTTAAAAATAAAGAGGGTCCCCAAACCTGTTCTTTAATATCACAACTCAATCTGACACCTTAGAGTAGGCAAGGAAAGTACATGCATGAAACATTTATTAAATTTTCCACAAGATTTTACACTAAAAAGTAGGCAATGAACCTGTTCAAACACAAGACAATCTTTCAATTTATCCCAAAACATCCTTACCAAGCTTCAATAATTTTAGGCGAGTGACCAAAGATGTGTGTGTCCTTGCATTTTCGGCCGCTTTTCTTGAACTTCATTGTTCATTTTGTTAGTTGTTCAATATAGACATCTGAATTGATCGTTCGTTTGGGTAGTAAAAGTTCAAAGTAGACAATTTTTTTTCGTAATCCCACCAAACTGAACACATAACATTCTTTTGAGGAATATCAGCTTTTGATGTTGTTTGAGCTGGTTCACCTGGCCTGCTCCAAGATCTTTTCCGATTGACTTTGTTGTAAACATCCCATTTTTAATCACCAGTTTATCAATCGTTTTAAAAATGGATCATTTTCATTACGTTTCTTCGTGAGTTACGTGAGCTTGCGATGGGTTTTTTCCTACCCGGAAATAAAAAAGCAAAATATGACGTAAATGTTCGTTTTGATTTTAAATTTTTCAGCAGACGCTAAGCAAAAACTAGACAACCGATCAAATTTTTTTTACACTGATTAATAGTTGAAATACCAACTATCAAATGACGATTGACATTTTGATTATGTCAGCAAACCTTAAAATTCAACTAAAGCCATCTATGAGTGAAATCCGCAATTGTTTAGTGGCCAACCCAATAGTTTCGCTTGCTTTTCAAGGTTCCGTTTCTCAAAAGGAAAAAAAAATTAAAGGCTCACTTTGTTGTCCGTCTGTCTGTCATCTCACCCTTTCTCAGGAAAGCGAAGAGGTATATAGTTGAGATTAATACCAAATACTTATGACTGCTTACCGTAAATTTGTACTTACATTACAAATGAAAAAAATTTAAAATTGCCATTCAATTTTACACAAAGAAGAAGGCCTTGTATGTGAGATATTAGTGATGGCCGAACTACATATCTTCAAGTTTGTACGAAACCATTGTTGCGCGAGTCCGGATCGCACTTGCCCGATTTTTTTTCCTTTAATTAACAATGCATTATTTGTTTCACTCCAAGCACATCCTTACTCCACGATAATTACGCAGAAACTAAAACTAAAACAAAGTTGCTCATGTTTGGATTTTTTATGTTTTTAAACTTAACTTTATAAAAATTATTATTATTATTATTATTATTTATTAAATTATACATAAATGTACAAAACAATACTTAAAAGCTAGTAGCTACCAGGGCTTTTAGCTGATTGAGAAATTGATTTTTTTTTTTTTTTTTGTTTCGTTAAAAGATATTTTAATTGGAATCCCTTCTGCAGAGGCGGCCGAAGGAAGGAGGAACAAAAGTTCTGCATACCTGCGATCGCCCACGCATAGGTTTTATAATTGATAAAAAACTTAGATACTATCACATAGGTTAAATATTTGTAAAATTTTGAAAACATTTTTTATGTTTTGTTCGGAAGGAACCAAAAGGAGAGTTTTTAAATTGTTATTGTAAAGTTTTTTGCAAATCTCGTTGATTTTTGGGCAATCTGTAGTTAAATGACTAATGGTGAGCTGGAGGTTTAGTTGGCAGAGGTGGCATATGAGGGGAGGGTCTTTGTTGAGCAGGTGACTGTGGGTGAGCTGGGTGTGTCCAATTCTCAATCTGGTAAAGCATTTATTCATAGTTGCAGTAGTAGAGGTGGGATAGACAGCAGGACTACGGTTTTTATTGATGGACGAGTAGTGATGTAGGTATTGAGACCAATCCAGTATCTTTTGACTGTGGAAGTAGGAGTTTGCGAGTTTGATGATGTCTTGTTTAGGTGGATGATATAGGGAGATCTCTTGGCTGCTGTTCTTCGAGATCGCTTTGGCTTCTCGATCTGCGTGATCATTGCCCCTAATACCGATGTGACTAGGCACCCAAATAATCTTAAGTCGTTGACCAAGTTTGATGACGTTGTCTCTAATTTGACTTATGAAGGATGACCGGTTGTTTATATTTTCGATTGCAGCTAAAGTTGACAGACTGTCCGTGCATATAATTGTGTTTTGCTTTGATTTAAAAGCAATTTGAGTGGCTTTCAAAACTGCTAGGGCTTCTGCAGAGCAGAAATAAATTGTGCGTTGTTATGAATTAAATACGAAAATAATATATGCAACTCATCAAGCGGGGTGATTCGCTTTGGCTGTCCTTTTTCGCTGCATACTTTAAATGAATAACATGCTTTTAACACTATATGTACAAAAATACCACAAATAAATATAATCAGCCATTTTATTCGTTACAATATTAGTTTATTATAAAACTAAACTTTAAATATTCGACCGCTCTCATTTTCTTCTTTCAATGCGTACCTTAATTTCACGCGAAACTCGAAGCATCATACCGCTTTCGAATCTATATTCATGAGGGTTTCCGACCTTGATTACTTCAAAGTTTTTCAGAATATATATGAGCACAGTTTTCATTTCTAAGACAGCAAACTTTTGACCTGTAACAAAAGAAATATTTTATGTTAAGGATCCAGAGAAACGACTAAAAATGCTTGCCAATGCAATTTCTGGATCCGGCGCTAAATGGAATGTATGTGAACGGTTCGCGATGTTCAGAATTTTCTGGAAGAAATCTATCAGGGTCAAACTTATCCGGATTTAGAAAGAACTCGGGATCACGATGAATATCGTATATGTGAATTATAACCTGTGTTCCTTTGGGGAGAAGAAGGTTATTAGCCAGTTGTGTTTCACGACGGGTTTCTCGTATAATTAATGGAACCGCTGGGTACATCCTCAGATTTTCTTTGATAAATCTGTCGAGGTACTCAAGTTTGTTGATTAGAGCAATTGTTAATTTTGTTAAATCATCTAGGAAAGAAAATAAAGTTTAGATGTTTATTTAGTAATATTAAGTTAAGTTATTTAAAATTATTCAAAATTACCATCAATTATCGACTCGATTTCTTCATAACATTTGTTCTGAATTTCTGGAAATAATGATAAGTTCATAATTGCATAAATCAAACTCATTGATGTTGTGTCAAATCCTTCAAAGATAAACGTGTCAACTTCTTCACAAATGCCCTTATGATCGATTAAACCTTTTTGCTCCATCATGAGCAGAGTATCCAACATAGCGTAACGTTCTTTTTTTGAAAACAAGCTGAAAATACATGAATAAATAAACAAAAAGATTTACCACTTTTTTATCTCTTAGGCTTCTTATAACTAAAGACGAAAGTGTCAAAGTTCACTATCAATTTCTAATAGAATATTTTATCGAATCATGTTCTTATGGTAAGTTCGCTATTTCTTATACTCCAATCAAAGAAAGTTTTTGAACTCTCTTTTGTTGACGAGAGCAAACAATGGACTGTTAATAATTTTATCCTTTAATTATATTATTTTTTTTTATTGTGAGGTGCAGTCACTTTATGGGCTGGCTTCCAAACTTAGACTTACTTATCGTTTTGATAATATTTACAATCTTTTATTTTATCTCTAAGCTACCGGAGGCGAACATTCGGAGACAACATATTCCCATTCACACAGGAGTATTTTTGTTGCCGAGTAGGCTGTGAGATAGGAGAATTTGTTGGAGTCAAATTCCGTTCTTCCAGTTGTAAATGTAAATTTGTGTGGTGTGGAATCAGTGGCTCCACTTCTCTGGAGTTCATTCTTGTTAGTTTTTTCCTTCATTTAAAGGAACTTTCAGTCAGTCCCTTGCCAGTCTTGTGATTTTCTAATTTTTAAAGCGGGAGAAAACCTTCACCAGTATTTTGACGAACTTAACTTCCTCGAATCGTACGGATACCCAACCATCACATGACATTTTTTAAGCGAAGCGCGAATGGTGGAATGGTTATTGATAGACGTAGGTAGATACTTGCAATTTTACCAGAATTTAAACTATTTTAATATGTATAAAGACTAGTGCCCATACAAAACTTGTGTTTTTAAAAAATCACTTAAGTTTACACCAAAAAAAATATATAACGGGTTTTTCAACATAGACGCTACAAAATTAGAGCGACAGGAACATTTCTCTTCGGTAAGGTTTGCATTTCATGATGGAAAGATATACGAGCCAACAACGAGTCAAAATTATTAAAATTTACTACCGAAATTCGGAGTCAGTGGCCTTAACGTTAAGAGCGCTACGTCCTATTTATGGTCTCCATAATCGTCCTAGCAGATCAACAATTGAGCGTTTGGTGGAAAAATTTGAATCCACAGACACATTACAAAATGTTCCTGTGCCAGTGAGACAAAGAAGTGCCCGTAGTGTCGAGAATATTGCTGCCGCTGAGGCTTCAGTTGCAGAAAGCCCAAATGTATCTCTCACACGTCGTTCTCAAATTCGTTGTGGCGAATTTTGCGAAAAGATCTTGGCTTACATCCTAACAAGATTAAATTGACGCGAGAACTGAAGCCGCTTGACCACCAGAAGCGTCTTATGTTCGTGAATTGGGCTGAGCAACAACTTGAAAAATCATCTTCAGCGATGAGGCTCATTTCTGGCTGAATGGCTCCGTCAAAAAACAAAACATGCGGTATTGGTCAGGGAGCAATCCACACGTACTCCATGAGTCATCATTGCATCCGGAAAAAATTACGGTTTGGTGTGGTTTATGAGCCGGCGGCATCATTGGGCCGTACTTCTTCCGTAATGATCAAGATCAGCACGATACTCTGAATGGGGATCGCTACCGTACCCCAATTTTAGCCCCAATTGGATGATATGGACTTGGAGGACATGTGGTTCCAACAGCCACAAGCAACAAAGCGAATGTCACAATCAATTTATTGGAAACCAAGTTTGGAGAACGTGTTACTTCACGAAATGGTCCAGTCGCTTGGACGCCTCGGTCGTGCGATACGACGGCGTTAGACTATTTCCTGTGGGGCTACGTCAAGTCTATGGTCTATGCCAATAAGCCAGCGACGATTGATGAACTTCGTACGAATATTGAACGTGAAATAGCAACAGTATCGGCCGATTTATGCTTGAAAACCGTCGAAAATTGGGTTCAGCGTCTGGACTTCTACAAGCGTGTTCGTGGTGGCCATGCAAAAGAAATCGATCGAAATTCCATACATAATGGCATCAAACTTTCACAGGAATAAAGAATTTCATTGATATCCAAAACCGTTTTTGTTTTATTTAAAAAAACTTTTGTAGCGCTCTTATTGAAAAACCCTTTACATATACATCCATCGTGGTACGAAAACCTTTTTGTGCATATACATCTCGCGCGAAACCATCAAGAATTTCAATTTAACCTAATTTTCAATTGCTTCAATTGCTTAATACGAGCTGTATAAATTAAAACACGACCTCAAGTATGTATTCGTTATATACACCTTTCATTCCTGTCTAATTTACGTGATATAAAACAGATTAAAATACTTACATATCAGCAGAATCTTTGACTGAGGCTGAACTGTCTCCTATCTTCTCTATTTCCCTTAACTTAGTTCGTCTCTTCTCTATAATATTGCTTGAGAACTTATGAATTTTTTCACAGCTTAACTTGAACCTTTTATCTTTGGCAAAGTGCTTCCACAGAAAATCATTGGTTAGCATTGGATTTGAGATTCGCTTAATCACAGTTTTTTCTATATCAGAAATATGTTCTCGGTACGCATCGCCTTCCACCATATCGTCCAACTTCACTCCTAAAGCAGTTTCTGGAAAAGGAATACATTACTTGTGATTGTGATATTGGACTTAAGAATGGTCTGTCTTACCGCACACGTTATTGAGAGTTAATCTTGGAATAAGTTCAGTTAATGAAATGACTTCACCATTTTTTGTCTCAAGGATATTCTGGAATTTTAGGCTTTCCTCTCTAAAATTCATCAAATCATGATATAAACAAAAAATGTATGAATTAAAGGTACATACTTGAAGATCTCTAAAAACTTTTCCAGAACGTTATAGTGAAAGGCAGGCGTAAGCATTTTTCTTCTTGTGTGCCATTTCTTGCCGGAACTAGTTAGGAGGCCAGTTTTTAAAAACGGCCAAAGGAATGAGTATATAATGCCCTTGGACATCAAATCCATGTCATTGAATATAAGTTCTGCATCCTTTGCTTTTATAACATTGTAAATCGGAAGGCCAATAATATATTGAATATAGCTCTTCTTGTACTTTGCTGCCAACTTACGACTTAATCCAAAAATCTCCTCTGTATAGGTTGTAAGAAAAAAGGAAATAGTTTTAGTTGAAGAAAAAGGAAACAACGTCCGACATACAATTTAGTCTGTTCATATCAGGCTATAATGCTTTATGCCAACACAACACACACATGACAAAAATCGGAACAAAAGAAATAAACATAATACTGTAACATGTATATATAGAAATTCTAGAAAGTAACTCAATAACTTTTTAATGTCTCTGGCAATATGCTTGATATTCTCAGATCGTATTGTATCGTCAATACTGTTTAGAAAAAATTCATAGAATTCATTCGAGAAAATAAATTTAGAACATGCTCCATAAAGTAAAATTAAAAAAAAATTGCTTTAACATTTAAGCCAAACGACTTAAAACCAGTCAAAAAACAAAAGGAATTAAAGCAGACTAAAAATATTGCAGTATTTTGGCTTGAATTTAATTTAAAGTTTTCTCATATTATTTAAGAGAATTCACCCGGTAGAATTGAAAAAAAAAATTCAAAAGTCCTACCGCCATATCTTCATTATTTAGATTCAAAATAAACTGAAAGTATTTTATGTTATGTTTTTTTAATTAAAAAAAAAACAAAAAATAAAATAGCAAACTTTAAAAATAAAATACTAAATTTGTTGGACTATGCCGCCTTTGGAAGTTATCTCCCGAAATCTCTGGCCAGGGAGATAACAAAGGCCAAGCTAGAAATACCATCCACTGGCAGATCCATGGAACGGTGCGACCCTGGATGACGGGTCAGTAGTGGAGGGGTAGGGATCAACTTAGCTAGGATTCCTTAGGTAGTATAAAGTTAGTTAAGGTATAGCTTAAGGTTATAATTTTTTTTGTTATTTAGGTTAGATAGGCTAGTTAGATAAGTAGTTAGAATAGATTTAAGGTTGATTAGGATTAGGATAGTTTTATTATTTTTGTTTTTAGTCTAGCTTAGGGATAGTTTAGGATAGCTAGGGTAAGTTGGTCCCCTGTTCTTTTCATTAGATCCCCATTCAGAAGGTAGCCCTGAACACCGCCTTTTCCGCTTTGACTCTATCTCTTTCTTCTCTTTCTCTCTCTATTTCTCTCTCTCTCCCTTTCCAAGGCACGACCTTTTCTTTGCTGTTGAGCAGGAGATGTATGGAAAGGAGGACAAGGACTACCCCGTCCGACGAGCTCAGCCGAGCAACCACAAGCGTGCCGCCGTCCTCCTGACCTACATCAAAGATGCCTCCGTGGCCTTCCTTAGCTCACAACAAATGGCGCCCAACGGTAATTCTTAGGCCATTTAGCTTCTCTAAATGGCAAGACTTTAAATTAATTAATAATGAATAATTTTGATTAAACTTCTTTTTTGCTTCAGGTCAATTAAAACTACAAGGGGATGATTTTCCGCAATCGAAGATCATTGCCTTGAACTTTTAATAACCTTCATTATAAAAATTTTGATTTCTACCTTTCATTTTTCGAATGTTACTTTTCTGTCTCTTCTTCTGGTGTTCAATGGTAGCCTATGCTCTCTGTCACAGAATGCTTCAAAGACAGCTGTCCAATCCTCAGGTTAATTACCAGAGGATCCTGTGAGGTAGTTGGAGGGGTATTCTGCCACGGAGAGCGGAACATGGTGGACGAAAAAGACTACAGAGCCATTTTTGTTTTTGAAAGGCAATACGCTAACGCAAATCAAAGATGAGTTGGACTTTATGCATGTGGACTCTGCACCATCATTTATCACAGTGGAATTTTGGGCAGCTGAATTTAAACGTGGCCGTAGATGTGTGGGAAACTTAAATACTTGACGCAGATAAGGCGAAATAAATCCGACTTTTTTCACCGACTAATTACGGTAGATAAAACTTAGTTACATCATTATACGCTCGAATCAAAAATACAGTCAAAAGAGTGGACTGCAAAGGGGGAACCGGCCCTAAAAAGCGAAAACTATTTTTTCGGCTAAGAAAGTAATTGCGACTGTTTTTAAGAATAGTCACAGAAGGCAGAAATTGCGAAAAAACGGTCGCATTTGCAGAAAAAGAAAAGCCTGTTTCACCAAAACAACACACCGTCTCACACCTCAGCGGTTGCCATGGAGAAAATCCACGAATTTCTTGACTCCGCCTTAGTCACCACATCTATCCCCAAGCGACTTCTTCAGAACGGGTTACAGAGATGGGAGCATAGCTGTGAAAAGTGTGTAGAGTTACAATGAAAAAATAAGAAAAAATGTGTTGTATCATTCTTAGGTCGCAAACGTTTCAGACCATCCTTGCATATTGTCTAATGCGAGCAAAACTTAATTATAATATTAATCAGAAATAAGGCTTATTATAATGTTAAACCAGACAGGATGGTTTCAAACCATCATACTCTTGCGTTTCCGCTTGAACTTATTATCGATATAATTTCTAGACGAAGCCTTAAAGGTTCATAGTAGTTTATCTAGCTTAGCTTATTTCTAAGCTTAGCTTATTATTATTTAGCTTAACTTAGAAATTCTAAAGACAGATGTCGAAAACGAATTAGTTACGCCAAGACAAGGAAAGTATTGTATGAGAGGGAGGGCTTAATCTTCCCATTTTCCTGTCTTCAAATTAAATTTTTATGACATTTCGCATTATTAAGGGCAACCATTTTCCAGTGCGCAATGCTCTTTTATTAAATTGCTTAAAGTCATAGTTTTTGAGAAATTAAAAAAATGGAGATATTGTTTTCTCAGAAAAACAAATCTTCTTTAGTGTTTCTAAGTTTAGACTTTTAGGTCAATCATTAAATGAGCGGATTATTCGTTTCTTATTTTCCTAGTACTAATGTTTTTAGCAAAGCTTACTGGGCTTATTTAAATCCATCTTTAGGCTCTCGCTTGCACGGAACCGCAAGAAAACAAACTATGTTCTATTTAGTGAAAATATAGTAAATTAACAAAAACTATCGATTCGAAACTTACCCTTACTTTTTTCTGCAATTTTTCTGCAAAAAAAACTTTCAGTTCATTTTTTTTCTACCAGATTTTACTTTAACTAAAATTTGACCTGTGAACGTATGTTAACTTTTTACTTTTATATTGATTTTGATAGAAAAAAAGAAAAACTGAGAATGATGCTTTATCTCTTAAACTCTTCGTGATAAAGTTAAATTACTCAAGTTAAATTTCTTCACATCAGTATTGATGTAATGAGGAAACATTTTACTGTTTGACAAACATTTGGAACATGCTTCTTAATGCATGATGATTTGAATGATGGTAGCCATTTATTGTAGAAGCTAAAATTGTAATCCAAGTAAACCTTTAAAATTGAACAGCACGATACACTGTCCTTAGAGCAGGTTGTTGTACAATAAGCAATCGCAAAGTCGAATTCACGTAGTTTCAGCATAAAACTCAAATTATCATTGCATTAAACAAGCTGTGAGTCAGATCAATATTTTGGATTCCGAAAGCCAAATAATTAAAAGAAGCGAAAAGACTAGCTGTCTACAATGATGTTTTGAAGTGATAATTTGTTTTTATATTGCATTTTTCAACGAGGAATAAAATAATTGTTTTATTATGGTGAATTATTTCAAAACTGAATTAATTCATCTACATAAATTTTATTAACTAAAGAAAAGATTTTATTGATTATTTTTAAGCAAATTTATAGGCAATTAAAACAAACAATTATCTATTTACACATTTGTTCAAATTGTTATCAATATTGTGAATTGAAAATGATTATACTCACTCATTTAATTATTAAAAGCTTTGCTGAGATTTTCGCAAAGCTAAAGAATGCCTTTAAAGTCTAACGAATAACTTTATAAATTTAATTTTTATGTGTGCATTTTAATTACTTTTTGATTGCAGCAGGAAAATAAACGTTTTTTGATAAGAATTTAAAAATCCCAAAAAATGTTCCTACATTTGTTTTTTGATAAAAGCGATCAAATATGGTAAGACAGGAGACGTTATGACGGTGGGGAAGAGAGTCAATTGACTTTGAACAATGTTTGTCTCTCGCTTGATTTTAACTCTGTCAAGCAGGCTCAAGATTATCCTTGGAACACCTGCCCATAAATTGGAGTTGTACTATAGTTTGGAACGAATGTGAGCTTCGTATATGACAGCCAGATCGGATGGATCTTGTATAGCTTAAGGAAACATTCCAACCAAGATTGGTTTTAATACACATACCTAGTACTGAAAGCCTTTCGGCTTCTTAGAGTCATATGATAATATGTTGTTAATATCGAAATTTAATGAGTTAATCATAAGCTGTCATTTCCATTTCCACGGCCGAAGTTGAGGGACGCGAATCAGAGAACGAATACGAAAAATTGAGAGTGAATTAGATTAGAGATAGCAGACAGAAGATCGTAAATGAAGATTAAAACGAGAGTCGGCGACAAAACGGAGCCCTGGGGAACACCAGCGTTTATATGGTGAATTTCGTTCGTTCAATATCACTTGAATTGAACGGCCCGAAAGGTAGTTTCAAGTCAAAGTAGAGATTCGTCCATACCAAATGCATGAATATTCGACAAAAGAGCCTGATGCCTAACTCTATCAAATGCTTAAGAAGTGCAATAGCCTTGGTTTCGCCAAAAAAGATGTAGAGAGTCGTAAACTTTTCGGTGAGCTATACGATCAAATCACCAGTCGATCTCATGCTACGAAAACCATACTGTCATTAAGAAGTTTTCTTGTTTCGAGATATTTCATAAGCCGACGATTTATCAGCGCTTCCATGGCCTTGGAAAACTGAAATGTTATTTGGCGGGAGAAGAAGATTCGCCTTTTCCAGGGACTGGTTGGACATATGGTGTTTTCCCCCTACTCGGGAAGAGACAAGAAGAGTCGAAGAGATGGAAAGGCTTACGCAAGGGTTTTCGCAACGTAATGGGGGGAATACCATCTGGACCAGCGGATTCATGGATGTCAAAATCTTTGACCACTCTTGCCGTCCCATGGAAAAGTTGACGCGTTCGTGTACAAGAGAAGGCAAAGAAAGTTCTTGCAGTGTTGAGAGGGCTGGAATTAAATTGTAAACGAGTGTTAGGATGGAAGATCAGACACAATTTTTTACATTTTTCACGAACTACAGAAAGTTCTTATTTCCTTTGGAAAATTGTAGCACTTCTTTCCTCAGTTTTGGGTCGTGGGTAAATTTTGCACAACGGATTTTAAGATTACAGTCATTTCAAGCTTGTTTGTACCTTTCTCGGTTTCCTTAGATGGATGGGTTTTAAAATTCCGAAAACTCAACTCTCTCAAACTCACAGCTTCCTTACAGCTCGAAACGAGTTTGCCTTGTGTTGGATTGTTTTCACCCTCTGAGGGATGAAGATTTTCATACCAAGTAGAAAAGTGTTAGTGAAGATATTGGGTTTCTCATATTGCGAAACTTCTCTTTAAGGAACTGGTTCTTTAACTGTTAGGTTGGGGTATGAGAAATAAGCCCATATAACACATTGGTCCGACGAGCCTTGAGCTGAAAATACGTCTATGGTGTATTTATGAGAGTGGGAAGTAAGAAACAGGTCTAGTATGTTGGGAGTGTGATTATGAATGTTTGAAATTCGCCTGGGCTTACTTACATACTGGGTTGAATTCTTTACCGCAGCGAAGATCTCGACAAACCCTCCTTCGGGTGTTTTCTGTCCAGAATGTCGGGGCCCACCAAAATCGTGTATAATGAAATCGCTCGCAATAACGATTTCAATACGAAGATAACGGGAAACAATCCTTAGGATGGAATTGGCGTCAAACTCGTTTAAAGGAGAATTGATGTCTAAGTTGGGCCATATATAAACAAAATAGAAGTGAATAATATGCCTGCGGACAACTGAGTTTTAACCTCATGAAATAAAAATCCGGATTGGAACAGGGACCCTATTGTGGTTAAATTTTCGGATATAAGTCGCGAGACCGCGATGATAAAAGAACAAAGGCACTTAGGCACTAACGAAGAAGATTCAAGTCCGAAAAAGTAGACTCTGCACTCAACTGGGTTTCACAAAGAGCCAAAACGACTGGCCTGTATTTAAAGATCACAGTGATCAGGGGCAACCAGCAGGTGCACAATTATGATTTTGTTTTTCACTGTTGACTGTTTATTGGATAATTTTGATTTTGTTTTTCACTGTTCACTCTTGTTTTTCGTTCTATTTTTCACAGCGCGCCGCGGGTGCCGGGCTTCTGCAGCTTGAATTCGCTGTGACATGCAGAGTTTTACTATATATATATAGTGCACCACTGAGCCAACCACCTTAACTCAGGAATGAAACCAAAATCGATTCAACAAAAAATCACCCATTGACTTTCAATTTATTTTTTTTTTAAATTAAATCCGAGAATCACAAACTGAGATGAATTAAGTTCAAGTATTTCAAACTTGCACCTGCATTCCGTATTATCGTACATACCATTGTTCAAACCAATTATATCAAAATTATTTCCAAAAATTGTTTTGGCGTCTGCAATCGGTGCTACTGTTTCGACGTCTTCGCCATTTACTGTTTTGATTTTCTTACAAAGCGCAAGTATATCGAAATTGTCACGGACTTTAAAACGGTACCATCCAACTAAAAATGTTCCCACAATTACTGCAACCGCCATCCTACCGAACAAGACCGAGAACTCAACAATCAACAAGATGATGACTTAATGTCTTGAGTTAGCGTCTAACTACCTTTCTATATTTGCAAATTATCGCCAAATTATTAAGATTTTTCTTATCTTATCAGGCTTGCAAATAAGTGAGAAAATTGTTTCACTTGTTCCAACTACTTGTACGCTGATTTCATCCTTGATAAAAAAATTATGGGTTTTATTGCTTTTTATTTAATATTTAGGTCAGATGAGGTCATGTGCTTTAAGATCACTTCAGTGAGCATGCGTGTTTCAGATAAAGCCATAACCAAAAGTGCGTAAGTGCGTTTTTTGTTGAGATTAGATTAGTAAACAGAATTAGTCGACCATTGTTTTGCCATTTTAAACAATGTTGTCTAAGAATCCAGCGTAGTTTGATGTCATATTCAACTATGATTTAATTTCACTTCCAAATGCAAAATGGAAAAATTACATACATGACTACACGGCGATCAACTCTATAGGCGAAGGAGAACTACAGATCTTTGTAAGGCTCTGGTTGCTGCATACAAATCTAGCACACAGTCACAATATGTGAAAAAGCCAAGAACCATTCTGCAGCTTCGGGCGGATAAACACTTGTCAATTAAACACCTGACTCTTGAATGCCAACAACTTATCTCAACCGTGCGACAACTTTGTGGAAGCAAGAATCTATTGGATCTTTTGAAAATTCCTTCTGATCAGAGTATAAGAAATGTAAATAAAATAACTTCAACTCTGGGTATTCTTGACAGTATCTACTAAGTTGTTTTTTTAATCTATTTTTGTTCTTTAAAAATCTATAAATTTAAATTCATATAAGACTAGCCAAAAGCCCTGGTAGCTAGTGCTATAGAAAATAAGAATTTATTTTGTAATTAATTATATATTAACACAATTATAATAATTACAATATCATAATTACACTTACATACTACATACGTATGAATTTTTGATTTAAGAAAAGTTCGACTTTCGTTCTTTTGAACACACGTTTTAAATTTACTTTTATATGTTTGTCTGTTTTTGTATAATTAATTTTTTTATTCTTTTATATCTACAATTAGTGAACAATTAACGTTTTTTTATTTTTTATTTTTTTTGTAATGTGTGATTTTGAAGAATAGGCATGTAAATTGTGTTGCGATATGAAAGCTGATGACTAGCAGATTGTGTCCGTGTAGGTTGGTAGAATTTGTCGCTTGCGTGTGCAGGTGTAGGAAACATACAAAAATTCTATTTATATGCACATATGTAGTAAGATTCGTGCTGCTTGTTATATTGGTAAATTGTAACAAAAGAACAATTGTAAAAGCTAACACAATTGAACTCGAGTTAATTGGACGCCTCGCTAACAAAAGCACCAATAATTTTTTTTTACTTTCGCAAGTGTAGGACGCCGCTAGTAGGAAAAACAATCGACAAAGGAACACACTCACATTGCACAGTGGATGGTTCCTTATCTTTGTTAACTCTCGCTGACTGCAGCGTAGAAAATTTGTTGCGACTTATGTATCCATCGTTTATATGGGCGGATCGAATTCGATTAGGAAAAGGATTCAATCCGGGTACATGCTGCACCGGATTGAAAGATCGAAAGAGGATTCAGTTTGTCAATTTTTCTCTATCGAATTTATTGTTTATGTTCTTTGGCATAATTTAAAATTTTTGACACCAAAAATGCGCGACGGAGCGTAAGTTTTGTTAACCCTGGATTGAGCTTAAATGAAGGTATAAAACGTCATTAAGAGAAAAATAATAAACAGATCATTCATAATTGTATTTGAATAAGGTCTCTTTTCTCTGATAAGGTGGCCATGAAGTTGGCACAAATATTTTAGAATTTTTTGTGGAACAAAAATATGTTGCAATGCATCCCAGAATTTACTTTTAAATGCCGCATTTAAAAAAAATAAATTTACTCCGAAAATGTTATTTGTACGAAACAGTTCTTTTTATGGTGGAAAATTTTAACTTTTCTGTAAAAGTAACTTATTGTTTTCAAATATTTCTTTTGTATCAATTAGTGTAATGAATTGAAACGGTTTAAAAATTTGCGACATTTTTCAGAGACTATGTTATTATTTCCTGATATAAGAAATGCTATCGGGACAGTTTAAATTTAATTTTGAAGTTGTCTTTAAGTGTGACACAATAAAGTTTAGAAAATACATATCGGATTGTAATGCCTTTTGAAGCAAGAATAGATTTATGAGATTAATGAGGTGTCAACGCACATACGTCTAAAAATTGTGATATAATTTCAAAATTTTGCTAATTATAACTTTAATACAAAACGTTGATAACTCTTTTAAAATTTATTTAAAATCTTTTAAAATTTTATATCGGTGATTTTATATCAAAAAAAATAAGTACATACAACTAAATAAAGTATCATATCCAAGATAGTGTGATAGCTGACGTATCACGTTGGAATATATGATGTATAGTCGCCAATTGATCCGACTTTAAAGTCGCCTTCATATGCGACAACTTTAGCCATTGGTAATTCATTGCTTTTAGAAACTTATCTGTTGCTGTGTTGCTTGATTTAAACATTTGGTTTCATTGCGCTACTGTAACATTTTTTATGTCCAGAGAATCCATTCTTTTTGGCCTCTTCCATCATGTTAAATCCTTTTCTTAAATTAATAAGATTCGCAAGAATCGTTAAACAATATCTTGGGGAAACTGATTTATTATACACACATCTGTAAACAGTTCAACAGCCAGACTCCACAACATGAATTTCTTTATTAATTTTAATAATGCTCCGAGTATTTCCACCAGTGTCCACAATATACATGGGCAAATTATAAAAAATCTTCATTCGCACTGTGTAGAATTTATTTTTATCTGTACCTGCTGTTACAAACGTTGAAGCAATTTTTAAAATTGAGATTTTGCGCCGACTTCTGATATTTCGAACAATTTTGTAACGCAATTCGAAATATTTGGCAAATGTTGTCAAAGGCATAATGATCATTCGTTAAAATGATGGTTTTGTTTTCAAATCGGATGTTTTAATAAAAATACTATTCATGATCACAGGTAGCTTCACAATTGTTTTCTGCTTGGCGTCAAATTTAGGAGTATATTCAATGTATTTAAAACTCGTCTTTTTAGTTCTTGTTTCTGTATTTAATTCTTCATGTATCTCTTTATTATGATGCAAACAAGGTGTATCTTAAACTTTCCATAAAATGATTACATATGACAAATTAAAAATTTGTCTGCTCGCTTAGTCCTTGCACATGGAAAAACTCAATTTTCCACTCCTGCTGATATTGGGCTCTGATTTCAGTAAATTACGATAATATGGTGTTAGATATTTTTTTATTTTAATTTTTAGCAATTTTAAGAATGGACAAAAATACAATATCGCCTTTTCGAATTTATTTTTTTTTTTTTTTTTTTTTTTTTTTTTTTTTTTATTTCATCAACCAGCTTAAGCCTAACAGATTACAAATTTGGAAAATTATTTGACTATTAACATTAATTATTAAAGTTACTAATAAAATATCAGGAATTCAATTTCCTAAAAGGCAAAACACAATGTTTTTGAAGCACTCTCTTGAGATATGAAAATCAACAAATCTACAAACTTCATTAAAGGACTTAAGAGCTCTAGAAATTGGCTCATTCTGACCATAGTTTGTTCTATGCCCCGTTTGAAAGAAAAGATGTCGTTCTCTTAATAGACGTTCCGGTGCATAAATAGGAAGCATGGATAAAAGTAGGGGACTTTTGATCCGGTAACATAAAATATCTCTTATAAATATGATTTCGTGGCAACGCCTTCTTGAACTAAGACTCAATATGCCAAGCAATTTGCATCTTGCTTTGTAAGATGGCTCAAAATTCCAACGCATTTTAAAAAAAATATATTTAGTAAAGCGCCTTTGCACTCTTTCAAGCCGATCTGAATGGAATTTATAAATTGGACTCCAAATTATATCCGCATATTCAAGTATCGACCTAACAAATGCAATAAAAAGGGATAATAGAGTATGTGGGTCAGAAAACTCCTTTGAGTTTCTCTTAATAAACCCAACTAACGAATTAGCTTTCGCTACTATGTATTCAAAGTGATGAACAAACGTAAGCTTATTATCAATAATGACACCGAGGTCTTTTATTTTGTCTACTCTTTCTAATGGTGTGAGTCCAACACAGTAAGTATAAGAGAGCTGTATTGGAACTCTCGAAAAAGAGATTGTGAAACATTTTTGAACATTTAAATTCAAGCAATTTTTGACACACCATTTATATAAATGCTCAAGATCCTTCTGCATTTTCATACAGTCGTCTTGACTTCTTATTTTCGAAAACAGCTTCAGATCATCCGCATACATTAAGCAATGACAGAATTCAAGATATTTTACGATATCATTAATGAAAATTATAAAAAGTAAAGGACCCAGGTGACTTCCTTGCGGAACTCCCGAAGTACAAAGGATAGGCCTTGAACAATGCTTATCCACGCTGACTCTGAGTACCCTCCCGATTAAAAATGATGAAATCCAATTCAAAATTGATGAGTGGAAACCGAAACTTTCCAATTTTTTCAGTAGTATCTTATGATTCACAGAATCGAACGCTTTACTGAAGTCTGTATAGATGGCATCAACTTGACAACCTTTTTCAACAGCATTTATTACATATGATGTAAAATAAGCTAAATTAGATGTTGTTGAACGTCCAGAGACAAAACCATGCTGGAACTCAGATATATGCTCTTTAATGTGAAAGACTAATTTCTCCTTTACAATATTTTCAAAGAGTTTTGGTAAAGCAGATAATTTACAAATTCCTCTGTAGTTTTCTACATTATTTTTCGGACCGGATTTGTAGATGGGTACCAAAAAAGAAGTCTTCCAATCATCGAGAAAAATACCTGAGATGAGCGATGTGTTAAATATTTTGAGCAACGGCAAACATAAGGACATGCAACAGTTTTTAAGCACTATTGGAGGTATACCATCAGCGCCTGGTTTTGGATTAGCTTTGAGGTCATTCAAAGCAGATTCAATGTCATGCCTATCCAATTTTAATCTACCAATGTCGATTTTGGATTCTGAGAATGGCTCTACATATGTAGGTACAACAGTAGGACGAAAAACAGACTCAAAGAATTTGGCAAACAGTTCAACCGAATCTTGAACATTGTTCGATATCGAATTTTTGTAAAACATTTGTTTTGGTAGCGCATTTGAACATCGCTTTTGGTTAATGAAAGACCAAAAGGATTTTGAATCATGTTTAAGCTTATTTTCAACAGTATGAACATAATTTTTATGTAAAAACTTACTTAGAACTGCGAAGTCCCTCCGAAGTTTGCAGAAAAGGGCTTTATCCGATTCATTTCCTGTAAGTTTAAAACGCTTATAGGCCTTGTTCTTGAGATTTTTTAAGTGAAGGAGATTCCTATTGTACCACGGGGGCTTAGAATTATTCTTCTTAAAAGAGGATGGAACAAACTTGGAGAAACCAATATTAATTTTGGAAATAAAAAGATTGTACATATCACGTAAGCAAAGATTTTCAAATTCCATATCCCAATCAATTGAATTAAAAAACGAATTCAATCCAGTAAAATTACTCTTCAAGAAATTTAATGACCGGGAAAAACTAGATTTTTCACTTAAATAATCATAAAGTTCAATTTCGATTAACAATTGTTTATGATAAATCGAATCATTTAAAAGAGGAAAGGGTGCTTCAGAAACGTGTGTTTTCACTTCATTAAAATTAGTAAATACAAGATCTAATATTCTATTTTGAGAATTCATAATTAAATTGATTTGGCAAAGATTGAGAGAAAACAGGCAGTCGATAATAGCTAATTCATAATCTTTTTTTACGTTATTAGGAATAAGCATTTTATCGTCATCGGACCAAGACCAATTTACATTACCAATGTTAAAATCACCAAGAATACAAATCATTTCAGTTTCATTACAATTGTCATATAAAAATTCAAAATTATCTATACATTTCTCATAAGTCTCTATTTTACTTCCATATGGAATATAGGTCCCAATAAAATTAATACGCGTACGACCAATTTCAACAGCAATGCAAATTTGCTCAACATCTAAAATCGGCAGTGTTACTTGTTTACAGGAGAAATTTGAGCGAACAGCTACAAGCACACCTCCACCACGTTCATCGGCATTAGTACATCGGTCTAGGCGAAAAACATTGTACAATGAGCTATCAAAAATTTCAGCAGACAAAATTCCGGGATAAAACCAAGTTTCCGTAATGACGATTACGTCATAATCGTTGTGACTAGCAGCCAGAAACAGGTCCATAGTCTTCGTTCTGCATCCACTGGCATTGTGATAAAAAACTTTTAAGGGTTGCTGAAGGCCAACCATCTTATTATCTTTAACAGGGTTTAGTTTTTTTGACTTCGCACGAAAGAGCGAATCATCACCCCGCTTGGCCAAAAGTTTCCATCAAAGATTGAACTCGCGTAATGACTAGGAACTCCAATTTTAAAATTTATAAACTTAAGTGAATCAATGGTTTCGTTGATCTTAATTAATTTAAAACACGAAAACATATCAGGTTTGGCGTCAAGTTTCGATGATACATACGAAATTATATTTTCTGCGGTAGTATCAGGGTGGAAGCTCGAGATATGATACCACTTCAATTTGCGCACAACATGCAGATCCGAAATTGCGTCATTCGTTCCCAAGATGACCTCAGGAAGTTTGTTGAAATTCGATTTGGTAATCGCATTTTTAGGCGGAATAACTTCAGAGTTTAATTCCTCAGCAAGTACAGCAGTAATAGCAGGGACGCTTTCAAGCGACGTAGCGGGTGCAGCAGCAACATTAGCATACGAAACAGCAACATTTTTCGATTTCGATACATCTCCAGTGTTTACAGAGAGAGTGTCAACATATTCCTTTGGAGAAGCTGAATTCGCATCAGCTGGGAGAGGAGAAACACACTCAATAACAGGAGCAGCACTAATATTAGTACATTGCTTTACGGATTGTACTTTTCGCGAAGAGCATGGATCAGAACTTTTTGTAGCGTTATTTGGACTCAAACGAGGAGAAGGAGAGGAAATGATTCTATTTCTAGACGAGGAGGGGCGAAGATGTTCAATCACTTTATGCTTAAGCCTTGAGCGTGTTACAATTTGCGGTTCGGCTTTAGCATCACTTTTTGTTCGCGGTGTAATAATTGCATTTACTCTTTGAGTGTTTTTAAATTGTTCAAACTCAGATCTAAGCTCATTTAGTGAATTAAAGAGATCATTGATCTTTTGAGAGCACAATGATTCCGGACTATTTGAGCAATTTTCACATTTCCAGCACAGATTAGAATTTATTTTAATGAATTCTAATGCATTTTTATTAATATTAGCACAGTTTTCATGCAATTTAACGTAGCAAATGCCACAAGATACACAATCAAAAGTTTTTATTTTAGTGTTGCACTTAGCACAATTTAGAGACATTACTTAGCAGCAATAGAAAAATATTCAAATTAATAATGACTGTCGAAGAAGACAGTCAGCTTGGCTCTGCTGTCAGTGACAAGTTCTTATGGAACAGTAAAAGTTGACTGAAGTGTACTTCCAATGTGGACAAATCCTGTTAATATGCACATTCAAAAAATAATTAACCCTAGCACCCTTTAGATGGAATATCATATTTGAACTTTTGAATAATTTCATAAACGATTTGGGTTTAAATTCCTAATAGATTATCCTAATGCTCTTGTGTTGTTGCTCTACATAAGTGGGATGGTTCCATTACCCTTTGTCTTTTTAACTTATCAACAAAAGCTTCAACATATTTGTTTTACTGATAGTCCATCTATAGAACCAATCTATTTGGTTCTATTTTGGTTCATTTGCTACACACCCTGTGAACTCACAGTCAGAGCCTGACCAATAACCTGTTAATTTTACCGCATATCGTGAATGGCTAGATTTATTATTTCCTGGAATAAATTATGTGTTCAGATATTTCGTTTTAGCGTATAGTCAAAAGAATGATCAAACCTGCTATTCAATTCAATTAAAGTGTTGTGTATACATTTTTTGCAGATTTCCAACAGCTCGTGATTTTCGAAAAAAAACCTCTTTTATAATTTTCTTGTTGAAGTAGTTCCCGTAGCTATCGATTACTTTCGCTTTGACATATCTGAATTGCTTAACTATAAAAAGGTTATAGATAATGGAAGCAGACAACAGCTTTCAAGTTTCTTATTTTCTTTATCACCAGTACTGTAGAGTGATAGATTTTCAAAGATTTTACTACTTTCATGGAAGAAATACTTTTGCAGACGTGAACAGCAATATTTAATATGCAATATCGTCTTTCAAACTACTCGGTATTTGCTTCATGCTTGACGTTTGTGTGTTCTTTATTTAATATTTGAAATTAATATCTAGATAATGCTTCTTGCCTACAAATTCGATTCAAAGGAACTTAAACTGAATAAAATATATACATAGTAGAGGAGCAACACGAACATGCTTTTTGGATCAACAAGCAAAACGTGCAAGAAGAATTGTTTCTTGAAAAGTAAAATTCCACAACAGAGTTAAAGCAAACAAATTATATCGGATATTATTAAATTCGTTAGGATTAGCAACCCACAAATCAAGTGAGCTGTTTTTAGTTTGCATGAATTGACAACAGACCTTACGTTTACTGTTTGTCTTTCAAAAGGAAAGGCGACCTTTCAGGCATACGAGATTCGATCCAAACAATTTAAAAAAAAAAAACAAGTCGACATGTAACTTAAAAAGAAACCTTTTATATATTTCTTGCATTTCCCTTTTAGATACTCAGACGTTCATTGCGACGAACAAGCAAAAAATAAACAATCTAAGATAGTCTTATGTCCGATACACAGATTTCAAATACTTTTTAAGACATAACAGTGACTGTTGTTCGTCTTTCTTAATGTAGTGCAAATGTCTTGTATTTTTTTAAAATGCATTTAATAAAAGATTTTTTACGGGTTTACTTTTGGGCCGAAATTGAAAAGAGTTGATTGCTGTAACCCTGTCAGTTTTTAATTGTTAGCGGCCTTATCTCATGGCGTAATATATTTTCAGCCAAATGTCTGTCATTTTTACCAACCTGAAAAATAAATGGTTAAGGCCCAATTTAAAATAAACATACATTTTCTAATTACAACATCTTCTATGGAAAGGGTAAGGACGCTTCGGACACTGCGAATAGCATCTTACAAGCCGTGGACGGCAGCTCGGTAAATTAAAAGCATACGGCAACTGGTCTTGAATTCCATTTCTTTTGCAATATTGATAAGTTGTGTAGATGTTGTTGAATCGCACGAATCGCTCGAAGTGTCCACTTGCCTGTCAAGGAAATACAAATTTTAAGTTGAATGAATTAAATTGCTTCAGACGCAAAGATGACTCAGAGGAAATAATTTAAAAAAGATCTACAAGGATATTATCGATGCACATAAATCTTACAGTTTCTATTCCATAACAGAGATCGCACATCTTGGAAAATAAAATTAATTTTTTTTTGTTTTTTTTTATTTTTTTTAATTTCTATGAAACATTTAGAAAGCCAAATGGGGTCGAAATGAAACAAACTTAAAATGAATTATTGTCATTTGAAATATTCAAGTTTTAGCATCCTACGATTTATTTAAAATCGAAAAGTTGTCATCTCCTTATATGAAACTCTTTCACAAGATGCTTTTCGAAATGTTTTGTAACTTAATGCCCCCTTGCCGCCGATTTCCCTATTTCGAACCTAAAAATTCTAGAATGTGATTCTATCTATCTATAGTTGCAAAAGATTCACTGATTTCATGACGTAAACGAAAATGGGTCCTCGGAAAGGGTATTCGCTTGATTGGTGGGGGTGAGCTTTATTTGCTCTTCACCTCGGCCTCTTATTGCGCCCGTTCTGTTTCCCTATTTCTTGAACGGAAAAGATTTTGGTTAATTGGGGGTTTTTAGTGCTAAAAGTATATGGTCGGGAAATCATTTTCATCGTTTTGCGAACTGGTCCCTATTCCTTTGAGGTGCGAAAAATCTGGTATCAATGCTGACCCCGGTATTTTATGTCACAGTCTCACTGTTGGTAGCATGGTGAGGTTTCTTATAGTCCGACCTTATGTAAGTGGAGATTAAGGTAAATGTGCTCTGTTCCAGTCAAACTATTTACCGTAGATTCTTTTTGCTGAAGTTCAGAGTTAGTTTCACTACCTTGTTAGTCGGGAAAACTATTATAGATTTAGCTGTTTTGTATTTTGTTACCCAGTGTTGACCCAGTGATTAATGAATTCCTGAATTGGCCAATCATTCATAGCTCTTTTAAAAGCTGTGAGCGGGACACCTATTTCACTTTCGGGGTTTTGGTCCCAATTTCCTCCTCCCTGCCTAGCAAGTTCGTCAGCTTTTTTGTTACCCGTTTAGTGTTGTTATAGTTTGTTTAGTTTGTGTTAACTCTTTGTTGCCAGTGTCGATACTGATAAAGAGTATGTTACAGCTTCGATTGTTGCAGATAAGAATTATTTGCTTTCTCGTATGTAGAGACTGGTGTGCGCTTCTAATCCAGTTAGTATTGCGAAAAATTCTGCTTGAAAAACCGTCACGAATCGTTTAAGATGCTTTGAAATTTCGATCGGCGGGCTTGGGCAGTAGATCCCTGCCCCCGATTCAGACGATATGTGAGAACCATCCCCTTATACTGTGATTTCACCGGGGTTGCTTGCCTAGTTTCCACTCGCCGAAGAAGCTCTGGTAAAAGCTTTCCCAAATAATTTTAAAGCATATAGTACATGTGTTCCAGTCATTTGGTGGTTTGTGTGTTGTTGCTGATCGATAGGTCGTCTACCATATTCGGTATATTGATATTGTTGCAGGTCCCTTCTATTTCTAAAAAAAAACTCCTACATCTGATTCTTTATACTCAAAGTCATCCTCAAATGTTGATGCTTCTTGGGATATCGTGGTTTCTGTGGACTTGCCTGTGAGATACTCGTGTTGTTTAAACCCAATTGTGGGTTTTTTTTTGTCACAGATCCTTTCCAGTGTGTTCAGTACAAAAGATGTTAGACTATAGGTCGATAGCCTTTCTTGTATTAGATATTTTCGTGGCTTGGTTAAGATGACCACCCTTACATGCTGCCACTGCTCACACATGGTTTGAAAATGTTCGTCAATGGTTGCTTCAGAGCGTATATTCCTCTTTGCAGAAAGGCTGGTATTATACCATCTGTTCCTGGTGACTTAAGAGGTGTGAAGGTGTTGATGGCCCATGCGACTTTTGATGTGTCTTCTTTCATTTCTAAGTCTTCCCAATAACCATCAGTCTACGTAAGTCCTGGATACGAGGGGTTTGCTAGTTCGGTAAAAAATTTGGGAAAATGGGTGTCCAAAAAAGTTGTCCAGTTGCGGCTCTGCTTTATAAGCTGGTGCAGTCCTGTCTCTTTCGATATGATTTTTCAATCCGGCTACCCCATTGTTGTAGTAGTTTGTAGTTTATTTGTAAATAGATAAATTTTTAAATTCTAGGTTTCCAAGTCTACTTCTAGGTTTATTTTTTTTTTGCTTTATTAAACTGCTTCTTCCTGTGCTTCCCTCTGCGACTCCCGTAGTTCCGTGTCGACTTAAGTGGGCGTGCAGCTTCGTATGCTTTAATAAAATATTTCTTTATCTTAAGAATTTCTGTGTTTTTGGTATACTCATAAGTAAGACTTTTATTTTTAGGGTCACCTGTTATATTCCTGGGGTATTACCCCTCACCGTAAACTCCAGGCTGGTCACACAAATGTCACCTATAGGGAATTTTTTATTAAACTGATATCTAGTTTTTGCTACCATGTAGGTTCTACACTAACCTTGTATTTTGGCATATAATACTTTTATTCTCGCCACCCATCCGTTGGACTTGTTGTTGAATCACCATATTTCTTGGAGAGAGCTGTTCCTTCCCTCACCCCTCACCCCTCATCCTCGAAAGAGGATGGTACAAAGCTATAAAGAAGCCAAAGAGATATTCTCAATACTAAAAACAAATGAATGCTCAGTTGGAGAAGCATCACGAATTTATAAGGAATAAAATCCCTCACCTAAACCTGCTCCCCTTGGATTGTATGCTGAAAGAGTCAAGTAAAGTAATCAAACAAAACCATTCGCTTCCAAACATCTGGACTTAAAGCGTCCACTCAACAAACCCAACTACAAATGCACTATCTTCTACAAGCAACCCTGTTTCTTATAACTCAAAAAATACGCCTTAAGAACTTAAGAACAAACACTCTTAACAAAAACCACACATAGTCCCTAACACAGAACAACAAAAAACAGAGAGTCTCTCTGAAATCGCTTTTTCAAACTCTAAACACCAAACACAACATACATAACTAACCCCGCCATCCCAACATTTAAATTATTTACCACCAGAACTCACCCTAAACATCGTCTTTAACTCACAACTTCTACATGACTCGAACTTAAACCTCATCAAACATGCCTTAACACCCACCGTATCGTCTTTACAAACAGAAACACAATCATCCAATCTAACGAACATCGACATTAGTTCGGACACGAATGTCGATATCAACATGAAAGAACAATACTGACACTCAAGGCTTTGACTGCGAGTAGCCTGGATGGTTCAACAATGGAGCAGAGTCCTAGTCTAAATATCATCCCTTACCTTCCAATCGTAAAACATAACATAAACAACAGAACTCAACCTCCTAAGATCCATATCAATACAAACTCGGCAAATCAAACTTTTGTTGTGTCACACAACATAAACTCGTGCTTCCAAATCCACCAAAATATAGATACCAGTTTTCTACAATGGAATATAAAAGGTTTGTTGAACAATCGCTTGTGAAATCGAACTTAATGTAAAAATAAATTCACCACAACTTACTTCAACCACACCAACATTTCCAAAAAAAAGGATCTAGCTAACATCACATTGAAACTAATGCTTCCTTCCCTCAGATACACCCAAATATCCCCGGTTAAAACAATTAAGTGGTTCCTTGGTGGAACTCACAACTCACTTCACTCCGCAGAGACAAAATGCTAGCTCTGAAAGAATTCCAAAAGGAGCCCACCCAAAACAACTTAGAACTATAAAAAGAAGCAAACGCGAAATTTCGCAGACCACTTAAAGCAAAGCAAGAAGCTTCAATAAAATCACAAGTAGAATAAACCCCAACACTTCCCC
Source organism: Orthonevra nobilis (assembly GCA_963555765.1). Classification (NCBI taxonomy): domain Eukaryota; kingdom Metazoa; phylum Arthropoda; class Insecta; order Diptera; family Syrphidae; genus Orthonevra; species Orthonevra nobilis. Next base: position 58,238,616 of record OY743226.1, read on the forward strand.
TGCCAAAATCTGGCAAAACATACGTTGCTTGACAAGAAGCCCTTCAGCAAGGAACATAAAAAGAATTCAATCACCAGACAGAATAATTTCAGAGCCAGATCAAATTTGTCAATTTTTCGCCCATACCCGATTCGCCCGAACCGATCTCAACCACTGAATTTGAAATGTGTCTTAAAATACCGGGAAGGGAATGGATATCCTATTCAATATCTAATGTTAGCGGATATTCCCGGTTCACGTTTGCTGGATTCCAGGACTAACCACATTGACATCCCCCTGGCTACGGTAAAACTTAATATCATGGGCAAATGAAACAACTTATGATATCAGAGGAAAAACTGGCCCCTCAATAAAGAACCAGGAACATGCTTCGCTCAGTGCAAATACACTAGGCGTGGATTATTACGATTTCTATAGGAACTGCCGCTCAGAAGGAAGAGGCAACAGTCACTTATATCCTCTATGATGGCCCGGCTCTGGGAAATTATAGGTACAGAAACCCCGGCCGGTCCATCAGATACACAAACTGGTTATTTCCTACAACACCTTCCAATACGCTAGACCCTGTGTGCCTTATGCCAGTCACGGAAGCCTAACCTAACCTTTGTTTTTTGGCTGCATCAAGAACAAAATACGTTGCTAAACCAACCCTCACACCCTTAAAAAAGTTTGCAAGACAATTTTTTGTTGTTTTTCTTTAACTGAAGACATTTTATTTATTGAAGACAGGATGTTTTTTTGAGTGTGGTGATGCCAACATCCAACAACTTGAATAATTGTTTTCCTGGTTGTTTCTTAAATTGCCTTTTCCTCCGTCACCAGTGACAATGACAATATCGTTGTATCAAATTTACTTGCACGCGCCCCTTCCGGCGGGTTTTTTTGTGAATTCAAGGGCTTTCGACGAGATTATGAACAGCAGCTTACGTATAGCCCGGCCTAGGCAAACAAAAATACGCTGGAACGCATTGCGGTGGACAGGGAATGCATAGAGATGGCTTTGAAGAAAATAACAAAAATGAAATCAATTACAAAAAATTCTTGTTAGAATAACAATGGTGCTCACTTATTTAAAAACAGACCCTATACCCATGAGGCCATGAGGGGCCACTTTGAGCATACGCTGGGTAACATGGGCCGCATCCATATCCACAGCCTGCGGTGTTGCAAGATGGATAGCAGCCATAGCCATTTACACCACAAGCACCAAATCCACCGAAGAAGCCACACGGACCGCTAGCATATGCACCGGGGCCAGAGGAGTGCCGATAGGGAAAGCATGATGTAAATGGGCCACATGGTGCACATGGTCCACAGACACCACCCTTAAACAAAAAAAATATTGATGCGTTGTCGCTTTCTTTAAATTAATAACTTACCGGAGATGGACAAGGAACGCTGCTGGGAATTGGATCGCACATTTTAAAAAGATTTTCCGAAAATGTTGTTTATTAAAAATTTTGTGTTTATGGAACGCCGAATGGAGCCGAACTGATGAAAATTTTGTAATGTGAGCAATAATTTTCCGATTGAAAATCTATGTATCCTTTGTTTCTTCGAAACTGTACGACGATAAACAAACTTAATTTCTTGAGCCAAGTGGCAATTTTCACTTTTGATACATTTTTTTTTATGATACTTAAGCCTTGTACTGCGGTGATAAAAAAAGTTACGGTTAACCTCACTCACCGAATATATCTTATCCGCTTTAAAGAAACGAGGCCCAAAAATGTGCGCAACATACAAAGGTATATGTAGTGATTATAGCCTTTATAATTGAAAGGCGACACTAACGCTGAATAATTTAATTTTCTTTATTAATTTAGGTTCTTTTCAAGATTAAATCTCCGAGTACAAAAGAAAGAAAAAATTAACGTGCTTACTCACGGCCGGCTGGCGACTGACTGACGATTGACTGTATGTGTGTTCGCCACATATCTCCCCTTCTTAAAAAAATTAAATTTAAAAGAAATGTTTGAAGAAAAATAAACAAAGTTACAAAATTTAATTGAAGTAGGGATGATAAAAAAAAGGAGTGAAAAAAAACTAAGAAGGCAGGTTGAATCTGACCGTTCTCTGGCTCCTAGCTGCTGAGGTTGACGGCGCTTCAGTTACGTTGGGCTGTGTCTGATTTTCATCTTGGGGTCGGCAATCTTCTTCGAGCATGAATGCTGGTTTGAGTCTATCAATTGAGATCGGTGTGCTTTTTCCTCTGACCAGAACCACAAAGTACTTTTCGTGCTTTTCCAGTACTTTATACGGTCCATCGTATGGTGTAGCGAAAGAGTGGCGAATATGATCGTGGCGGACGAAGACATGTGAAGTGTTTCGGATGTTCTTGAAAATGAATGTTGCACGCTGTCCATGACGGGACATTTCTTGTGGAGCTAAGTTTTTAAAATGCGTTTGAAGGATTTGCACCAAAACAGGAGCTGAAATGTTTCGAGTCGATGGACGCAGGAATTCTCCTGGGAGACGAATCGGTTCACCGAGGACAAGTTCAGCAGGCGTTGCTTGAAGATCCTCTTTGAATGCCGCTCTAAGTCCGAGAAGCACAATAGGTAGAGCTGAAGTCCAGGTATCGCCATTGCATAGCAGTGCTGCTTTAAATTGCCTGTGAAAGCGTTCGACCAACCCATTTGATTGTGGATGGTAAGGCGTCGTTCGTAGATGTTTGCAGCCCAAAAGTTGAGTAAGGCTTCTGAACAGGTCGGATTCGAACTGTCTTCCTAAGTCCGAAGTAATTCGTAGTGGAACACCGAAGCGTGCAATCCACGACAAGAGCAGAGCCTCTGCCACATTTTCAGCGGTTCCATTTGACAAGGGGACGGCTTCAGGGAAACGTGTAAATCGGTCGATGATCGTCAGGCATTGGTTGAATCCTTTTGATGGTACGAGGCTGACGAGGTCGATGTGAATGTGCTCGAAGCGTTTTGTAGGTGGTTAAAAACTGGCAATCGGCGAAATTGTGTGTCGTGTTATTTTGTTTGCCTGGCACGGAATGCAACATTTGACCCATTTTGAGCAATCTCTGTTCATGGAGGGCCAAAAAAAACTCTTGGTGATGATTTTCCTTGAAGCGCGTTGACCAGGGTGTGCTAAAGAATGCAAAGAGTCGAAGATTCTTTTGCGCAGATGATGAGGCACATAAAGTCGTGTTGTACCAGTGGAAATGTCACCATAGATTTCGGCTTCGGAGTTGTCGAGTTTTATGCGGCAGAGTTGAACGCTGGAGGATGGATTATTGAGGATATCTTGAAGTTCAGTGTCGTTAGCTTGTGCTAAAGCTATTTCGGCTGACGATACTGCAGGCTCGATGGCATCGACTCGTGACAGCGTGTCGGCGACAGTGTTCTCACAGCCGGAAACATGCCTTATATCGGTACTGAACTGCCCGATGTAGTCTAACCTTCTGAATTGCCAAGGCGAAGCTCGCTCTGGTCGTTGTTTAAACGCATGGACAAGTGGTTTGTGGTCACTGTAAATCACAACATGTCGTCCTTCAAAAATGTGGCGGAAATAACGTACGGCTTCGTATATTGCGTTGAGCTCCCTATCGTAGGTCGAATGTTTTTGCGTGGAAGGCGGAAGCTTCTGGCTAAAAAAAGCTAGGGTTTGCCACGCACCGTGACATCGTTGCTGAAGTACTGCCCCAATGGCCTGCTCTGAGGCGTCTGTGAAGATGGACCACTGTGCGTTGACGTTTGGATGAGCTAGTAGAGCAACCGACGCCAGAGCATTCTTGCTGTCCGTGAATGATTTTTCCAGCATCGGCGTCCAATTAATTGGTTTGGTATTTTTGATGTCTGGACCTTTGAGTTGGTCGTTGAGTGGACCGAGGATAATAGCTGCGTTTGTGATAAATTTTCTGTAGAAATTAACGGTGCCAATAAACGCACGGAGTTTCTTAATGTTCGAAGGCACAGGAAAGTCCAAAATGGCTTGCACTTTATCCGAGGGTGGGAGAATCCCTTTGGCTGAAACAAGATGTCCCAAAAATTTCACTTCGCTTTTACCGAACACTGATTTTGCCACGTTAATCACCAGTCCAGCGTCCTGTAATCGTTGAAATAAGACTCGGAGATGTTCGATGTGTTTTTTGATGCAACCAGCAGGTCATCGATGTATGCGAATACGAAGGGAAGGTCTCGCGTCACCTCATCGATGAACCTTTGAAAGGTTTGCGCGGCGTTGCGCAGTCCAAAAGTCATAAAAGGGAACTCATATAGTCCGAACGGCGTGATGATTGCTGTTTTTTCGATGTCCGATGGGGCGACAGGGATCTGGTTGAATGCTCGGATTAGGTCGATGGTAGAGAATACTTGCTTCCCGTGAAGATCAGCTGTGAAGTCCTGTAAGCATCGAACGGGGTATGCATCCGGAATCGTTCGATCGTTGAGAGCTCTGTAGTCGCCGCAGGGACGCCAATCACCCGACTTCTTTTTGGATAGGTGAAGTGGTGAGGACCATGAGCTATCCGAACGACGAGCAGTGCCAATTTGAATCATTTTGGCGAATTCCGATTTTGCAATCTTGAGACGATCCGGAGCGAGTCGACGTGCCTTGCTCGAGATTGGAGCTCCTTCCTTCGTTTTTATGTGATGAACTGTGCAATATTGATTCCGCTTCTTGGCTGAACCTGGTTGTGTGATAGCAGAAAACGATTGGAGAAGTGCTGCATATGGTTGCTCGATGCATGCTTGAACTGTGGCTACAGATGAAGTTTGGATGTTTGAAAGTATTCCTGCCGTTGGCAATCCAGTGTTTTTGTCGATTATTTGTGGTTGCTTGACATCCACGAGCAATCCATATTGGCCTAAAAAGTCGGCGCCAATAATAGCGCGGCTGACATCAGCAACAATGAACTGCCATGTGAAATTTTTGTGTAATGCGAAGTCCAAGTCCAGATTGATTGTGCCATAGGTGTTAATGAGTGTTCCGTTGGCAGCGAATAGCTATAGTAGATAGTATGTTGATAGTGGAAGCGGTTGATTTGTCTGCTGGAGCGGGTATATCGAAACTTCGGATCCCGTATCAATTAAAAACTTTTGTTTGGAGTTTTTGTCGGTGAGGAAGAGGCGGAGGTGAGGGATGCGAGGGTCGTGTACCGCCATTAGTGACCCTCGGGACCGTTTTCCTGAAATTGACAGCCGGGGCGACATGTGCGCGCCTCAGCGCCAAATTTATTATGGTACCAGCAGATATTTATTTGACAAGGTACTTGACTGGATTTAGATTTATTCCTGGGAACTTGCTTCTGCTGATGTTTAGCTCGTCCACGTGTTGAGAATGATGCAGAAAGTGCAGCGACTTCAGCGGTCAGATCAGCAATTTGTCGATGAAGGTCATCTGTTGCTGCTACCGTTACTGGTGCAAAAACTTCATGCAGTTTGTCGGCAATTTCACCCAAATCTATGACATCCATAGATTTTTGGGCGACTAGGCAGGCTTGCGTTTGTGAGGGGAGATGTGAAAGCCAACGTGCTTTTAACACCTCTTCGTCGATGTCGGGAACCAAACTTTTTAGGTGTCGAAGGTGCTGAGATGGTGTGCGATCTCCCAAATTCTCTTTATCCAAAAGCTGAATTATTTTTGCTTCTTTGGATTTCGAGAAACGAGAAATCAATGTGCTTCTCAGTGTTTGGTATGGAGTGTCTTCAGGTGGATTGATAATTATATCCTCCATTTCTGCAGCAGAGCGGGTGTCGATCAGTGGTATGGGTCGATAAAATTTGTCGCGTTGTTCGATGATGCCACAGTTAGTAAACTGTGCTTCCAGCTGCGCAAACCACAGCGCTGGTCTTTCGGGGCTGAAAGGGGGCGCTTTTATGTCAAACGGTAGACGTCAGATGGCGTGATCGCTGTCGACACGTGGGATGGTTTGAGTACCGGTGGCGTGTGGCGTGATATTGTCTTGTGAAACCGTTGAGTCGGGCATCGAAACAATATATTTTTTTGTTTTATCAAACGAAAGCAAAAAAAATGTTTGACTAAAAAAAACGCTTAAACTTTCGGGGTCACCAATGTAGTGATTATAGCCTATATAATTGAAAGGCGACACTAACGCTGAATAATTTAATTTTCTTTATTAATTCAGGTTCTTTTCAAGATTAAATCTCCGAGTACAAAAGAAGGAAAAAATTAACGTGCTTACTCACGGCCGGCTGTCCGAAGACTAACTTTTCATGGGAAGCAAATTGCATTAGTTTGGAAATCCTAAGCACGTTGCTGAATTATTTAGGTTATAAGAACATGCTTTTACCGACGAATGAAGATGTGAATTGCTGTGGGATGAATTATCATAAATTGGAACAGATAAAGTTTCAGCGTGGTATTGTTTTGTAAGTTCAAGAAGTGTACGGGCTCACGCTCATAATCTTATTATGATTTACCAAGAATAACAGGAAACAAGAGAAATGAGTGTTGGAGCTGTTTTCTTCACCGATGATATTTGAGAATGAAAGAACCCAGCCCCGTGGTACAACAGGAATCATCTTCATCAATTACTGGAAATTTACTGGAAACGATTGTTTTAGAAACTTTTCTGCAAACGATGAAAAGTACTCTTCGAGACCCGTCTTATGCAATTCTGATGTCCCTGAAGGGAGTCATTAAGGTCCTGTGCTGTTCCGCCACTGCTTGTTGTATGCAGATGATTTCTGATTACTGATTCACTAATCTTGAGTTTGTTAATGATTTTAACCATAATCAGCATGGTGCTGTGAAAAAGAGCAGAAGGCAGATGCCTCGTGTATTTGTGAAAAACCGAAAACAACAATTTTCTCGTAACTACCTTGCACGATAAAATAGAAACAATCAGGGAGAGGAAAAATGTTCTATAATCAGAACGAATGAGCGGACTTCGCATCGAGTCAAAGACAATTGTGAAGTATTTGGGTGTTCATTTGGACAATTTTTTGTACTTTAATGAACATATATAGTAAATACTCAAATAAAAAAAGCAAGAGCGGCATTCATGTCCTTAAGAAGTCTGTTTTATTCCAACCATCTAAGATCCGATGTGAAGGTCATTTGCTACCAAGCCTTTGTGCGTCCAATCCTGACCTATGCGAGTCCAGTATGGTGGAACATAAGCCCTTCCTATATGGAGAAATATAGAGTTTTCGAAAGAAAGTGCCTGCGAGCTTGCACCCGATTGTACAGAAGCGCTCATTCCGACTTTCGGCATTACGTCTCGAACAAAAGACTATTGGATGCTTCCGGAGTGTCCAGGATTGACAATGTTATCCTGGGCCTTGTGAGGAATCACTTTGCGCGATCGGCAAATGTTATTGAGAACGAGCTCATATCGGGCTTGTTTTATCCTAACCCGGGATATTTTAGAAACTCGTTAGAAAAGGGACACATACCACCTGAGGCATTTTTGTATCTAGACGCACATGGCTGCTTGTCGGACTCGAGCAATGTTCCCATTATATACGATGCTGCAAGAAGAGCAACAGATAAAAGAGTCCTGTATATGCCAACAGAATCTCGTGAAAGAGCTCTTGTCTGGTGTTACTGCATGAGCGTACCTGAAAAAGATACACTAAATAATGAAAGGCTAAATCGCAGCAAATACTGGTGGCTTGATAGGGTGGAAGCTGACGCTTAGGTTCAGTGATTTTTATGTTTTTTTAGGTTAATTATTGTAGGTAGTTGTAGGTAGTTTTAAGCTGAGATTTTCTTAGAATAATAAAAAATAACAATATACCAAGTAATTTTTCCCACTTTTTGTTACTTATTTAACAACATTAACATAAACATTTTAATTATAATATTGTATACAGACCAATTTAAAATTTGTTAAAATTAAATTAAGTTGTGAGCACCGTTATTCATCGGTCATTAACTTTGTACATAACATTAGTTTATAAGTATTTAACTTGTTTTGCTTTAAATTGTAATATTAGTTTTTTAAGTGGTAATGAATAAGTTTTTTTCAAAAAAAAAAATGAGCGGAACGAAAAGTGAAAGGGATAGAAAGAAGGTAACAGTGCACATTGGTTTTGAATTGTTGAAGGTTGTGGTGCGGGGGAAAAGTAGAGCGAGGTAACGCATTCCACATGCGCAATGTTCGGTTTACAAAAGAATGTCTTAAATTCATAGTACGCCCGAATGTAGGCTTTAGGCTAAACTGGTTTGCATTCGATGAAGTGCGGGCGTTGCGAGTGAATTGTTGAAGGGGCGGAATGCAATAAGCTAATTCGGCAATTGCTTCTAATTCAAGCAAGAAACATTTCTACAATGTTCCAACGAGTGTATTGAATTTTCTATGTTATCATCGTTTGTAAGTTTTATCGCAAGCTTTTGTATTCTATCAAGCGAATGCAAGGTAATTTTCGGTTGTTTTTTGTTGAGCGTTGTACTACATTTTAGGCCGGATAAAAGCCTTATAAATTGTAGCTAAGTCAGGCAAGATAAAGTATTTCTGGAAACAGATAAGGAAACCTATATATTTACCTGCATTCTTGCCAACATCGAATATGTGGTCATTTCAGTGTAGGTTAGAATTGACGCACATACCGAGCATTGAAAGCGTTTCCGTTTCTTCGATGCAAGTGCCATTCATGGACAATGGCCGGGTGTAAGGGTTTCGCTTTAATGACATAAGACATCATTGGGCTTTGAAGTATTAAATTCTACTCTATTGGCTTGCCCGTATTTGATTATGCTGTCAATATCAAAATTTAATAAGTGCTTTCAGTCTGCAAATTTTAATTTCTACTCAACTCAACTCAACACAACAAAAATAACAAAGCACTTTTATCTTTTTTTCTTAACTTTTTTTCTTCTTTTATACCTATGTTCTTCTATCTATCCTTTTCTCCTTATCCATAATATATTTGTCATAAAATTAAATTGAACTATATTATTTGATATATTTTTATGTTTTAGTGTTTGTTTTTATGTGTGTTACACTTGCTGCGTTTGTGTGACTCGTTTTGTTAGAAATGCCGGTGCAAGGGAATGTTTTATTTTAAATGCAACATACTACTGTGTCCAAAAAATAAGGTGAAAAATGAATTTAAACTGCGCGCGTCGAAGGATTTGGAAAATTTTCTTTCTTTTTAGGTTGGTAGTACTGTCAGTGACATTTATGTGAAATTTCATGTCAAAATATATTCATAGTGTTTGAGATACGCGTCGTTTTGTGAGCTGCTAAAAGTGAGTTTTTCGTTTTTTGCGATGTCGAAATTTATTGAGCAAAGAATTTGCATTAAATTTTGTTTGCGGAATCAATTTTCTGCTGCGGATACGTTGAGGATGGTGCAGAAAGCCTTTGATGATGAGGCTATGTCTAAAGAAAATGTTTACAAGTGGTATAGTGATTTCCAAGCCGGCCGTGAACGTGTCGAAGACGAAGAGCGTTCTGGGCGACCATCAACCTCAACCGATGAAGCTCACGTCCAACAAATCAAAGATTTGGTGTTGAAAAACCATCGATTAATGATTAGAGACCTTGTTGATGAATTGGCTTATCGAAAGGCTCAGTCAGTACCATTTTGAAGGATGCTTTGGGCCTCAAGCGCGTCAAATCTCGACTGGTACCGAAAACATTGCATTTTTTGGAAAAAAGGCGTCGCGTTGAAGTGTGTGAAACAATGCTTTCCGACTACCAGGATGTCATGAAACGCATTATAACTGGCGATGAGACTTGGATCTATGCTTACGACCCCGAAACAACCGATCAATCGAGCGAATATCGTGCCAAAGGAGAGCCGAGACCAAAAAAATCGCGCCAAAGTCGCTCAAAAATCAAGGTCATGTTGACTGTTTTCTTCGATTATCGTGGTGTTGTGCTTTATGAATTCCTTCCAACCGGCCAAACAGTCAACAAGGAATATTATTTGAACGTTATGCGTCGTTTGCGTAACGCTATCCGCCTAAAAAGGCCGGAATAGTGGAAAGACAATTCTTGGTTTTTACACCACGGTAATGCACCATCCCATACCGCACTCGTAATTCGTGATCATTTCGCCAAAAACTCAGCCCATATCGTTCCGCAACCACCGTACTCACCTGATCTGGCGCCGTGCGACTTCTGGCTGTTCAACAAGCTCAAAAGACCGCTCCGGGGACACCGTTTTGATACGATAGAGGAGATTCAAGCCGCAGCGAAGACGGAACTGAAGGCCATCCCGGAAAGTGACTACAACCAGTGTTTCAAAGATTGTAAAATCCGTTGGCATAAGTGCATTGCATCGGGAGGGGATTACTTTGAAGGGGATGAAATTGATTTGGAAGAATAAATAAAGAATTTTCAAAATAAATACAATGTCACCTCATTTTTTGGACACAGTAGTATAATCCACTGATCGCTTTATTTTACAGTTTCTGCAACTTTTAATCGTGACCCTAATTACAACATTTTGTTTTTGTGATTGCCTTCATGGTATCAAAAATCTTTCGTATCCTTTTATTTTTTCCTGATCCATCCTTGGTCTTTATGCTATATCATATTCAACTATAGGACAAGTTGATAAATATCACTCATTAATTTCTCCCGATATGTCTCTGCTCATGGTTAACCGATGCCACACAAAAAATTTCAAACGCCGATAATAAATCATTTCCATTTGGCTTCGTTTTCTTTTATTATTTCAATACATTTTTATGTTTTAAGTTGTTCTTAGTTATCTATGTTAATCTTTTAGTTTTAAAGTTTTTTTATATTATGTAATTATTTATATAACTATTTTCGTTAATTTCTTCATACATTATTTGCTCGTTATTCATTGGTTTAAATTATTGTTAATATATTTATAATTTACTCGTAATTGATTAAGTTTAATTACAGTTATTATATAATATATATGAAGGCCATAGTACATCTTGTTCTTTTTTCGGCTCTTATTCCATCACCTAAAACCTTTTTGTACAGCTCCAGCATGTCGCATGACATCCGGCCTGGTAAGTGTATTCACTGGTTTTTTCCTTTTTTTCGCTTAGATGTAGGCAATTATTTTCTTTTCTTTTACTCTGGCGGCACATAGAAAAACTGATAATTTTAAGTATGGACAATATCCAAAAGTTGGCAAACTATGATTCGTCCCTGACCGACCCCTTCCAAAGGAATCCTAAGCTAGTGAGAACTCCACCGGGTTCGAGATTACCTAAAAGAGAGGAGGCTCAGGTAGAGGTCTCCGTGTCCTAGGACTAACTGCCAGCCTCGACCTGCCAGGAAACGTAAAAAAGGAACGTTTAATCGCCTAAGCGAAAACGAGGAAAAGGCGAAGGTCGGCCAACTGCATCCCGCATATGAGAGCCCGCTAAGTGAAGTTAGACTCTCGTGCCAAGGATGTGAGAGTGCAAGAAAATTTTCAGTTGAATGCTTCGTGTTTTTTTTACCTGACTTGCTTTACTAGGCAATATGTCTACCAAATTGATAATCCTCTCGGCTTTTCGAATTCGGCGAGCAGTAAATGGTTACATTTGAGACCGTACTGAGCAACAATGAAAGCCAACTCCGAACAAACAAGTATGGATGCCTCTTTTATTTCCTTGGTGGAAATTTCTTTTCAGCACACGACATATAGTATGTATGTACGTTTGGGAAGTTCATTTCGTAATCATTGTTCTCTCGAAGTGAACAATTATTTAAACTGAAACTTCCAGAAATGTAGAAATGTCAAGAAAAAAACAACAATATTTTGCGATATTATGTAATTCCATTTATTATATTATGCTTTGAAACTTATCATGGTTGTTATTACATTAGACTGCACTAAAGTCATCGGTAATGACTTTCCTTTTAGTAATACTTTAACTGCCCATCTTCGCTTAAAACCGTTTGTTAATTAAGGTTAAAGTCATTCAGTACCAATCGCCGTAATGAATGACTAACCCAATCGTCACAAGGAAGCCGATTTTATTGATTTTACTGATTTTTTTCCTGCCACCAGAAAAATTATGATCTTGATGGGTTTTAGGCATATTCATTTACTATATTAATCATCTGAAACGAAGTGGATATTTATTTCATACAAACACATTTTGTATTAACTTTTATTACCTTATTGCCATGAGGAATCAACGAATCGTTTGCAAGATATTTCCATTTTGAAATTCTTTAGAGTTATGTTAGTGGTTTTGGTAAAACAGTCCGTTTTTCAGTTCCATCAACAATTACATATTGCGGACTCACGAATTATCATTCATACCGATAATTTTTGATTATTTTAAACGTAATCGAATTAACAGACCATAAACTCTTTGTTTATATTTTTGGCAAACTTCTTCATCGGAATGGGCAGTACGGCCGATGACGGCAATGTGAAAAGCAACTAAAGTGTAGTGATGGATAAGATTCCACTGGTGAACAGACATACCCAGAAGGGCATGCAGCTGTGTGGGTTACGCATATAGATGTCGGCTGAAAAGAAAAAAAAAGCAAAAAAAAAAAGTTTGAATTTAATGAATTGTTTCTCTGAAAACATGCCTTGCTGCGCACTTATGTACTAGCAACATGGGCCACAACCGCATCCTGGAGCGCGGCAGCCATAACCATAACCACAAGGGCCACATCCGTATCCGCAGGCGTATTTATAGTGAGAAAATGCATATCCATACGGGGAACAAGGCGTGCATGGTCCACCGCCACAACACTAAGAAAATATAATTTTGTTGCAGGGGCACTAACGTCCTTCACGGAACTTACCGGATAGAAACAACATCCAGAATAAACTGCGCAGCCAGATGGATCGCACATTTTTTAATTTTTTTTTTCCAAAAGGTTAAAAATTTAAAATTTTGATGTTAATTGATTGCCAAAAGGAGCCAAACTGATGAAAAATTTGCGATTTTTTGGAAAATCACAATTTCAATGTCGACGCATACTGTGATTTTACGAAACTTTGCAAAGTGGCATTGTGGCAAAGTACAGGGAAATTTCAAATGAGTGACACAAACAGGCTTATTCGCCTTTCTGTCAAGCTTGTGGTTATTATCCCATTACAATATCAATATGCAAATTTCTGATTGACTTATACATAACTGAATTAAATAGAATTTCCAAACGGTATAAGAAGGAATCCACAAATACTAAAAATATGTAATATGGCATCTCGTCGACAAAAAGAATTAAGACTTAGCGGCTTTAACAATTCAGTAAGAAATTTTGTAACTCGTCTCAAACGAGGACACGGAGAAGAGTATCAGATTCACTTGAAAAATTAAAACAAACTTTATTTGAGAGCATCAAACTTCCATCAGACAGAAATAAGCGAACAAACAGTGGAACAGTAGATGGTGCCACAAGAGTAATTTAATGAAAATATTGCTTAAGAAATTTTTTAACAATTTGCATATCACTACAAAAGGACTGAATATTGTCAGCCGAAGATTTTGGGGACGCTTGATCGACGACTTTTACATACAGGAAATTGTAAACATCAAGAGTGAATTGAACGATTTAAAAAAAGTCTGCACAACCGCTGATATTTGGTCGGAAAAAACTAAAAGTTTTTCGGGCATTACGGCACACTGCCTTCGAATTAAAGAACTCAAATTTCAAAGAAGAAGATTTTTTTTATTTTACATTGGGCAACTGATGAAATGACGTCATTTATTGGTAACAAGATTATACACTTAAACTTTAGAAAATGTTTTTCTTTTACAGCTCATAATTCCCACAAAGTTGTATCTAGAACTGATGAAAAACTGTCATGCCCGGAATATGAGGAAGGCACAAAAATAATATAATGTCACATTAACTGTCCAGCGAATATAGTAATGCACCACATATAAAATAAATCGTTCGTATGGATGCTGAGGTGAAATGGAAATAACTTAAGGTATGTGGACCTATTTGTAAAACCATAGCTGGATTGCACGCAATAACAGGATGCGATTTTAATACTGCATTATTCAGGAAAGGACAATTAAAACCATACAAACTTTTGAAAAAATCTAATGAATTCCAGAAGGGTTTCACTAAGTTCAGTGACAGTGAAGTAAGATGAACAAGAAAACGTCTTTAATATTATTCAGTGATTTACATGCAATGTAAACAATGTTCGTAATATAATTGATGTTGATGTAACACCTTGTTAAAGTACTCGCAAATTCTATTTTTAAAAATATTAAAATGAAGCTAACGAAACTCTAAAACGTAAATTATTATATTTTTAGATTGTTGATTTAATGATTTATTTTACTTAATAATTTTTTGAAAACTTAATTTCTAGTCTGTAATTGTAATTTTATGTAATAAATTTTCTTGATAAATTTTAAAAATTGTTTTCATACAAGAAAGCTGAAACGCAGTAAAAGATCGCCATTGACCGAACGCACTATATATCCCTTGCGCTCGCACCCACATTAGAACTTTAATGTGACTAGCCAGATGGGGGAACTATCGAAAGTGTCTGGCTTCAGAGAATCATTTTATAGTTCTCCAAGTAAAATATATGAAAATCAGCTTTTATACAATAACCTAAGTATAATTTAAACTAACCCTACTTTAAAGGTTCTTGGCAGGGGGTTGGAACCACCCTTAGTGTCTGGCTGTGGACGGGGCGATTTCTAAGATTACCACTTATAAAGTATATACCTGCTAAATCTATCTTTTTATTTTTTTTTTATTTTTGTTTATTTATATCCACCTTTAAATAACACCTTTATATGTAGTGTAAATAAACTTAAAACTACTTAATATCTATGCTAGTGGTTTAAGTAAATGGCCAGATCGGCTCTTATTACAGTCTATATGATATT